>JAPKLY010000077.1:62930-199194 GCA_026898435.1 Prunella vulgaris | reverse complement strand
TGTAACACGTCTTTGCCCAAATTGTAACATACCTGGGAGCGAAAAAACCTGGAACTACAAGTTGCGCGAATTTTGGAAAAAAATGTCCAAATCATGACCCGACCCGGTTTAGATTCGCGAATTTTTCAAAAATAGATATTTCTACGGTAAAAATTTCTACACAAGTGTTGCTCTTTTTTTTGGGATTAGATAGAGTATATTTTAAGAGGGATTTTACCCATAAATTTGTAGATGGCATTAAAGATAGAAATATAACTTTGTATTTACTTTTGTGCCCGTACCATTCAAATGTATTTTTAAAAAATCACTCTTATTATTATTATTAAATTATATTAATTTTTATGTTAAAAGGTTACACCATATTAGATTTACTTTTTAGTATTAGCAAGAATAATTTTTTAATAAAAGAGTAAGTCTCCTGTGCTCCAGTTACACGGTGCAACTCTAGTTCATTTTTAAAAAGTTAAACAGTTTATAATTGAAAAGTTAAACAATTTATTACTGAAAAATGTATCTTTTATAGTTTAACTTTTCAGTAATAAACTGTTTAACTTTTTAGTTATAAACTGTTTAACTTTTTAAAAATGAACTTGAATTGCACCGTGTAACTGGTGCATACAAGACTAATCCTTAATAAAAATATAATTTAATTTAAAAAGTACTCCCTCTGTCCCATAGGAATTTGCACACTTTCCTTATTTAGACGTCCTACATAAATTTGCACACTACTAAAAAATGAAACATTGATTTAGGTGCACACTCACAAACTTTTATACATATTTACCCATATACCATTACTCCCTCCGTCCCATAATTATTTTCACACTTTTCTTTTTCGTCCGTCTCACAATTGTTTTCACACCCTATAAATGGAAACTATTATTTTAACTTTATCCTCACAATCCAACTAATCTCATTATTTTAATAATATAACTTTACACAACACTCTACTTTTTCTTAAAAGTTGTGTCATCCCAGAGGTGAAAACACCTCTGGGATGGAGAGAGTATTTTATATATAAAACACATTTTTTTTTAAAAATGTGCCGTCCCGTAAGGGTGCAAATTTATACGGGACGAGGAAGTAGTATGTTTAAATTACACTATATTACAATCGACCACCACAGCGATGGAAAGGATGTAAGAGTTGGAGATGTCTACTCATAAAGAAATCTAACTTGTCTCTATTAAATTTAATGTACCTAAATGGTGCCAAAAACACACTGCTGGAAATTGACAGTCCAATGACTTTTGTGTTGACAATTATGGCAAAACATTTGACAATTTTGATCACATTTTTAATCCCTACATAATAATTTTTTCCTTTCTTTTTGTTATTTTATTTTTAAAAATATATTTATTTATTACATATTGAATTACATGTTAATATGTAATATAAAATAATTGAGATGTTGTGACGGACCACAGTTGAATTACATATTAACTTTTAATCAGATAATATCTTAAATTGAAAATCTAAATTCTATTTAAATAACGTACACAGCAATTAAATTGTGTCATGTAAAAAAAAAAAAAAAAAAACTCCATAACTCATAATTGTGCAATTAAGTTATTATATTTTAAATTTCTTTTTTTGTTAGTGGGTTGTGGAGGGGAGGGAGTCATGAATAAGTCATGTAGTCTAAGACTTGAGCAGGTCTCTTGTGAACTTGAATTCACGTTAACTCGTATCACTGTTATGTATAATCATTATCATTGTTATTCATAAGTACTATCACTGTTATAAAAATATAGTATTTTATTTTTTAATAGTGATAATGTATATGGATAATAATGATAATAAATATACATAAAAGTGATAATTGAGATCTGAGTTCACAGTTGACTCGAGTTCATACAAATTTTTGTCATTAAGATTTTCACTTTTGATTAGTAGGTTGTCATTTTGCAAGGTTATTTTCTGATAAAATTGAAGAATAATTTAAGATGAAAATTTCATATTATTATTATTACCAATTTATAATAGAGACATATGAATGTATGTGCTTTGATAGGTCCATGATGTTGGAAGTTCCCCAGCAAGATTGGAGGGTCCCATTTTTTAGGGGAGTGAACCTTAGACAACTCAAATGGAACCTTTTCCCATGTGTATATATTCAATACACAAGTAATATATTACTATAAAATAATAATATTCAAATGAAATAACATGCAACTTGTGAATTCAAAATTCTATTTAGGATAACTTGAAAATTCAAAATTTTCACATGAGCTGACTTTTCAGTTATGAAAAGTTTGACCAATTTGATTTAGGGTTTATTCTCAATTTGACTCCCTTATTACATATGCACTTGTGAATTGGACCTTTTCTATCTTTAAAAGTTGGCTCTTAATTCTTGAATTTAATTAGAGTAGGTAAATGTGAAATTCTTTAAGTTAGAGGGGTGAATGTGCTAGTGCATATGTTTTAAGGGGGGTAAGTGGAATTTACCCTTAAATTTTGTAGAATTTTACCAAAGATGAAAACTATGTAAAATTCAGAGAAGGATGTCTCTACATATAAAGAAATTTTAATTTAAATATTCGAAAACATTTGGCAATTTGATTAAGTTTATTCTTTAATTAAGTTTAATTATTAAACTTGGATTAAGTATAAAAAAAGTGCCACAAATACTTCATTTTACAGTCTTAGTTTCTACTAGTAGTATAATTTAATTAATTCCATTTTAATGTTTCCATTTTGAACACACAAATATGTACACTTTCGTCCCACATGAATTTGCACGTTTGTCTTATTTGAATATCTCTTATATATTTACACATTATCATAAAAGAAAATATCAATTTACATGCGCTCACACAAATATAAGCGATGAGTGCAAATGACACACTTGATTCCTCATTTATATCCTTTTCCAGGTAGTGTCAAAAACACTGTTAAGACTTGAATCAAGATGCAGCTGAGAACTTGGCAAGAACTCCTCAGCAAAAGTTGCAGGACCAAATTCAAAGAACACAAACCAAAAATGAAATTGCACAAGTATTTACGTGGTTCGATCGAAGTGATCTACATCCACGGATGAGGCGCCCTTATTCCACTAATCAATCGGAAGAATTGATACAATTACAAAGAGAATTGAAAGAAATCGAATTCCAGAAAAATAAGAACCCTAATTTGCGATGCAATACTGATGAACTCTCAAATTGATCTCTCTCATAACGAGAACTACCTTGATTCTTATATGATTAGATCGGTTATTGAAATCCGTTCAAAGCCCAATAAGTTTCTTGGATCGATGCTTCATAACCGCTTGCAATTTGATTGATTTTTTCGGTTGCAAACTGTCGCGCCCAAATCTGATTCTAACTGCCATGAAGATTCATAACTACCGGTTCGGTTGAGCCCGATTTGATCACAAATTGCTCCGGTTCTTGCTGAAATCGTCCGGTTCTTGAATAAGTAAGGGGGCGCTTGATATGGAAATCCTTCAATGGTAATGAGAATTGAGATATAATTGTAGTAATTATAGTAGCAAATTAGAACAAATGAGATACATAACATTGTTTTTCCTCCTAAATAAGGTAATCAACACCCCCATTTGATTACCCCTCTTCACCTTGTAATCATCCTCCTCAATCAATCCCAATATCACAACCAACATCTTTCTTTTTTGTCCACTTTTTCCAAAATTGGAGCACAACACTATTGATATAATCACCATAAATACAAACACACATTCAACATATGTAGGGCAAAAAAGGAAAATAAAATTTAATTCCCATTATCATTGAAGAATTTGAAACAAGCGCCCCCTAAAACTGGTTCTGAGATTAACATCTTCAATAGATATTTTCCACATCACAAAGTATCACTTAGGCATTCGAATTGTATTAGAGCTTCATTTATCTTCCTTTCTCACTTGTTTTGTACTTTCAACAAACACTTTGAGCGCTACCACTAAAATGGATAAAGAGACGTTTAGCTCATTCTTGAGCTCCAAGATTAAAAATATCTACCAAACAGATTCGAAATGTCGTCAATTAGATACACTTCTGGATCAATTCTGAATCTCGATTGGCAATTTCACCTTAATTTCGTTCCAATCGAGATTCAGAATTGATCCAGAAGATCCCTTGCTGACAAGTTAAAGATTCGTTCATGTTTCAACAAATTATAAATATTGTACTTGTGTTGATATTTCAACAAATTATATATATCTTGTATTACATCATCATAGTCTCATAAAAGAATGCAAACAATGATAGGATTCATGTTTCTTTCTTCAGCTCTGTACAACAATTCTGCATCAAACTATGCTTCTTTTCAGTTAACTTGTCAGCAAGGGATCTTTAACTTGTGTAAAGATTGTGGGCTCTGATATGCTTCGAGTTGAAGCAAAACCAGCTCACGAATTCTACGCCCAACGTTTCGTTAACTTCGTCGAGGAGCGAACCTCAGGGGGCGGGGGGGTCTTAGCATTCCGATTTTCATTCCCAGCTGCATTAAGAACGAACGTTAGAACTGCAATGCATGCATGCATGATCATAGAACTAGATTTTGTCGAAACAGAACTCACAAGAATCGGTCGAGACCCCTCCGAGAGACGTCCGCCTCGGTCTCTCTGGTGGCAGTACACCTGTTAATGACTGCCTCCTCAATGCCCTATCATTAGTTGAAGTTGGTGACTTTGCTTCAGTCAGTTTCTGTTGGTTCCTATGATTCAAAATAGCATGCATATGAGATAACAATATATAGTTTAAACAAGAGAATAGCTAGAGCAGGATGATAGTGAGCCTACCTCCTCTCTGATCCATTGATCAATTTTCCAATTGTACGAAGAGATTTTCGTATATGGGATCCTTTTCCTTGAGTTCTGCATGGTGTCTGGACCGCTGCACGCTCATTTGGGAGCGTCATGTGGACCTCGCTTCTTGATTTCACATGTTCGGGCGTTTTTGGAGTTTGTAAAACCGGAACCACCTTCATTGCTGCTGTATCAACAGAGAGAATTGGACTCAGAGGCGCCGCCCTTTGTTTTGGTGGATCAAGCAATGATCCATTGCTTGTTTTCTTTGCATCTCTTGGCCCTTCTAGACTTAATCTTCGTGATTGAGGCTTTGTAGAAGCTCCTTTCTTGTAGTCCTGATTTGATGGTGTGGTTCCATTTTCGATGCTCAACCTTCTTGAACGTGGAGGTGTTCGCTCAGCCAATAGTTTAGGCTTCAGAGAAGGACTTTTCACCCCCTTCGTCGTCCCAGTGGTGTTTTCAGTGCTTGATATTCTTGATGGTGGTGGCGTTCGTTCAGTTCTTTGTTTAGGTCTCTCTAATGGTGTTTGTGCAGCTCTCAATGCCACGGTGGTTCCATTTTCAATGCTCAACCTTCTTGAACGAGGAGGAGTTCGCTCAGCCAGTTGTTTAGGCTTTAGAGAAGGGGTTTTCACCCCCTTCCTATCAGTACCATTTTCAATGCTTAATCTTCTAGATGGTGGAGGTGGTGTTCGTGCAGCTTCCTTCGTATTTTTCCTCGTTGGAGGAGTCAGGACTTCTGTATCACCTAACGCCTTCTTGAGGCTCTCTATCTGTTAAATTTTGAGCATAAAAATCATCATGAGCAACTAATAGACAATTTCCTTTGTAAAGAATCAAGCAGTGTAGTGTCCAATAGTACCTGTGCTTTAAGCTCCAACACCTCGCTGCTCTCTTTATTCGAGCGAGCTGCACCAAGTTCCACTGTCGAGACCCTCTGAGCAAACTTCAACGTGCTCATCGTCTCTCCAAAAGACTTGCCTTCCGGGCTCACGTGAGCAAGCATCAAGGTTTTCGCATTTCCTCCTGCTCATGCACAATAAACTTTAATAATCAGAATTTTGAGGATACATAAGATCATATGCATATAGATGTATAGATAAAACTACCTAAAGAATTCTGCAGAAGTAAAGTGAGCTTGCTGTTTCTATATGGAATGTGAGAGCTTTTCTGAGCTAGGGCTGTGATAACATCCACCAAACAAGAAAGAGACTTGTTTATATGCTGTGCTTCTCTGAGTCCGTCCCCACTAACTTCCGATTTATCAACCCGTTCGCTACCCGCCAGATCGACCAGATGGAGACAGCTGCGCAGTGTGCTTCCCGATGAGTCTTCACCACGGACATGCACAGACAATACACTGCAGAACACAAGGAAGTATTTGCTCACAGAATTAGTTGTTTAACTAAAATGCATTAGTTTTTCAGCATTATTTGTTTCATTCAAAAGTATTAGCTGTTATGAAGTGAGAGATCAGTTGCACGATGAAACTGTTTTACATATGACCAGCTCCGAGTATAAGTATTCACCACGTATACGCAAGAAACCAACCTGTGTGAACGACTGCTTCTGGTATTAATGGCTGTGGATCCAACAGCACGATTTTTTTCGCCTATTTTCATGAAATTTATGACGTCCTCTGTGGACTTCACGCTATGCAATGTAGCATCTGGAAGAGCCATGGCGTTGCTGCTTACGCAGCTCCGTATCTCTAGTTTACGAGCAGCTAAGGCATCTTCAGCAAGGAGATCATGGACTTGTTCATTGTATATCTCGACCATCTGTACTTGAATTTTGTACTTTGTAACGCCCTTTCTTCGATGAGAAAGTTCAAAAAGATCATCAAGAGCCAAATAACTGATTCCCAGCTCCTTGCCTGATGCACATGATGGGCCATACTGTCGAGAAAACACGTATATTTGTCAAACAACATACGTCGTAAGCATTTAATATTGATACACGTATGCATGCATTCTCACCATGGTATGTGTTTTCCCTGATCCAGTTTGACCATAAGCGAAAATACAGACATTGTAACCATCCATTACAGATCTAACAAGAGCTCTTGTGTCGTTGAAAACCTCGTCTGCGATATAAGAAAGAATTACTCACAAAACAACAGTAATGTAAAGCCTTTTGAGCACAAGACAGAATGATATACCTTGAGTGGATGTTGGACCAAACACATGATTAAATTGAAACACTTTCTTGCCATCTTTGAGGGGGTTTGGGTCTTTGACAGCTAGAGAGCCATCTTGCCCAAGAAAATCAATGACATTTTTCTCCTCAGAACCAAAGAGGGGTCTAATTCTGCAGTAAACCCGAATATTACCTGAAAAACGAGAAACAACAATAACGATTGGAGCAGTAAATTCTTGATAAAAAAGGGAGCAAAAGGGAACTCTTGCTTATTTGTTTGGTTTTTCACTTTTACAAATCTGATCAATGAGATGATACAAGACTGAAATAAGTTAAATTCCAATTCAGTGCATTGCCATGAAGAGAACTTCGACGAACCTTTCAGATCCTGAACCATGTTGTAAAGTTTCCTATTCTCTTTTACAGCATTGTAATAACCAAGAGCAGCATTGGACATCTCAAGGACTTGATCTCCTGAAACCATTGAAACGAACGACATATGACTTTCAGATATATGATTTCGCCATCATCTCATTATAAATAAGATCTTACAAAATTGCACCTATTTATGTTCATGCAGGGTAAGATTATCAGGTTCTAAGAATAGAAACATACCAAGTTGTTTGAAATCACTTTGAATCTGAGACTGCAGGCTTTGAACTTCTTGCTTTGCACTTGACAACAACTGTTTAATATTCTGCAAAGAGAAACGGAGTTTTGTCACATCGAGCTTGCTGAACTACATAATGCATAGCTGAATTAAGTGACAGAACTTAAGCACATCAAATACTTTAACGCATAGCCAAATATAATCAAGACGAGGCGTGCATTTTATAAGCATTTCATTGTAATATTTGAGAGTCGAAGATGACCAGAAAAGCAAAATGTAGCTTACCAGAAGTTCCTTTTCTTGCTGCTCGACGAGATTCCAATGATTGCAGTTACCCTTCTTCAAGCAAGCTCTGCAACACTATTGACCAAATAATTCATCAAATTGGAACAAAGTAGAAGTTGTCCACATATATATATTGACTTCAGTGCTTATAAAAAATATGGCTCATCTTACCTCTAAGTAAAAAGACAAACTTCAACCATAATATGAGGCAACATATTTATGTAATTAACAGCCATAAAACAGTTTTACTAATGAACAAATTGATCAAGAAATTTAATTCTGTCAAATTCATTTGCGTGTCCTTCCATTAACACCATGTCACCATCAATCAACTGAATTAGATACTTGGATGTATAAGAAAATACCTTTCGGTTTTCTAGATTTGTCAGATCCGCAAGTGGAATTCCAGTCGAGCAACTTCTTTCCGTTAAATGGTCCAATATGCTCAATTTCATCTGATTATGAGTAGAAAGAAGCTCCTCTATCAATATCATATCAATGTACACATGACTAGTATAAGATAACATCACTACATTCACATGGTGGTTCATTACCTTAGGATATTCTCTTCGAAATTGTTCCTCAAAACAGCTCGATAAAATCTTGTTGAAGAAGTTGATTGAGTCCTGCTAAGGAGAAGACAGAACAATGAGCAAAAGAACATCTAATTATTCTTTAAGGAAACAAAGATTGACAACAGAAGTTACGCACCACGTTTCCTCTACGATATGAAGCAACTAAACTACTATCAATGTTCTCCTTCGTGTTAGTCATATGTTCAGCTAGAGCCTTGACAATTTTATCTGCAACAGTTTTAGAAGCCATATTTATAATAAATTAAACAAGGCAAAAAATGTGATAAATCAAGTAAACTGGGCATGTTAAATTACCTTCGAGTTTATTAATATCACTCTCAGATGGCATTGGCTTGTTGCCACATCCTGATATTTCTAATCGCCTCGAACTATTATAAGAAACCTGCCGTGGAGTTTGAGGGTGAATTCTACCAGCTGAACGAATCACCAGAGGTGATCGGGTCGGTTTATAAATCCCATTGCCACCAGTCATTTGCTTCCACTCATGGTAAGCCTTCAGCTCCAAAATGCAATCAACAACCTTAGTTGATGACCCCTCTTCCAAATTTTCCTAACCACACATAATATTGATCAATCATCTGCCAATAATGTGCACATTTGGTGATTAAAAGGGCACAAAGTTCTTACTTTCTCAAAAATAGAAGCATCAAAGACAGGCAGCTTCAGTTCTTCCACTGCCACTAAAAAGTTTCGAATATTCTCAAAGTATTGATAAGCTGGCAAAGGCTGAGAATCCCATGGGAGCGATGGTGAAGGGGCAGTGTTCTCAACGACCTAACGATATATTTCATTTGTTGGACGAAAACAATCAGAAATCAAAGGGCTTTAAGTCCTTAAGAATCAACCAATGCAGATGAATGAATATTCACCTTCGGAACTGAGCCAGGTTGAATCTTTTTTATCACATTGCAAAGGATTAGCCCACTTCTCAAGCAAGAAATGAACTCTTTCTCCGACGGTTGGCTCGATATTCCAAGCGGCCCCGCAAGGTAATCAAGCCAATGCACAGCTTGATATCTTCTCAAAGCTATGATTTCAATAAAAGAACATTACAAAATTGGAAATCATAGAATTTAATCAGCCAATGCTATCAACACAGACTAATCTAAGCAAATCATATCAGACCAAACAGCAATTTTAAACAACGATCAAGAATCTATCTTTGAACAGCCCTTATAACTTCCAAATCAAGTCCTAAAGCAAGAGTCTCACTTTACATACAGAAAGTACAATTCCTTAAAATTGACACAAGCTATATCCAGTCTAAAGACTCAGAACAATCGAATCATTGTTGCAAGCTACCAATATATATATGTTCGAATTATCAAGAAAACATATAAAATGTAAAAATATATTTTTAAAAAAGGAAAAACAAACAAATCAAACCTGCTTCTTCAGCCCTTCTGGAAGCTAAACTCATCTCACCCATTGTCCTCTTCTTGTCAAATCCTCAACTAAAGCGACACTAAATCACAGAAAAACAGAGAGAAAACTCAATTAATCATTGGCACGCCATTTTCTTGATCACACAAACATCATTACATAAGTGGGATATTTATACACATAAACCTCGCATACATTATCAAGAAAAAATATCCAAGAACATAACTTCAGAGATTCTTTCCACAACAGAGCCTGATTATATAGAAAAAATACAAATGCCCAAGATTTTCCCTTTTTTTCAGAGAGAGAGAGAGAGAGAGAATTTACCGCAATGGGGTTGGTTTGTAATCAAAGTTAGAATTTTTGTCAGTTGAGGTGAAGAAATGTTATTAGCAATGATAATCATCAATAAGCATTTATTTCGTTTTGAAGGTAATTTTGCTAGGCTCGGAAATCCAAGCCTGAGGCTCCGGAATTATAACGTTACATGCGAAAATTTGAATTCAATTTGGGATTGATCTGGGCCGTTGATACAGAGATGAGGTCATGCGAAGTTGTTAAGTGGGCCCGTGTTGGGCTTTTGGTATTTGGGCCTCTAATAATTTTACCATAATTAATATATTGAGTATAAATTTATTGAAAATTAGTATAAATTTGTTAAGATTTATTTCTGTCTTAAGAAAACAATTAAAGATTTGAAATTTAATTATTCAGTCTAAAAATTTAATGATTTCTTTATTTAGCAAAACATCTAAGTTTGATTATAATAATTGCGGCTATGAGAATTTATTAGCATTGCTATTTAATTAGTGAGGAAAAACTTCATTGTATTAATTGATTTCTTTACGTGGAAAATCATTTTATTTTTTAATTAAAAAATTAAATTATGAGCTAATTGGGATAGTCAAAGGTGGGAATAATTGAGCTTTTTAACATTTTCTACGTTATGTAATAATTGAAACTGAGAGTTCCAATAAAAAAAATATAACAGAATTAATTAGTTAAATATTACTATTAATTAGTGTGGAGATAATTCATTACATCATTTTTTCAGATCAATCAAGTTTTCAACTCTTGATTTTTATTTTTAATTAAAGTTCTAATATTATACTTCTTTCATCCCAAAATTATTACACTTGCAATGACATAATTTTTAAATGCACATTTTGAGTAAAATAGTAATATATAGGTAAATATTTATATATTTTTATGAATACATATGAATTAATATATTTTTAAATATATAATTAATTTTAGAATATATAAATAAAATAAGTGTATGAATAATCATGGATAAGAGAGTTTTTTTTACACATATGTAGGGCCATAGGACCAATTAAGTGAAGTCCAACAAAGAAATGAATCTTGTGCTTCAAATCCATTTCTGACAAATGTTTTGAGATTTTTTAATTTTATTTATTTATTAAAGTTTAAGCAAATAATTTATTAAAGAAATGAATAGAATATTTACATCTAGTCCAAAAAAAATATTTACAAAAACAATCCACGCTCCACAAAACTCTCGACTAAAAGAAATATTAGAGAAAAAAACTCCCCTCAATTCAGCTTCACGACCTACTTTAATTTTACAAAAATCTTCGTGCAACCAAGTGCATAGAATGCAATTAGAATTTAGATTTAATTTCAATTTTAATTTTAACCGACTCAATTTTAAGTATGAACTGATTAAAATTGATTTTGAAATTAAAATCCAATTAAGGATACATAGATTCACCCAAATACACTCGAGACACACTCTTAATTTTATCCACGATCTTCTTGTTCCAAAATTTATCTTTGAAGATGTTTTATTTTAATTTCCACATAACTCAAATAACAAAAATCCATAATCCATTTATAACGTGTTTCTCATTCTTACCCGAAATAATAATTCCATGTGTTGAAGAAAATAATCACGGACCCTAATTTTTATTGTCAAAGAAAAATCCAACTACATTTTGTGCCTGTTTTGAAACTCTACCAAACAACTTCTAGAATAATTGTTTTTCAAAGGCTACAAAAGATAATTTTGAAAAAAAATAATATTTTAGAAGCTGTTTTAAGTGGTTTTAGGTGAATTGAATCTCAAAATTACTAATCTTGTTCCTTTTTTTTTCATATTAAAAAAAAATTAATATTCAAAAAATAATTGATATACAATAATACTCTAAGCATTAATAAGTTATACTGCATTAATAAGCATTCAAAATTAAAATTAATATACAATAATACTCTAAGCATTAAAAAGTTATACTGTAAGAACAATTTAATAATATCTGAAAAGCAATTTACTAATACCTAAAAAATAATTTAGTCATACCCGAAGAACAACCGAGTAATACATCATATTATATTAATAAGTTATACTGCACGAACAAGTTAACACAATTTACAAATACCTGAAGAACAATTTAGCAATTCTCGAAAAGCAACTCATTAATACCCGAAGAACAAATTACTAATATTTCAAGAATAAGTCAATTTAAGTAATACATGAAAAATAATTTAGAAATATCAGAAGAACAAATCACTAATACCCTAATTGTCAAAAAACACACTGTACGGAGTATAACTATATATTTTTAAAAAATTAAAATTAAAATCAAAACTAAAATTAAAAATTAAAAATTTTCGAGTTAATTATATTTTTTATGTGATGATAACAACTCAATTCAACATGTACTATTTCCCTTCCCTTGATTTAGGATTTTGACTCGTATTAATTTCTTGATTTTTTAAAAAACTTTTCAATATTTACCATTTGAAGATATAATATTTTTTTGATTATCTAGAAGTCTCATATAAATATTTTATGATTGTAATCAATTGAAAAAATTTATACGTCTTCCATAATATATTTAAAGATATAATGTGTTATTTTCTGCTAAAATCATACAAAACTCTTTAGAATATTAAAGGTAGAATATGATAATTTTATTAAAAAAAAACTAGATTATGTAAATAATTATCGAAAGATCTATAGGCTTTCTTTTAATCATTGAATCAAAAATATCTCTAGCACCTATGGAGAAAGTGAGTTAGTATATAATTATGCAAAGTGGTATTTGTAAGAAAGAAAAAACACTCAATAATAACATTAGCAGTATTAATTCACATTAATAAATTCACTATTTTTTAAAAAAGAAAATCAAATTTTATTATTTAAAAAAAAAAATCAAACTACACTATATTAGGATTATAAATAGCAATGATACTCAATTTCATTGAAAAGCTCACACCAAAATAGAGAATCAAAGTTTATATAAGTGGAAATTAGCTCCACCATTTGAATTTACTATTTTCCATAGTTGGCTATCTTTCTCTTTTTATACATTTGGAAATTAATATAGTTAATGCAACAAATATAGTTTATACTATTGGAGTAATTGACATAAATCTCAATACAATTTTAAAGAGTCATATAAAATACACTCTAAATCTTAAATCTTAATCATTAGACTAATATCTGGTGAGATAATATATAAAGTGATTGCTTATGAATATTATACGTATAAAAAATATAGAGATATTCAGAAGACGAAGATAAAGTGTTGTAAGTATTATTATTCTATATATTTTGAGATTACATACAGTTTGGATAGTTAGAGAAAGAACATATAGATCCTGCCTTAGACTTATATGAACCAATTTAAATATATTTTTTTTAAATTTATCTCTGTTATTGATAAAAAGTTACTCTTATTTTTACTGAAAATCATCTATATTATAATTTAATAAGATATTATATTTCAATAAAAATAAAAATAAAATTTCAACAATAGGAAGAGTGATGGAGGAATAAAGTAAAAGTATTATTAATGTGTCCATGCATTGTTGGTGATTCATTTGATTATTTGTGGGGACTCATAATTCACCGTTTATTAGCGGGAGACTCATTTCAAGCCGGAGCAAAATGGCCTACACATCTATTAGTTAATTCAATTGTTCTTTCTTCGGTTTTGATACGTGTCAAATATCTATTTTAAATGCTAATTAACAAAAAATTATATATCATGAAAAATAATGTATTTTGATAATATAAATTCATTAATTACTTTTATATAGATCATTTTTATGATATGAACTATTTTATAATACTAGATTTATTTTTATTAACTTAATTTTTTGTGTTTATTGATATGAACTAATTTCACACAAAACCTACTCAGAAAAGAATTATTATATGACAGATTGTTTTGAGGGCATGAATTATTTTATTAGAAATTATAAGTTATTTTCCCTAAACAGTAAACACATTATTTCTACAGGGTACAAATAATTTCACTAAAAAGTATCAATGAGAGTACATGAAGATAACGATTGTTTCACAAATAAGTATCACTGTTCTACTAAAGATATATATAATACAATATAGTGTAGATATATTGTATTCGGAATTAGGATATATACAAATTTAATAAGATTAAATTAATCTTGCATAATATACTCAAATATATGATTTGAATTAGAAAAATCGATGTCAAACAATTATCTTAAATGATATTAAAACTGCAATAAAATTTTATTTATATTTCTAAGAGATTATAAGTATTTATGAGATTGTACAAAGAAAAGAGTTTCTCCAAAATTGCAATTTCGTTAAAGTGATTACTAAAAAAATTATATAGAATATTCCATCAATATCTATAGTTTAGATTAATCTCCAAATTTTTGTAGTTTAAATTAAAAAATATTTATAAATAATTATTCATATATTTGAAAATACTCCATCTGTCCCATTATAAGTTGCTCATTTTGTAATTTTCGTCTGTCCCACTATATGTTGCTCATTTGTTTTTTTACCTCTTTAGGAAACTACTGTTCACTTCTTTATTATTATTTTCAATACTTTTTATATTATTTTCATTACTTTTTCACTTTTCTACATCACATCACTTATACTTTTTCACTTTTTTCATCACATCACCTTTACCTTAATTTGTGTGTCCAAAAGCAACGAACAACTTATACCGAAACGAAAGGAGTAATATTCTATCACGTGTTGTGACATTCCAAAAATGGAAAGCCCACAACCAAATGATAATAGTGGGTGCAGTATGATGTAGATTCTCAAATATAGCATTCCTCATTGTTTTTCAATTCTTTTTAACCTTTGCCTTTATTAGGTTTAGGCTCTAAAATTGGAAAGGGTATGCACAAAAGATTCTTTTCATATAATATCAATAGCAAGGCCATATAAAATTTGAAACATACCATATTGGGTTATTTCATGCCCATTATTTATTTATTTATTTTCTCAATTTAGTTTCAATTTTTTTTTTCATCCATATTTTCATTGAAAGAGGAAAGTTAGTCTAACTACCAAAAGGGGCAAATCCACCCTTTATATTTATACCCTCCTTATATAATTTTCCAATTTCAAAAAACCATACAAAATTTATGACAATGGAAAAGTTTTAAGATAAAAAAATATTATTTTATGTTGCTGTATTTTTCCTCTTTCTTGTTAAAAAATTCATTTTGTGTAAAAGGCATCTCGAATTATATTTTTTTATTTTTTTTTATGTGAGTAAATGTCTCCACATCTCTCTCATTTAATATTATATTTTTTAATTATCATGTAAAAAATAAATAAAATATTTAACAATAGATAATATTTTTTAATGGTAATAATTAATATTATTTAGTAAAAATAACTAATATTGAAAAATTAATATTGTTAAATAAAAACAACAAGTATTATTATATTGAACTCATTTTTTTTTTTTTGAAAAGTATTATATTGAACTCATTGACACCATTTACATGGCCCATCAATTACATGATGGAATTGTTGTATGCAATATTTGCCAAGTTGTTATTATTTTTAGGTTGCTTTACGTATTGGTTCAAAAAAATTATTATATTTATAAATTAATTTATAAATATTTGTATAGAAGTATTTTTTTTTACACAAAAGTGTTTATTATTATTATTTTTTGCACGGAATCAATATGTAATTTGTGTAAATTTATTGAATCATTTTGTATTTTTTTTAATTTAATACATGACGATTAGGGGTTTGCTCGTTAAAAGACCTTTTAATTTTTCATTCACACGTGTTGCACATGCTTATATAGTTACAAACCGTTTTCACACTTATATAATGTACTCCTTTCGTCCCGACCAGTTTTCACACTGATATGGGCATAATAAAAAATAAAAAAAAAACCCTACCTTTTCACTTCATTAAAATGAAAAAATTACAAAATGGTAAAAAAACACCAATTATAAATTAGTTCTTTGAAAAAAAAATACTTTTATGCAAAAAATAATTTATAAATCTGTGTAAATATTTTGAATTAATTTATAAATATATCACTTTTTTGAATTAATATGTAAATGTCACTATTAAAATAGGTGTATTTGAATCAAGTCAACTTTAATTGTGTAGTTATGAGTTAATTGTAAAAGAAAAAAAAATAATGATATAGAGTATAAATAAATTGGAATTTTGAGAGTAAAGATTATATGAGAATTTTTTTTTTTTGGGTGTGCAGATTAAATGAAACAAATAAAAGAGAAAAGTGCAAAAATGGATTGGGATTGAGGGGAATATATATATATATAGTGATTCTATGAAATCATAACATCAATTTCTTACCCTTTCATTTAAAAATTTACTTTCTCCATCTCCTAACACCACATAATTTTTTATTATAATAGTTTCTAAATACTTTACACACTTTAATTTTTATTTTAAATTTTATTCTCATATTATTTAAATATCATAAATTCTGCTTTTTATTTTGCAATTGAAATATTACTAATTATTTTTTGAGGTATTACTGATTTTTGAATTAGATAAAATTTTGTCAAAATTCAAACGCATATGATGCATAGTAAAATGACTCTTCAAATATTTATACAAAAAAATATCTTTAGGCCAGTATAAACAGTACAATATATATAACCAATATCTTTGCATTATACGTAAAATTTTACAAAATTATTCTTAAATTGTTTGTCTATGAATTGGTGCAAAGTGTTAGAAATAGAAGGGAGTATAAAATTTTCATAATCTAATTTTTTTAAGAATATCTAAAAATAAATAAAAATTGCAGGCGATTTTTACCTCAATATGATAATGGGCCTTAATTACCACAAGGGTAAGATTTCTACACATAGTATATCAATCACATTCCTTACCATATTTCCTCCTCAATTTTAACAACTTTTGCTTTTATCTTTTCAGCTAAAAAAAGAAAAATAAAATTAATATATAACAAAAATCGAATTCTTGAAATATATCTTTTATAGTAAGTCTCAACCAATAAGCAATTCCCATTACCAATTTTTGTAATTAGCCTATTTTTTCTACCTCTATTTTGAGGACAAGTGCATTGATATTTATTCTACCCCAAATATTATATATATACACACATATATATATCTATCTATATATATATTTCACTAACACAAATTCATTCCTTTGAGGAAAAAAAAATTATGGGGAGAGGAAAGATAGAGATAAAAAAAATTGAGAATTTGAATAGCCGCCAGGTGACGTTTTCGAAACGACGGGGCGGTTTGTTGAAGAAGGCGAGGGAGTTGGCCGTCTTGTGTGATGCTCAGGTCGCCGTGATCATCTTTTCCGGCACCGGAAAATTGTACGAGTTTGCTAGTTCTTGGTGAGTTTTCTTTTCTTTTAATTTTTGTTTCCTTTTTTGGTTTTCTATTTGCTTTTTATGAATTACTTTGATGTGATATAATTATTTGATTTGATTTTATATTTACTGTTTATTTTTTGGATGATGGGTATTGAGTCTTGAAGAAGAAGTAGCACACATTAACATTCATCGTGCGATAAATTGATCCAAATTTTTTTAATTTAGAATTGTTACCATGCGATACATTAAAAATCAAAATTAAAAAATAATTATATAGATAGTTTTTGAGTTAAAACAATTCAATGAAATTATGCTCTTCTTACTCTAAAATATAGAGTAACTATTTTGTGAAATTCGATTAGAACGCTTGTGATCCCTCTGTCCCAAATTAAGGAATTTGCATTTTAATATTTCAAGGAAAATTTATTTTTTAATAAAACGTTGAGTTATAGGTAAATATTTGTATAATTTTGTGAGTGTATACATAAATTGATTGTTTAGAAAAATAAAAGCAGTACGGGGTATTTAAATAAAAAAGTGTTTAAACTCTTATGAGAGAAATGGAGTAATATACAAGTAATTTTTCCTAGGAATAAGTTGTAAAATAGGGTACTTAATGATTGGGGCTAAGTTTTATGCAGTCATATTTGTTGGTAGTACATACTTTGAAATAATACGAATATTATTTTAAAAAGATATACATATCTATCACCACTTTCATACTAGAATTAAGGATGACGATGGGGCAAGTCGGGGTGGATATTAGAAAATTCAAACCCGTCTCACTTTATGCGCGGATTAGGTCGGATCGATTCATTACGAGTTACGAGATGGGCCGAGTTCATTCATTCTAAATTAGATTTTAATTGTAGCAATACTACAGTAATAATATATAATATATTTTTATATATTTAAAATAAAATTAAGATCTTAATTGATAAAATAAATTTAAGATATTAATAATATATTTACGAATTTATATTTGTCTTTAAATATATTGATATCAATTGAAATTTATAGTTAAAACATCATATTATATTTTTTTAATATATATTGATATACAATATATTGGTTATATTGATTTGTTCTTATTTTATACTATAAATACTAATAAATAATAATATATTTCTCTATAAATATCATATATTTTATTTTGATAATATAAACGGATCAAATTGGGATAGGGCAAGTCGACAATGATATTCATACCCGTCCCGCCTCACTGTGGGTCACGGGGTAGAGCAACCCATACTACCGGGTTCAAGTCGGGGAAAAAATAAACAAGATTTTTACCAATTTTTTTAATATTAGACAATTTTTAAAAAAATTATTTTTAATAATATATACTAGTATTTTTTCATTGGATGGGTATTATGTAAATAATACTCACGGAAATAATTTTTGTATACAATATATTTTAGTTCACATAGTAACACACATTTCGGCGTTAAGTCTTAGTTCATATACAATGTAGTATTAAATTTACGGACTACAATAATATGTATGATACCTGTAATGTTAATTCATATAAAATGTAGTGTTAGTTCAAGTATAAAATTTTATATCATCTATTCATATAACAATCAAATTTAAAAAATATATTAATAAATTATTGTTCACCATAATATTTTATTGTGTGTACTTTGCTTTTCAGTTTTAATTAAAAATTCACTTTTTCTCCTCTAATATAATTTTCAAAGCCCACTTTTTCTCTTCAAAGTCCAATATAATAGCTTGAGCTTCTTTACAAGGAATATGTATCTCTTCTTCAAGTTTGAAATATTGGTCCATCAGTTTCCTCTTATTTTTAAACTAAATTTGATTTTTAAAAAATTAAATAAAAACCAATCATTATAGTATCATTTAGTAAAAAATATTAGTTTCACGTTAAAATTTATTTTGAGAGTGTTATTATTTCATTAATGAGTGTTAATTTTTTACACTAAAGAATACTCATTCCTTCATAAGAGAAATTTCACCCTAATTTAAGAAATTAAAAAAAAAAGTGATCTAATAAGTATTAATGTGTATAACTTTGTGAATGTGCATGTAAATTAATATTTTTTTAGTAGTGTGAAAATTTATGTGAAATGTTTAAATAATAATAGTTTTTAACTATCCTACTAAAAAATATTAAATGTAACCTAATTTTTTTATTTAATTGTAAAAGAAGTATTTATTTAATTTTTAGTGTATATGCAGCATGGAGCAAATTCTGACAAGATATAATCAAAACCATGAAAATTTGGCCCTTGCAACAGTTGAACATGCCGCTAATCAGGTAAATTTAGTTAATTAGTAGTGAATATTTTTATCCAATTTATTCAAATTTTTATTTCTTTTCAAAAAAATAAAATCGTGTCTTTAGATTATAATGAATTTGGTCTCCTGTTCATATATATATATAGAGTAAGTCTCTTGTGCACCAGTTACACGGTGCATTTTAGTTGCATCGTGTAACTGGTGTATATAAGACTAATATATATATATATATAATAAATCTCTATTGATTTTCTTATTTATATTAACAAACTCGGATATACAAGATGGAGATTTTTTTTTAATTCAATGGGTACCAGAAATTCTCTTGAACTTCAATAATTTTTTCAACAATAAAAAAATATCTTCTCCACATGATTATAAGATTTTCTTTCCAAAAATTCTCTAAACTTCAACAAATTTTCAATGATTTTTATTTTATCATATTATCTTAAAATTGTCTGGTTTAATATATATATATTTGTTTTTATCTTTAAATTTATATATTTTGAAAAATGACATATATATTTGAATAATGTAAATCACTATCATTACTATTTGAACACAAAAATTTGTATGAATTATAATATCATAAATAAAATATAATATTGTTCCATATTTTTTGTAAAACTTTTTAAATTCTAATGTTACAAAATTTGCAAAAGTATATTTTCATACTTCCTCAGTTCTAAGAAAAACTTGCACATAGAATTGTGCACACAAATTAAAAAAAAAGTATTTTTTGAATAAAGTGTAGATATGTAGATAAATATATGTATATTTTAATAAATGTACACAAAATCAATATTTTCTTAGAGTGTACATTTTTTTTAAAGTAAATTTTCAAAATCCAAGTGAGTGTACACGAGAATCACTCTAAAAATATTATATTTACAAAAAATCCTTTGAATTAGTATGAAGTTAATATTCTTCTATCTTATAATAGAGAAAATGTACAAATTGGACCCTGAACTTTTGTCTCAGGTATAAATTGGACCCTAAATTATTTTTTGAAATAAATATGCCCTTCAACTTTTAGAAATTGTACAAATTGGACCCTAAACTATTTTTTGAAACAAATATGCTCTTCAACTTTGGGAAAATGTACAAATACGATTCTAAACTTCTGTCTTAGACATAAATTAAATTATTTTAAAAAAATAAAAAAATTCATAAATATTAAAAATTAAATTATTTAAATTATAAAATAAAATTTAAAATTCAATAAAAAATAAAAATCTGTAAAAATAATAAAAAAAATAAGAGAAAATAAAATGAATCTTCAAAATAATTAAATTAGTTAATATTTTAATAAAATCATTTAAACCTAACCAAAACCTGAAAAATTTAAATAAATCAAGCAAAATAAAAAAAAGTTTAAAAAATTTAAAAATATATATAAAAAATCAACAAAATCTTCAAAAAAATATCAAATTAAAAAAAATCTTTAAAAAAATAGGCTAAACTTAGATTTTTTTTTTTTGAAAATCAACTATATTTCATAAACAATTAAATTAAAAGTTATTTATATTTTAATTTTATTTATCTTGAATTAAAATTTGAAATTTTAAAAATTACTTTCTTAGTTTAAACTTTACAGATTTAGTTGAATTTTATTTTACTACTTGTTAAAGATTTAATTGGATTATTTAAAGATTTAGTTGATTTATTTTAATAATTTTTTTGATTTTATTCATTTTATGATTTTTTAATTTAATTATTTAAATATTGATCTAATTTTTATAATATTTTATTTTTAATTTTTTTAATTATTTGCATATTTATCTAATTTTTAATTAACTATTTTAGTTTTTCAATTACTATTTTATTTGTAATTTTTATTTTAAAAATATTTTATGGCCAGATTTGTACATGAGTCAAAAGTCTAGGGTCCAATTTATATATTTTCTCGAAGTTGAAGGGCATATTGTTTTAAAAAATAGTTTAGGGTCCAATTCGTATTTGAGATAAAAGTTCAAGGTCCAATTCGTACATTTTTTCGAAGTTAAAAGACATATTTGTTTCAAAAAATAGTTTAGGGTCCAATTTGTACCTGACACAAAACTTCAGGGTCCAATTTGTACCTTTTCCCCTTATAATATGAAATCATATTCTAAAATATTATGGTATTAATCAATATATTTAATAGTATAAATTTCATATTATAAACAAATTTCGCATAAACCTACTCATTTACATTTTACATATGTATACAAATTGGTTAATTAATTTAGAAATATATATATATATATATATAATTCTATTTAAATTTATAATTTTGAAGCATGAGCCAGCGTCTGAGGTAGCCGCCCTCAAGGATGAGATCGAAATGCTTCGCAGGATGCAACGGTACATTTCAAATTTAAAACTCCCTCTGTCCCTAATCAATTTGCACACTTTCTATTTTGGGTTGTCCCAAATAAATTTGCACATTACTTAAAAGGGAAACATCGATTTGCGTGCACACTCACAGAATTTTCCATACATTTATCCATATACCACTACTTTATTTAAAAAATACATTTTTCTTAAACCACGTGCCATCCCAGGGGTGCAAATACCTCTGGGACGGAGGTAGTATATTTTTTTCCTATATTTATCTTTTAAAAATATATATTTTTAAAATAATTTTCTTTTAATTTTAATATTATTATTTTTTATTTTCTTGGTGAAGCCAAATGATGGGAAAAGAGCTTGAAGGGTTGACGTACAACGAGCTGCACATATTAGAGCAGGAGCTTACAGAAGGTATTTTATCCATCAAAGATAGAAAGGTACGCCTATTAAAATACTATGTCGACTCGAATTGTTTAATTTTGATAAAAGTATAAATAGTTTTACAAAATTTATCGTATTTATAAATAGATTTAAAATATTTGTATATATAAAAATTGTATGCTATTGTGTAAATAAAATTTATATATTCGTGCATACATTTTGATTCTATTTATAAATACGGTTACTTTTTTTGAATCTATTTATAAATGTTCTTTTAATATTTTTTTATCGTGTCTTAATTTTTTTAATTCTGTTTTTAAAAATTCAATTAAAAAGCATTGGTTAGGAAATTAGAAGAACTTCAACAAGTTTTCTTTTTCCTTTATATAAGAACCAAATTTCAATTCAATTAACTCAAGTTCGACTCAACACGAATTTTAAATAATTTAAGCTTGATACGATATTAAATTTAAAAGGTGTAGAATCATCTGAGCTCGACACGTGCACCACGTGACTAAAGCTTAATTTGATTGATCATCAAATATATTTTTGAAGCTCACTTTATATTCAACTATTCTGAATAAGTTCAAATTTTCAGAAGAAAATAATTATTTTAATGGTATCGATCAGATCCAAATGTTTCCACTCGATGGGCCTCCTAATTCCAAAAATAGATAAAAAAATTTACCACATGAATGGGGAGGAGTGCTTGAAAAATTAATATCAATCGATCAATTTCACATCTCTCTACGAGCTCAGGATGATGAAACTTTTTCACACTAATACAAATTTTTATGAGACTATATGTTGTTTCTAATTTTGATTTCCAAGCTTCTGTTTATTAATTTTAGCTGCAAATATATGTTGATTTTTTTAAAAAATTTAATTTCAGGAAAAAGTCCTGCTGGAGCAGGTGGAAAAAGCAAAGCTGCAGGTATCTTTTTTTTTTTCTTTTAAAATATAGCATCCAATAAATAAATGTCATCATTTCAATAAATTAACACAATTAATTTAAGACCTAATCATGATTCATTAAGCCCCATTCCCATATAAATTAATACTACGATTTTATTTTGTATGCAGGAAAATAAATTCAAGCAGCAAAACAATGCCCTACTGGAAAAGGTAAAGAATTAAAATGGGCCAAAATATCCCTTTCCCTAAGATCAGCTAATGATTGATCATCATCATGCTAATTAGTGATCTAACTATTAAAGTAATAGTAACCCCGTCCACGGAAAATATACTCAGATATTTCCATGTGGTTTAATATAATATATCGGAAAGTATTACAGGATATTGTGAGGGCCGATATGAATAAAGAGAATATCTTTGAAAAGTAAATATGACATATTTTCTATAGATATTCTCTTTATTCATATCGTACCTCACAATATCCCGCAATACCTTCTGACATATTGCTTTAAACCACGTGCAAATATGTAAACGTATTTTTCGTGGATGGAGGGAGTATTAACTAAACAATAATTAATATATATATATATTAATGAAAATGCAGATTGAGGAGCTTAGACAACATGCGAAAGCAAGTAGTAGTGAAAATTGTCTGCTTGTTAGCAGAGATTTTTATAGATCGGAAAAGGAAGGATCGGCTTCTGATACTTCCTTGCGTTTAGGGTGAGTTTTCTATTTACTTTTTTTTTTAATAAAATAATTTATTCATATGATTATATGATTTATTTAGAGAATGAACGAGGATTTATTCTCATTAATAATTTGTTATTATTTATTATGCATGTATGAGATCATAAAAATAGATAAACAAAAAGTATTCATTAACCTTATAACGATTACCCTTAATGATACTCAGCACCATCTCCCGTCATTGATTAATTCCAAAGCCCACTTGAAATTCTTTTCGATTTTTAAACATCATCTTGATCAATTGGATTAGTTATTTGATTACGAAAACACGATTTTATGCACATTAAATTGGGAACATATTTAAATAAATGTATTATTTAAAAATAAAATAGCGATGCATATGTAAATATGTTTTTTTTTTTTGTAAAAGTGTACATAAATTAATTTTTTTTAATGTGCAAATAATTTTAAGATGAAGGCAAGTGCACGAATAATCACACAATGGTCAAATTGCTAGCTGGTTAGGATAGGTTATTATTGGCACTTTTTTTTAAATTTATCTCACATCACTTCTATAGAAAATAAATTTTTTATAAACTACACCATCACTATATTCATATATTTTTACACAATATATAATTATTTTTTGGATGATTTACATATAGGTTCAAAAAAGTCACTATATTTACAAATATGTTCAAAATATTTGCTCAGAAACACTTTTTTTCTGCACAGCACCTATTTATAAATATAGTGACTTTTTGAACTTATATCTAAATCACCCTTATTTTTTATTAAATCCAATAAAATTAAAAAATTGCTACTCAAGAGTCAAGACTGACTCATCTCACTTTTCTTAAAATGCGTGATTTTTTTTTTTTAAATCTTGGATAAATAATATTGCATCTATTATTAATATTTTTTTTTTAATATATGCAGAATTACACCTGGTGGTGTTTGTGAGAAGAAAATGCTTAAGCTGGAGAGCGCCAATGAGAACACTAGTGCCATGGTTGTCGATTAATATGTCCTAATTATTTATGCAATAATGTTTTATTAATTAGCACTTCCTTTTCTTTTCATATTTATTCAACCCTTTTTATTGTTTAATTAGAAATACAAAAGTTAACCTTGTCTGAGAAAAAATTGTGAAGCCTTCATTTTTTTCAAGAGATTTAGAAGTTTTTTGTTCTTAAATTGTTTGTTTTAATTTTCAATATGTGATTGTGGTGTGTAGTTTTGTGTTACTATCTCCATCCCGGTTTAATTTTTGTCTTTTTTCTAATCTTTTGTTTAAAAAATGTTTGATTTTTGGATAAAATAATGAGATCAACTTTTTCCTGAACAATACCTTCTAACAATAGTAATTATAGGAGAAGAAAAAAAATTTTAGTCTCATAATTTATTGAGTATCCGCTTTTGGTTTCAAAAATTTTAACTTTTCGATTTTGGTCCCGTAACTCTTAGAGTTTGTTCGATTTTGGTCCAAAAATTTTTAACTTTTTGATTTTGGTCCTGTAACTCTTAGAGTTTGTCCAATTTTGGTCTCATTTTTACAGTAAAAGTGAAAATAATATTATCTTTTGCCATACATGGTGCACATGGTAGTTGAATTTGGAACTTTCCATCACCCTTGCTGATATTTTATTATTTTTATTAGTATTTCAGTAATATAGAAAAAATAAATAAAAAATAGAAAATAAATAAAGAAATTAAGTTTTTGGCACCACTACAAAAAATTCGCAATTTACCGACCGAAAAGCGGTCGCTAAATAGATATACCGACCGAATGTGGTGGTCGGTAAAACTGTGGTCGCTAATAATTAGTGACCGAATTCCAAATCGGTCGCTAATTTAGCGAGACGGTCGGTATGTAGTCGCTAAAAGAACCTGGTGTTGACCCGTTTTGAGATATTACCAACCGTTTTATCGGGCGGTAAATATATAATTACCGACCGTCTAAACGGTCGGTAATTATTTATTATATTTTTTTTAATTAGCGACCGTTTAATCGGTCGGTAATTTATATATTTACCGACCGATTCGACGGTCGCTAATTATTAACTAATTTTTTTAATTTTTAATTAGCAACCGTGTAATCGGTCGGTAAATATATAAATTACCGACTGATATGGCGGTCGCAAATAATAATATTTATTTAATGTTTATATTTAAATTTATATTTTAGCGACCGCATTGGCTGCCACTAAATTTTGTCGTGAAAAAAAAAATTGGGGCCAAGTTTGTTCAAACCCAGACCTCCAGTATGGCTCAGCAGGGCTCAAACCACTTGGCCAAGTGGCCAGCATATTAACACATGCACCACAACCTTTATTTGAGCCATAGTTGCCTCAGATTAAATCCCCCAAATTCGCGCCTGTGAGGGGTCAAACACGCGACCTTTGGGCGTCTCAGAAGTGGCGTGCACCACTCGGGCACTTGTCGTTATTGTTTATTTATATGCAATTAATTGTATATAACTCCAAATTGAGTCATGTTTTCTTTAAAATGCTTCTAATTAAATGAGTATTGTTTCTACTTTATTTATGTGTATATATATATATATATTTCATTAACTATTATAATGTTAAAATTTTATTATTTAATATTACGAAAATTTATTAATTTGTTCATTTTTTTGCAATTAATTGTATTCAACTCCAAATTGAGTCACGTTTTTTTTAAATGCTTCTAATTAAATGAGTATTGTTTCTACTTTATTTATGTATATATATATTTTATTAAATATTATAATGTTACAAATTTATTATTTAATATTACGAAAATTTATTAATTTGTTCATTTTTTGCAATTACTTGTAGTTAACTTCAAATTGAGTCACATTTTTTTAAAATGCTTCTAATTAATTGCTTGTTGGTTCTAATTTGTTTATGTATATATATATATTTCAATAAATATTATAATGTAGTAAATTTATTATTTAACATTACAAAAATTTATTAATTTGTTCAATTTAAAAATACAAATACAATTTGTTCAAAATTTTCACTTTCTTTGGATTTTTTTTATAATGTTATAATTTCTTTTTTGTTTTTAATTTGTTTATTTTAATATTTTTCAATAAATATTTATAACCATTTGAAACTAATTATTTTACACTGCTAAAATTTAAACATTCAACATAATTTAAATATTCAACATAAAATTACTAAACATCCAATATAAATAAAATTCATTGTTCAACAAAAAAAAAAACTATTGTTCCGAATTAAAGTCGTCGTCGTCATCAAGATCGACAACCTTCTCATCCTCATCATCCTGAGGTTCTGGTGGAATCTCAGGAAATTTGGGGACTTCCCAACCCATCTGTCTCGAGGCATTCTCAACCCAAGCCTTCATCATTTGTGCCAGGTCCTCTGTTTGTTTCATCCTATCTTTCATCCGCCTCTCCTTTGTGTGATATTTCTCCAATGTCTTTCTCACATCGGAGAGTTGACTTTTTAGACGAGGAGTGATGGGAAGATAATACATAGACTTGAAAGATGTCTTCTTCCTGCGATCTGAGGTTTTGAACCTAGGGTAGTTGCACATCCTGCACTGATCGATGCTCTCGTCGTCGCTCCAAAATAGCATGCAACCGTTGGTACAACAATTAATCTTCTCAAATGGTAAACCCATATCCTTCAAGAGCCTCTTACTTTGATAGAAATTTTCTAACGCTGTGTTCTCTTTAGGTAGGGCCCTTTTGAACAACTTTGCAAATTGATTGTAGACTTTCTGACTCACTTTGCCTTCAGTTTTGATGGACAACATCTGAGCATTGAATGATAATTGTGTCTCAGTATCACAATCAGGAAACAGCTTCTGATCGACAGATTTAAGCATCTTAAAAAATCTCTGCGAACGAGGATTTAGTTCCTCTTCCATGTGGTGACCACCCAAACCAGACTCATCAATCATCGTATGATAGCTTTGGAATTCATCCACCGGTGTCTCAGAGCATGGAGTAGGCGAATCACGGCTCGAACCACCAATCTCAAATCTCTCACCTCCACTACTACGAAACTGATCATAGAAGGCAACCACTGTTTCAAGATTATAATTCCACTGGGTTTCACCATGTACGGTCCAATTGTAATAGTATGGAGTAAAACCAGACATCACGAGATGAGTTAGAACCTCATCAATGCTAAAAAATCTCTTGTTACCACACTTTTTTTTTAACAAGGACATCTAATCTGGTCATACCTATCCATGCAGTGTGGATTACGAGAGACAAACTTAGTAAACTCATGAATGTTCTTGTAAAATTCAGGGTTGATCGATCCTTGTATCAGACGAGGCATTTGATACATCCAACGACGATCAGGAAGTTCCATCTGATTTAAATTAAGAATACACATCACATTAGAATTATAAAAAAAATTCGCCAGAGTTTCGACTGTAAACAAGCATATCCGATTTTTTAAAACAAAAAATCCACTATATATAATCATACATCAATTACACAACAAAATTCTAACAAAATTAGGATTAATCCCCAATAAAAGTAGATATATCCATAAATAATTAATGTACAACATGCAAATAATGCTAAACTTATCACAAATCGAACACACAAATTATGCTTTAAATCTAACATGTATTTTATCAAGAAAATAAATTTTATTCAACATTATAAATTAAACGGTAAAAATATAAAATGTACGGTCAAATTGAAGCAACGAGCACAATGTGACAATGGACCCGAACGATTGCAACCAACACGTTGAAACAATATTTCTTCACATTTGAGAGATTTTTGAAGGTTGGGGGGGGGGGGGTAAATTTTCGTGAATGAAAAGGGCAGTGGCTGTTCTATATTCGAAATTTAGCGACCACTTTTTTATTTTATCGACCGTTTTTTCGGTCGCTAATTATGAACATCGAACCGGGTAATAATTGTCCACCTACCCGCTTTCGGATTTCAATATTAGCGACCGAAAAAACGGTCGGTGTTTTATTTTAAAATTACTGACCGCCAAGTCGGTCGCTAATGTTGTTAGTCCGATAATTAGCGACCGATTTGGCGGTCGCTAATTTATTTTAAACTTTGCGACCGCTTTTCCGGTCGGTAATCAGTCGGCAAATGTCCCTTTTGACCATTAGTCAACAACGGACGCTAATTGCATAATTAGCGACCGACTCCAGGCAGTCGGTAAATTTCGGTCGGTAAAACCCGTTTTTTTGGTGGTGCACCCACGTCAGCAAGAGTGCCGAAAAATTCCAAATTCAACCACAACATGCGTTGTGCATGACAAAAATTGATATTATTTTCATTTTTCGGTAAAAAAGGGATCAAAATTAGATAAACATCATTTTTAGGATCAAAATCGAATACTCAATAAGTTATGGGACCAATTTTTTTTATCTCGTAATTATGGCCTTTCATATTGAACATTGACAACATTTTTATTCAAAACCTTGAATGAATATGTTTGATTTAGATCTAGGTCGAATTGTTGGAATTTAATTAAAATTAATTAAGGATGATACATAATTGTCTTTATCCTTATAGAAGTTCCAAGAGACGAGAGATGAAGATGACTTTGTCCCCACAAAAGTACAAAGGAACGTACACTAATTATATGCAAATTAAACTTAGTGTGTATTTTCAAACTCTTAAAAAAAAATGTAGAATCACTTTTTTTTTTAAATTGGTAAGATCCAATTTTTTAAATAAAAAAATGATTCTACACTCTTCTTAGATTTTGAAAACACAATGATTAATTTCATGACTATAATATTTGTAGCACTAAGCGAAGAGTTTATTAATTATTTCAAAATATTCGTCCACCCCATTATTATCCCTTAAAATTGATGAACATATAGATTTGTGTAATTAATATACACATACTTAGTACAATTATATTTATCTTAATTTTGTATGTACCAAATGCACCAGTAACTTTTCAATAATAATATACTACAATTGATATACAAGAGACTTATATTCTGATTGTCTGAGAATCAAAGCATTAAAGAGTTACCATAATTTTCATACTTGATTAATAGTTCCTTGGTTTAAATTGATAAAAAAATTTATCAAATCCAAAATTTCACAATTTTAAATATTGAATTTTAATTTAAACTATTCACATTTTACAAAATTATTTATAAATATATATACTAATAACTCAATGACCTCATCATTTGGTCGAAGTTCAAAAAATCAACCATATAAATTATCTTAGAATTAAAAATAAAATAAAATAAAATAGAGAAGCATAAGTTGACCATGGAAAGGCCAGAAAAGGATAATAATAATATAAATATGTGCTTGTGGTAATTAATATTCCACGTGGCAGCTTACGTCACCCCTAAAAAGGGTTGGCCAACCAATGGGATTTACAAAAGCCCAAACCAGAGGTGTTTGGAACCGCCGGAATTTTATTTTATTAATAAATTGTCACCTATTCAACATCCCTAATAATTTTTTGGCTTGAAATTGATTGATTATATTTTTCAGATATTGAAATTAATAATTTTATATTTTGAATTGATTGATTTTTTAAATTGATAATTTTATTGATATTATTTCTTTTAATAATTATTTTTATTAAGTGAAGATAAAACATTTTATGTACTGTACACATTTGACTGAATTGTTTTAAATAATATTATTATTTTTATTGTTATGAGATGGTAGTTGTTTACACTGAAAAGTACAGGTTAAACTAATCGATTTAAATGAAAATAATAAAAAATATTTAATATTTTATTTAAATTATGCAGAACACCTGAAATACAAAAGAGTTACCTGATATACAAAAGAACTAGTCCCTTTATCTTAGGACTACTTTCATAATTGTCCTGGACAAGCGAACAAATGAAGAACGAGTATATAAGTGTAAAGTTAAATAATAAAATAAAATTATTTTATTGACTTTTGTAAGTATAAAAAAATTCCTTTTTAATATGTGTAAAAATAGAGTTTGGACGTTTAAATATATAGGACAAATGTGAAAATAGTCATGGAATGGTCACCTTCAGTTTCATGTAAAATATTATTTTATATATTTTTTTTATCAAATGCACCGGTCATAGTTTGTCCAATAATAATTTACTTTTAGTAATTTAAAAAACTATTAATATATGAAAACAATATTTATTCAATATATGTTGCCCCTTGTATTTAATACACGTTGAATAACAGTTGAAAATTGAAATTAATATTTCGTATATTTGTATGATATTTTAGTATATGTTACAATGTGATATTAAAATAGAAAAATTTACATGAATTTGGTCACATAAATCAAATTGTTTATTACTCTCTCCATCCACGAAAAATAAGCTCAGATATTTGCATGTGGTTTAATGCAATATGTCGAAAATTAGTATGGAATATTGTGAGATTCGATATGAATAACGAGAATACTGCTGGAAAGTACGCCATAGGTAGGGGTGGCATACTGTACCGTACCGTACCGCTCATACAGTATACCGTACCGAAATTTTCAATGCATACCGATACCGTACCGAAATTTTTGGTATACCGGATTTCGGTATACCGAAATTTCGGTATACAAAAAACGCATACCACATATCGTACCGAAAATTTCGGTATACCGTACCGTACCGATATTTCGATATATACCGAAATACCGGTCCATACCGAAATACCGACTATGTCGGTATACCGCCCATACAGTTATATACCGTCATACCAGTCCATACCGAAATAATTTAAGTATAATTTTAATTAAATAAAATTAAATTTAATATTAAATTTTAATATTAAATTATCAAAATGGTATATACCGGTATACCGAGATACCGAAATATTTTCGGTATACCGAAATATTTTCGGTATACCGAAAATAATCGGTATACCGGAATATTTCGGTATACCGATTTATACCGAAAATATTTCGGTATTTCGGTATATACCGGTATACCAAAAAATTTAAAATTCTATACTGATACCGTACCGAAAATATCGGTATGGTATCATACCGTACCGAAATTTTCGATAAATTTGATATTTTTCGGTATGGTAAGTACGGTATACCGGTATTTTCGGTATTTGCTCCACCCCTAGTCATAGGTAGTATTTACTAATCATCACCATGTCACTTTCTCATTTGAAAATTTTAATATCAATAAATCCATTTGAGAGAGACATAAATTTGAATTTATTTTTAGAATTGTATTTAACTATCTATATTTAAGTCATACGGATCAAAAAAAAAAAAATCTATATTTAAGTCACTTTCATCTACCGCCATTGCCAACCATGGTGACTATAATCCAATGGTCAACCAACAAAAAATTTATAATTTTAAATATGGATTACATCATTTTTTTTGTTTTTAGTAAGTCACATTAGATGCACTGTGCAATTCAAGTGTGTTTTTAAAAAATTAAATTATTTATTACTAAAAAATTATATAAATTATTACTGAAAAATTACATCATTAAATATATATTTTTCAGTAATAATATGTACTCCCTCCGTCCCATAATTGTTTTCACACTTTCCTTTTTCGTTCGTCCCACAATTGTTTTCACACCCTATAAATGGAAATTATTACTTTAACTTTATCCTCACAATCCAACTAATCTAATTATTTTAATAATATAACTTTACACTACACTCTATTTTTCTTAAAAATTGTATCATCCCAAAGGTGAAAACACCTATGGAACGGAGGGAGTATAACTTTTCAATAGTATTTTGTGTAACTTTTTAAAAATTGAACTTGAATTGCACAGCGCACCTGATGCATACAAAACTAAGTCTTTTGTTTTTTTAATTTTATTACTCTATCGGAGTGTGTCATTTAAATTATGAAAAAGTATGCATCAAAGTTCTTGCGTCGATTTTTTATTTTAATTTGATATATTATTTCATATTATATAATATTTTAAATATACAAATCACATAAATTAATAAATACAAATCAATCATTGCCATTTATGCTTTTCTTTTCGCAGTATATTTATTGCTTTTGTTCATAAATCATGTTTCAAGATGTTTATTGTTTTCTATATTTTTTCACATTTTTCAAGTTTATCTTTATGCTTTATGTTTTTAATTAGAAAAATTGTTTTGCACCCATTAAATTTGTACCGTTTGTTTGCAAAATATATATTTTTTTATCTCTTTTTTTTCCCCTCTTTTTCTTCATATTTAGTTGAATATTCCTAATCAACTTAAAAGATAAAATTGTAAAAAATTAAAAATATTTTAATAAAAAATATCAAAAGTGATAAATATATTAAAACAGTATGATCATCTAGTACATAATATGTGAAATATCTCAAACTAAATAGTTCATCTTAATTAACCATTTTACAAATGTTTAGATCGTAAAATAGACATTCTATTATTACATTTATGAGAATGTATTAAACTTATTGATTGGAACTCAAGTTTATTTTAGTGCAACATTTGTTTATTCATATAAACTCAATCACTAAACCCCTATTAAGTTGATATCAATTTAAAACATATACTCTAGTTTTTAATCACTAAACCCCTATTATTTTGATATCAATTTAAAAACATATACTCCTTTTTTTTATATTCATATCTATTTAAAAATAATACGTGATGGGAACAAAATTAATTTATTCTCATAATTAAGTAACATGTACTCCCTCTATCCCCCAAATTTATTCCCACTTGTATAGGCACGAGTTTTAAAAAAATGAGATAAAGTAAGGAGTATTATGGAATAATTGTGGGATTCACTAAAAAATAAAAATAATTATTTGTGAGTGTGATAATAAAATAATATTTTTTAGAAGAAGAATGAGAATAAATTTGGAAAACAAACGAAAATGAAAAGTGAGAATAAATTTAGAGATAACAGGGGTTTATAACACAATAGAATATACTATAGGACGAATGCTATTGGGAATTTGCACGTGTAATTTGGTAAGGGCCAAGATTGGCCCAAATGTAATACTATTATTATATATAATGTCACAAATGAAAGACAATAATGGCATTTGGCTATAAATATACTAATTAGGCATCATTCACTCACTCCATCATCACTATTTCCCTTTATATTTTTGCACCCCTCCTAACACCATCATCATCCCTTGTCCCCCCCTCTCTCTCTCTCTCTCTCTCTCTCTCAACACACATGCACACACTATAGCTAGCTTATGACCAAAATCAAAATCTTCAAACTAGCTTCTTTGATCATATTTCAAGAATTTCTCTCCATCTTCTTGTAGCTCTCTCTCTCTCTCTCTCTCTCCACATATATATACACGTATATATATACATATATGTCTATGATGACACGATACGAGCAAATAGCTCCAAGTGCTCTTCCAAGGACCAGCAGCTGCAAAAGCACTAGCAAGATAATTCCGGCCAACTACACACGATCCACGTCGGCCGACCCACCCGACGGTTTCCACCACCGCACTCTCGCGCGACGCGCCTCCGACTCCGCCGCCGTCCTCCACCTCCGGAGCGGCGTCTCCACCTTCCTCCGCTCACTCCTCTCAATGTTAACCCTCCCCTCCCTCCTTCCGGCATGCGCGTGGCTCAACATCCCCTCCCATCCCGCCGCCGCCCCCTCCCTCGGACGCAAAGTCACCGGAACCCTCTTCGGCCACCGCCGCGGCCACGTCAGCTTCGCCGTCCAGTACGACCCGAGATCCGAACCCGTTTTGGTGATGGAGCTGGCGGTCTCGACCTCCGCCCTGGTGCGGGAAATGTCCTCCGGCCTGGTGCGGATCGCCCTGGAGTGCGAGAAGGTCACGCCGCCGCGGCGGAAGGCCGCGGCGCGGCTGTTCTCGGAGGCGGCGTGGACGATGTACTGCAACGGGAGGAAGTGCGGGTACGCTGCTTCGAGGAGTTGTACGGAGTCGGATTGGCACGTGCTGAGGACGGTGCAGAGCGTGTCGGTCGGAGCCGGAGTGATTCCGGTGGTGGACGACGGCGGCGCGGCGGAGGGGGAGTTGCTGTATATGCGGGCCCGGTTTGAGAGGGTGGTGGGGAGCCGGGACACGGAGGCTTTCTACATGTTGAATCCCGATGGAAATGGAGGGCCGGAACTCAGTATTTTCTTGCTCAGAATTTGATTAATCATTTTATATAGAGCACAAAAATGATATACTCCTTCCGTCCACAAAAAATACACTCAAATATTTGCACGTAATTTAATACAATATATCGAAAGATATTACGAAATATTGTGAGGTCCGATGTGAATAAAAAAAATATTTTTAAAAAATACACGTGCAAATATCTTAATGTATTTTTCGTAGATGGGAGTATATATATGTATAGATATATATGTGTTGCTTTTGAAATTTGGTGTGTGGAAATGATTAGAGGTGTATGTGATTGATTAAATTTAAAATGGGGGAGAATACATGTGCTTAGAGACCTTCTACTTTGTGCTTTGTGAGTTTATTTAATTTTTGAATCAAAATCATATGTTAGAGGATTAAATTCAAATTTTAAAAGGACAAAAAGTAAAATTTATGAGATAAAAAAAATATTTTTCCAATAATTTAATATGTTTTTATATATAATTGTAGTCACTCCGTTCAACTGAATTTATTTAAATAACAATATAATTAAACTTATAAGTATCGGGCAACTCATGTATATTTTTAAAAGATTACACAAAATACTACTGAAATTTACTGAAAATTTTACTTTTAATGATATAACTTTACAATAATAAATGATGTAATTTTTCAAAATTACACTTGAATTGCACGATGCACTTAATGCCCGATAGAGACTTAAAATTTTTACTATTACCGAATGAATGCAATTTACCACAGCATGCAACTTTGAAGATCCCAAAAATAGAGATTTTATACAATTATTAAAAGACTCTGGAATATACAATCTCAATGGGAAAGTGAGTGAATGGCATGATATATATAGCCCAATTTAAATATCAAAATTGAGTTGCATACAACAAATGGATGAAACAAGGCAGCAAATGAACATCGCCTATTTATTTGCTTCGATGAATTCTCTGTACTCTTTCTTCATCTTCACACCCGATACAGTCCTGCACATCGATTCAAAAACCAATTTCGCCTTACGTCTTCCAGACATGCTATCGGTTTTACTTTTACGATCATATCAACAGTACTATAATCATGTCGTTTTAAGTACACACAAACCTGATCATTTCCTTGTTCTTGAAAAACTGTACACAAGGCGTGCCCATGATTCCAGCAGCCTCAGCAATTTCTGGATCCTCCTCTATGTCAATCTCGACAAAATGGACATTCTCGTCGTATTCATCGATTACCTGCCAAACAAGTCCAGAGTAACAAGTGTAGCAACATGTTAGTTCTTGAATTTTTATATGTCTAGATAATTTTTTTTTTAAAGTTCTTCTCCATGCTCACTTTTGTTTCTTTTTATTAGATAGAATCTGATGACACTAAAGAATCTCTTTGAGACTTCTTTCGTATTAGGAATTGTCTGAACCCGACTAAGAACACCAGTAACTGTATATTAGAACACTTCCGAATGAAAAATGTACCTTGCTAAGAATTGGTTTCAAAGTCCTACAAGGGCCACATGTTGGTGATGTATATAGAACACATACAAGTCTTGGGCTTTCATGGTACAGCTTCCGAAGAGCATACTGTGAAGGCAAAGAATACGGTACATAAAAATGTATATTGTCGGTTATTTGATTTTAGTAAACGGGGAAAATATTTAGGCTTCTCAAGAGGAGGTCATACCTGACCCTTGTGCTTTGTAAGTGTGATATCAAAGCCTTCATTGACGTCTCTGTCCGTAAGTTCTTTCTTAACTTCTTCAGTCACAGGCTGCAAGAAACAAAAATGTAAGATAACTTTCACCAGCAGAAACGTGCTCAAACTGGAGAAACAATATCTCTCATACGAATACTTGACGAACAGCTGACTTTCCTCATGGCATATGTCAGACAAGCAAGAAGTATGCATACCTGGTGGAATTCAATGAGAAGATTTTCACTTGTAAGATATCTTTCAACCGAGAGAGCTGCAATGCATCCCGATCCAGCTGCAGTTACGGCTTGCCTCCATTCATGATCCTATTTAAAGATAAATAAGCATGAAACAGGAGATAAATAATGGCTACAATTAATACAAAAATGACAAAATGAAACTGTGTGTTTCCAAATATAGTACCTGTACATCACCAGCAGCAAATAAACCATCGACTGAGGTTTTGGCAGAACCTTCCTCAACCAGAACATAGCCGGAAGAATCGAGATCAACCTGGCCTTCCAACAATTGGCTATTTGGTGAATGACCGATCCCATAAAACAAACCTTTCACTTCCAGAACTGATTCTTCATTGGTATCGACTTTTCTCACCAATATGCCCGACATCTGCCCTTTATTGTTGCTGACAACATCCACTGCTTCTGTATTGAAGTGGACGGTGACGTTTGGATTGTTAAATACTCTGAAACATTCGCCATAATCAACCTGTTAAACAAACATCCAGGGAGTTGGAACTTAAAAAACATTGCTCATTAGTAATTGAATGGACCTTACAAAATAGTCAAGATACTTGCATCTAACTGTTGTAATATACATGCACAAGTATAACAAGAGATGTAGCACAATTTTTATGTCAAGGGGGCTGCTCAAGAGTAAAGCAGTGCCTCATGAACAAGATATAGCTATGGATTGATTGATAAGACGTAAACATAAATATTTTTTACACCTTATTGGAAGTTGGAAGGAAAAGGCACACAAACAACCATCAATAAGGATAATTGAAACTATGCAATCCAACAAGAATAATACATCAATCTCATTCTCATTCTAACACAGCAAGAAATCTCCGAGAGAATATCTAATAAGATAGGGCATAAACGAATCAACAAAATAAAAGTAGACATTCACAATGTTGTTTAGAGTAGTGAAATTGGATGAATGGCTTTGTGTGGCTGGAAACAACATATGAATTATTTACACTGTTTTGTATGCGAAGTAAGAACAAACACGTTTTGTATTTTGCTAGAGGTAGATTTCATTTAATAGCCAAAACTTTATAAATGGTACAAAGAAGAAGAAGAAAAAAGTTATCAAAGAAACCTCAATTTGACAACTTCAAAGAAAATTGTACACTAAAGTAGTGTATATTATTGAAGCAAATGACATGATGAAATCTAAGCGAATTGATATTATGCAAGAAGTAAGATTTTAGATTTTCTTACCGATCTTGCATTGCTTTTGATGCCCTTAGTTGGTCCCTACGGACAAGCAAGTGAACATGACGAGCATATTTAGTCAAGTACAAAGCTTCCTCTGTAGCTGTGTCACCTCCCCCGACCACAGCAAGTACTTGACGTTTAAACAATGGAGATGCTCCATCACAAATAGCACATGCACTGATTCCTCTACTCCAAAACTCTTCTTCTCGAGGCAAGCGCAGCCTCCTTGCAGTGGCTCCAGTAGCATAAATAATGCTGTGGCATTTCACCTGAGAAGTAGAGAATAATTCATTAAAAAGCAGTGTCCTAATTAGAGGTTTTTAATCAATAGTACTGTTTCGGTGTTTCCACCAAAATCTATCATTTTTTGATCAGAGATTTCATTAGAAAACCATTTCTCATAGAATCAGGATGTAGTGAATGATGAATTGATTGGTTATCAGATATGCAGAATATAAATGGATCCAAAAATCCTATATTCTTGTATTTAGGAAGGAATTATTGCAGTGTAACTTAAACATTAGTCAACAATGGAATAAACGGCATGTATGATGTAGTTCATTTTGTGCAACTTCATATAACATAACTAGACTCCGCCGACAGAATCTTGGAAATATCACAATGACGTACACTAAATTTTATAACTCCCAAGTTTATGCAGGATGTGGTTGCAGCAGTTAAATTCTAGACTAAAACAAAAAATATCCCCGAGAAAAAATGCTTTTATAGACACTTTACGGGCATCACCTTGCGTTCACTACTTTGCACTGTAAAAGGCCTGTTTTTCAAATCAACGAATTCCACATCTTCTTGATGTAATTCTGCTCCCCAACGTTCAGCTTGCCGTCTCATCCTAATAAAACAAACGTGTTCAAAATCCCGATTTTCTTATCAATCCAAAATAGAATTAGAAAATTCTAATACACCAACCAATCAAGAGGCAGAGTAACATAAATACCTATCCATCAAGTCTGGACCCGTTATCCCATCCGGAAATCCAGGAAAGTTTTCGACTTCAGTTGTGGTCATCAATTGTCCTCCAGGAACACCACCTACTTGATACCCCTCAAACACTACTGGCTTCAGGTTAGCTCTAGCAGCATATATTGCTGCTGTATATCCTGCAGGCCCTGATCCTATTATCACCACATTCTCTACTCCCTCAGCTGCAAAATACACAGATTCAATGTACTTAACACCACAAAATGTAATCGAAAATCGAATTTTTTCCCATTAACAAAATGATCATTCAAATGAAACACAGATCAATCCAATTATCAGTTTCGAAAAAAACCAATCAAGTAGCATCGAAACAGAGCTGAAAGTAACAACAGGTGCTCATTATAAGGTACGCCATTCTTATACATAATCAACACTGCCTGAAGTAAATGTACCAATCTTAAACTACGCTTTCACAGCACAAATATCATAACTTCAAATCTGAAGTGCTAATTTAACCATTCCTGCGCAAATTTCTAATTGATTTTCAATTAAACACCGTACAACGATGCAGATTTCAATTGAGGCACCTGAAGAGCTGGACTGTTCCTCCACGGCGGCTGCGACGCGAAACGACGAGCTGTAAAGCCGGTGGCGACTCGGCCGAGCTGAAGCGCCGGCAGCTTCGAAGCGGGAGGGTCGTCGGCGGGTAAAGCCGCCTTTGAGGAAGATTAAGTTGTTGGTGCGAGAAGGTAGGAGGGCGTTGGAGAGAGTGGAAGGAGTTGCCATTGAGATGACGGGTCGGAATCCAACTCCGATTCCGGTATCTGCTCCGGCGTCGAAAACGAGGGCGCTTGTTATCTTCGGGTGGGGAGTGACTGCCATTGGTTTCGGACAATGCGATATCCTTCAAAACGAAAAAATCTCTCACACAGTCACGCACTGAATATTTAATATAAATATTTATTTTATTGGTTTATAATTCGCCAATTTTTTTATTTTATTTTTAACGATAAAAGAAACGTTCATAAATTAAATCTGCCAAAATAAAATTAGTGCCTCTAGAGTTTATTTTTCTCCTATTTTCATTTAATAATAGAGTTGAATATTGTGAATAAATTTTTGTGATATAAATTTTGTAATATATAGAAACTGAAAAGAAATGCAGTGGTTGAGTTTGTTTTGATTGATATAAATATTTGAAAATTATATGAATAGACTAATTAAAATTTTTTTTTTATGGCAAAGTATTGTATAGATTACTTCCATAATCACTATTCATTTCTAATAATTAATTCGAACTTCATAAAAATAAGAGGTTGCTCAAAATTCACTAAATTTATAATTTTGGTTGGACATACCAATCTTTAAAAAAAAAAATATCACTTGCATATTAGTTTTAAAAAAGTGACTATATTTACAAATTGGTTCACAATTTTTGTACAATTTTTTTTTTTTTTCAACACGAAAGTATATTTTTTTCCTGCACGAAAGTTTTTTTTTTTTCTGCACAGAATCAATTTATAATTAGTGTCAATTTTGTGAATCATTTTGTAATTTTTTCAAAAAAATATATATTTTATAACCTAATATTGTTGGAGAAATGGTTTTATAACCAATACTGTTTAGTATCACTTGGTAAAGCCCAAATATAATATGGGCTTGTACCATGTTCCATTTATCTGATAAGGCCCAATATTCCATTTCTAGCCAGAGTAAAACACTATGCTACTCTTAGGTATTGTTTGCAAATTCTACTTAGTAAAAATAAAAAATAAAAATCAATTTTACTTTGCTTGCAATCACTAATTAAGAACTTAAAATCTATTGTGACTAGAATCTCCTGTTAGATTATAGGAAATTGATTATTCATGTGGGAACTATGAATAATGCATAATCTGATATTAATTAAGTGTTTTTTTTCAAATACTTTCCACTTTTAAAATCACATTATTTTAAAATACTCCCAACTTTTAATTTTACTATAAAAAAACACATATTATCACTTTTGATTTTACTCTAGAGTTTCAAAATAATTTCTTACTTTAATTTCTCTCAATTCTCACATCACTTCAAACATTTGGTACACCCACTCATTCCAACCTCTTCACTTCTAAAAAATATATAGAAAAATCATATAGAGTGTGTTTTCAAACTCTAAAGCGAGTGTTACTTATTTTTTTAAAAAGTTAGATCTTACCAACTTAAAATAAAAAGTGATTCTACACTTTTTTTAGAGTTTGAAAACACATTTGTACTCTAATTCAAATAGATCCTTCATATATTACACATGGTAAAGCCCAACAACAATCTGGACTCATTTGACGGCCCAAATTTCTGTCTTGGCCCGGACTATATATAACAAGGCCCAGTTATTACTTAGATGGCCCAAATAACATAAATTAATTATAAAAATTTGTGTGAAACTGTCTCGTGATACGAAATTATATAAATTAACATTCACCTCCTATTAAAATAATAAAAAATCATGCACGATTGACTACATCATACAATTATTTTATGTAACGAGACGGTCTTATACGAGTCTAACTCGAAGTTAAGTTTGTTGGTTATGTTATAAATAAATAAATAAAAACTTCCATGAATTTAACATGGTAAACAATAATAATATTCCTACTTGATTAGACACCATACACGACTTAATGTACCATAGTCACTTGATTAGACATAGTTAAAGAAGATATTTCACTTTATTACCCTTAATCATGTCCCAATTTGACAAATACACACATTTAAGCTATATATGTCAAACCAAACATATTGAAATAATTATTTTGGAATCATTCAATTGAAATTGAGTTTACAACAACCAACTAATCACAAATAGTAATTAAAGTTGTCCTCACCACTAAGCTACATTATAAAACATTCTCTTGCATCTCCAAACCACATCGAATTTCTCAACTACAATTAATTCTTTATACATAATCATGACCATAAATTTTTGGTATTATGTTAGGGGCGTTTGGTATAATCGTAAGGAATGGAAAGGTATAGAAATTGAATGAATATGGAATGAAAATCATAGTTTTCATATAGCTGAACTATAGTAGATTCCTTAGTTTTTTGAAATCAAAGTCATAGTAGAGTTAATACAAACACACATTATGACTTTGACTACCATTACTCACCCTCCAAAGTATCCAACCAAACACCCTGTTAATCTTTTTGTTAAAAAAGTATTATTTTAATCGAGATTAGTTTATATAGTTAAATATCTTTAAAACAAAAAGGCTTATAGATTTAATTTTTACGACAAAATTAATTTTATACTTAAATGCATTCCGTGAAACAGTTTCACACGATTCAGAAGATGACAATGATATTAATATATCAATTGTAGGATAACGATGAAAACCCGTGAATTCCGATGTTGAAGGGAATAACAAAAAAGATGAAGAATTTGTTGGGTCTGAGCCCACTTGGTTTTGGCCAATTTGGTTTACTTAAGTCCACAGTTTCCTAACCCTAAGTGTAGATTGGAAGCCACCACATATATACCACCGAGCTTCTTCTCTTTCGGCTGATCTAGAGTTTTCGTGAGTGTGAGAGTAGAAAAGCTGGTTGTGGTGGTGTGCTACCTCACTTGACGGGATTTTTGTGCCTCCTTCCAACATCGATTTTGAGTCTATCTAAACGGGTGACCTGAACCATTGTCCCTAACCAAACACGTGAGTCTTGTCCCGAAGGCGGATTATCCAACATTAATATATACTACTATTTATGAAATTGCTGCATACCCTCATCACATTTATTTATTTGGCTTTTAAGAATTTAAGGTGTGAAATCATTGTACTTGGTGACAAAATAAAATGCAATTTATTTTGAAATCATCGAACGTGGTTCGAAAATGAGGCGATGTTTTGAATTTGATGAATTTCATCCAATTTTAACTAACATTAATAAATATGTTGAAAAAGAAAAGAGATTATGAATTAAGTCAAGAAAGCTCAGCTGCCCAACTAAATAAAGAACCTTCTAATATATACGTCCATTTCTTCTCTTCTTTGGAAAATAAAATTTATTATTATTTTGTAGATTAATACATAATTAATTAAAGACCACGCTTTGTGATTGTTAGATTTTTAATTCTAGTTATATGTGTGTATATATATATATATAATATTAAAACAAACCCTCAAATGAAACTTATACGTACGTCGTTAACTAATATTCCCTCCGTTCCAATTCTTTTTTCTACATTTTATAATTTGGGATGTCCCAATTCTTTTTTCACGCCTTAAAAAGAAATAATTTACACTCACAAAAGTCAATAAAGTACATATTTTATATTTTATTATTTAACTTCACACTCACATACTCTATATCTTTCTTAATCCATGTGCTCAGGCCTTTTAGAAAGAAGACGAGTATATCTTTCTTAATCCGTGTGCTGATCAGGTCTTTTATAAAAAAGTATAAAAGACCCGGGACGGAGGTAATATCATTTTTATAAGAAGTATTTTCATATGATATCATTTAAAATTGGATAAATATGAAAATTTTAGATAGAATGGATATTATTCCAAATTTTGACAGAGTCGTAAGCTGCTGCAGTATACTGCAAAGTTCAAAATTATAATGTCTACTTTCATATTGCCAAATTCCACAAAATTTCAATCTCTTTTACTATTCAAAAGATATCAATGAAATTTTCATATGTATTCTCTCTTATAAAAAAAATTTCATACAAAGCTTTGCTTTAATATTGTGATTTATTGAAAAATTTTATAGGTATTTGTATATATAAATTGAATGTGGGATTTAAAAATTAAATTTTAAAAAAAAATGCTTCTGTGTCAAAAAGAATTATATGTTTGTGCAAATAAATTGAATCAATTTATAAATATGATTACTTTTTTTAAAATAATAAACAAATTCCAAAAGAAGAATGTACAATATAAGAATATTATTATCTAGTCTCCTAGCTATCTATTTGAGAACTTTAGGCTATATATTGAATGGATTTAGGTGGCTGTGGAAATTCGGACTATGAAATTTTATAAATTATATTAATTGAAATGTATTTGGAAAATTATAAAATGGTTCACAAAATTAATAAAAATTATAAATTAATTCTGTGCAGAAAAAAATATTTTTGTACAGAAAAATTACACTTATGTGTAGATATTGTGAATTAATTTGTAAATATAGTCACTTTTTAAACTAATATGTAAGTGACCAGTATATTTTTATGAGATGTCATGATTGAATAATTGAAATCTTTAATTGGGTGATATATAGAGTAAAGAGAGATGGGAAGAAAAGTAGTGGATGAATGATTATTATATATAGGTTAATAGGTGATGTTGCAATTTGGAGGAGTAATACTTTTCTAGTTACTCTAGGGTGAGAATATAAGTACAATATATTTTCAAATTTGCAAGGACCATTAGTTTTTTTTTTTTTTTTTTTTTTTGAGCCAATAAAATTTGTTTTTTCCAAATGTATAAGTAACATTTTACCGATCTAACCGGCTAAAAAAGTTCAAACAATCCCATAGTTTTGAGAATTAAATTTAAACTACAAATTAAGATAAAAAAAATTTTGTCAATATTGCCCTTAATTAATGATACCAAAATAAATTTCTAAATTAGTGAAAAGATGAAAGAAAATATTTGTTGAAGATTAGTCTCATGAACTGAAAATTAACTAGGGTAAAATCGAAATATTTGAGCAAAAAATGTCAAAATGGCATATAGTAAGAAAATAGTGTAAAAAATTAAAATGACATTTTTTTTCTTCGAAATCCGCTAAAATGACATATATTAAAAGAATAAAAAAATCATTTTAATTTTTCTAAATAATATTGCAATATAAAACTGATATAAAAACTTTACTCTTTCTTTAATAGATAAACACAATATACTAAGGGGGCGCTTGTTTCAAATTCTTCAATGGTAATGGAAATGAATTTTTATTTTCCTCCTTTACCCTTACATATGTTGAAGGAGAGTTTATGTTCATGGTGGTTACATCATTAATGTTGTGGTCCAATTTTGAAAAAAATGACAAAAAAAAAGAATGTTGTTGGTTGTGGTATGAAGAATTGATTGAGGAGGATGATTATAAGGTGAAATGGAGGTAATCAAATGGGGTAATAATTACCTTATTTAGGAGAAAAAAAATAATATTATGTACCTCATTTATTCTCATTACATATAATAATTAATATGTGTATCTCATTCACATTATTATTGAAGAATTTTTTTTCCAAGCGCCCTTAACTTATTCATAAATTTTCTTTTTGGTATGGACAATATATATCTTTATCAAGATCTTTTATATATTAGATATACCATACAATTAAAGTGTATTTTTATTAAAAAGTTATAACTATTAATTATTTATTCAATATAAATAATTTAAACTTTTGAAAAATGTACACTCTAGGGAGTGTTTTGTTTCTAGGATTAGGGTGGAGTAAACCCATAATCCCAAGTAAATTTATGTTGAGTAGGTACTGTGTGAAAATAGTTCATGATAAGCTTATCTTGAAATTGTTTTAAAGTATAAAATATCTGGTCAAGTTATCAAAATATTCATCAGGTGTATCAAAAACTGAGGTCAATATAAATTTTATTGACTTCAACTTTTGATATACTTGATGAGACTTTTGATACACCTAATTAAATATTTGATACTTTAAAACTTGTTCATGATAAACTTATCATGAACTATTTTCGTTCAATATTTTGTCATTTATATTTGGTTTCTAGGACTTGATTCCATGATTAAATCTTGACCCAATATAGTCTAATTCTATAAGAAAATGATTTTTTGATCTCATCTATTACATCAGATTATTTAATCCTAAATTTAAATTTATTAAATTACCCTCAATGTAAACTGAAATTGTCAAATATAATCTTCAATTTTTCAAAAAACTATAGATATAATGGTGTTATTTGAAAATGGACAATATTGAAATTTAGTATTTTTATCCTTAAATCCAAAAACTAATCAGAATTAATTTTAAAAAAACAATCATAAATATTAAGCATATACTCCCTCTGTCCCACTATAACTTGCTCATTTACCATTATTGTCCGTCCCACTATATGTTGCTCATTTATTTTTTTATTTTTTTTAAAATTACTATTCACTTATTTATTATTATTTCCAATACGCTTTACATTATTTCAATCACTTTTTCACTTTATTTCATCACATCCCTTATATTTTTTTATTTTTATTTTAATCCATGTGCTCAAAAACAACGAAACAACTTAATTATATCAGAACAGAAATAATACTATTTTAAATTAGAATTACATACAATTCATTAAAGTTCAATCCTACGTTGTTAATGAAACGACTCCCAAATAACCTAAATCCTATATATATAAAAATTGATGAGATAAGAATGAGAATGTGTGTGGAAGATTCAAAGTAACGTCTGAAATTGACCGACTTTCAAGGTTGAGCAAAAGTCAAGTATCTACACTCATAAATAATTATAGTAATTCATTTTAATATTAATTAATTAATTAATTCCACCCGAAATTAATTACCTGCCCGCTTCATTTTTCCTACCTATATAAAAGTCAATATACTCACAAATTCATTGTTTCTATGTGTTTACACTGTATACACCTTTTCTAAATATTTCAATCCTCTCTCTCTAAATTCTTCCTCTCTCTCACATAAATATATATATATATATGTATATATATATCCCATTGTATTCGTATATGCCAATTTTGGTGTGTGTGTGGAAGAATAGAGAGAATTAATTAGAAGTTTGCATTTGTTGTGATGAAGCCATCGGTATCAGTCGTGTTGGGTTTCTATTGCTGGGGTTGGGAGTTTTTGACTGCTCTTCTTCTCTTCTCTCTCACTCTCTCTCTATTTTGATCTCTCTTTCTCTCTCTTCTTCTTTCATTTACAGTGTCATATACAAAAATATAAATTTAAATTAGGTGTATAAATATGGAGGACGGAGAAAGTGAGATGGGGCTGGTGGAATACGTGCGGAAGGCGTCGCCGCCGCCGTTCCTGGTGAAGACGTACATGCTGGTGGAGGATCCGGTCACCGACGACGTCGTGTCGTGGAACGGCGACGGCACCGCCTTCGTGGTGTGGCAAACGGCGGAGTTCGCCAGAGACTTGCTCCCCACGCTATTTAAGCACAGCAATTTCTCCAGCTTCGTTAGGCAGCTCAACACTTATGTAAGTTTTTTTTTTTTTTTTTAAATCGTTTTATAATGGTTAATCTAATTATTATTCTACCTTTTATTGATTTATTATTGCTTTTCTTGTATTTTAATAAAAATGTGTTTTATTTATAAAGTAGTGATATAAGGGTAAATATGTGTATAGTTTTGTGAATGTTCACGTAAATCAATGTTTCTTTTTTTATTAGTGTGCAAATTTGTGTGGGACGTCCAAATAAAAAAAATGTGCAAATTTCTGTGGAACATAGGGAGTAGTATATATATTCACTTGTATGATTATATATTTTCACTTACACTGTTAAATTTGTAAAATATTATGTTATCGTATATATATATATATATATATATATATATATAAAATAATAATAATATCAGTATGTATATTTAATATTATAAATTTTATACTATGAGCAAAGTACACAAGAGGTCTACTCTAAATATTCATTCACTAATATAAGACTTATAAATTAAAATCACAGCATAACAAGTATTACAGTATTAATAAATATTTCATCCCTCTCAATTTAAAATTGCCTAGATGAAAATAACTCATGTTTTGATAAAAAATACTTATTAATATTAAAAGGTGTTATAAAGTTGATGATATATTAATTCTTTAACTTTATGAAAGAAAAATTAGTATATTATTTAAGGGTGTACTGAGAAATATAATGACGTGAGGTGTAAATAAGAGATAATTAAGAAATTATTTAGAAAGTATAATCATTCAACATAAAAGGAAAAAAAATTATATAAAAAATTTTATAAAAATCTTTTGAAATATATATAGATAGTTATATAAATTTTAAATATATATATATATATATATATATATATATATATTCTTGGTGGTTGTTTACACTCCCATCACTAGTTATATAATAATAAGCATGTGCTTTGCGATGGCCTATCAAAATCTAATTAAGATGTATATTTAGCAAATTTATAATTAAAGAAAAGTTAGCAAACTCACTAAATTTCTTTATTTCTGAAAATTTTAAGAAATCCCTTATATATCAGGAATAATTTTCTTCCAATTATTAAATTTTAACACGACATTGGTTTCAAGAAATTTGACTTTATAAATACAAAAGTCTTTTTTTTTTCGTAATATCATTGGAGCTAAATGGATATATTTTTTACTTGTAATCGATGTGTGTTGGTATTTAGGGTATGTTTTAAAATACTACTCATCTTTTCGAAGTAATATTAATTAATTTTCGTAGTAAAATTAAAAATATATATTGAATGTTTGGAAATAAAATGATTTTAGATTAAATTGAGAAAGTAATGTGTTTGTAAAAAAACCACTTTTATTAATAATTAGATAGTTAATTGCAGAAATGGTTATCCTAAAATGAATTTTAGAAAATTCAAAAGCAAGTAAAATTTACTTTGTCAATTTTTTTTTTCAAAATAAAATCAATTCTACTTATATAGTAGAGTTTGCAAACTCTCACTTAGTTTTACATGGACAAACTCCTATATAAGGTATATATATACATTTTTTTTTAAATTATCAATTGTTTATACTGAAAAGTGCAGTGAATTTTATTATTCGTAGGGTTTTCGCAAAATTGCGACAAATCGGTGGGAGTTCAGCAACGACAGGTTCCGTAAGGGTGGAAGAGATCAACTCTGTGAGATTCGGCGGAGGAAGGCATGGTCCAACAAGCCACAGCCCAACGTACAAGTCCAGGGCGCCACGGCGCCGCCACCTCAGTCAGAAAATGAGAATGACGATCGGAGATCATCGTCAACCTCGTCCTCGTCAGAGATCACCACCCTCGTCGACGAAAACAAGAGGCTCAAGCTCGAAAATGGAGTCTTGAATTGTGAGTTATCCATCATGAAGAAGAAATGCAAAGAGCTTCTTGATTTAGTGAATGTTTACGGCGGAAATTCGGAGAAAGAAGAGGACGAAGAAGAAAATCGCGAAGGGCCGAAGCTCTTCGGGGTTAGATTAATGGAAGTTGGTGAGATGGAGAAGAAGAGAAAGAGAGTGCATGAAATGCTTGTGGGCTAGGGTTTATGAAATTAAATTAATTAAATATATTTAGGGTTTTGTGAAAGAAATAATTTTGAATATATAAGTATTCAAAATTATGAAGTGTAGATATTGAAATGTATTATCATGCTATGATAAAAAGAACTGTGAAGAGACGGTTCATAGTTTAGGTTTAATTACCATAAATTGTACATTGGTTTTATATTCAATTAAAATATACTTTTGAATAATAATCGATTGCTTTAACATAGGGACGAAAATGAGAACACAAAAGATATTTCATCTGTCCCACAGGAATTTGCACACTTTTTTTATTGGGACGTCCACACAAATTTGCACACTATCAAAAAAGAAAATATTGATTTACGTGCACACTCACAAACCTTTACACATATTTACTCATATGCTACTACTTTATCTATAAAATAATTTTCTTTAAAAAATGTGCCGTCCCGTAGGGTGCAAATTCCTACGGGACGGAGGGAGTATTTTTTTTTAGTGAAAATGACTGATACTGTTAAAAGATGTATACTTCAATCGTACGATACATAATTCATGATGAATTTGATCAAATAATTATGGTCCCACGAGTCCAGCTCGAGCCACAAATTAGCAAATATTGAATCTCAAATCAATTGGTTAATTAAGTACAAATTTGACATTAGAGCATTCGATTGAAAGAGCTCATCTAAAGCCATGCTTAAAAGTCAAAAACTTGGAAGCACAGCAATCTTTATTTATTTATTTATTTTAGTTTAAAATGAAAGAGATTGACTTTATTACAGAATTGGAAAAGGATGTGTGGAGGTCATATTGTCCCACAGACAGGAAATTAATGGTGAATCTAGTTCAACTCATGACCACCTACTTTGATTCAGTCAAATCTAAGAAAAATAAATAAATAAATACATCCAACAACCAAGATTAAATTTTTTCTTCATCTTACTTTTGAGTAGGTACTGTACGAGAGTGATTCATATCATAAATCGTTTTTTAATAAGTCTATAAAAATAATTCCACAAAAAAAAAATCCTTATATCACAGAGTGATTCATATCATGGAAATGGTCTATATAATACTTTGTCCACATTTTTTAACTTCTATGCACTTGATTCATTATTGTTTAAAAAATTTAGTGTTGTAACTAGATGCAATTTAAATGTATTTTTAATAGGCAGTATTGGTTATTTTTATTAGAAAACATTACAATTGTTTTTATTGAACAATTACAGTTTATCGTCAATTTGCATTTTTCAATAATTGTAATTATTCAGTAAAAATGAAAATATTTAATATTATTTAAAAATATACTTAAATTATATGTACATTTAATACGCAAAAAAAATAAAATTTGTGCTATATAACTTGATGTACATGAAGTCATCAAGATGTTTCATATCTAAGTTTTGCTTTAAATGCAGCTAAAATAATTAATTCGGTTTACATTTTCTACCCCAAAACAACAACAACAATAATAATTACAACTTATATGCAAGTTACACAACCATATTACATATTAAGGTATGCATAATATTGAAAAAAATTAGGATAAATTATACAATGGTTCACAAAATTGACACAAGTTATAAATTAGTTCTGTGCAGAAAATTAAATATTTTTGTGCAGAAAAAAATTATACTTCTGTGCAAAAAATATGAACTAATTTGTAAGTATAGCTATTTTTTTGAACCAATATGTAAGTGACACAAAAAATTAACTATAAACATATGTACAAATATTGTACTTGTATATATACTTTTTTTTTTTTTAAGAAAGAAAACATACTACACCACATTCATCCAGAGACTAGGTCTTTGGCATTAAGAAAAACTGCTCCAATATAATCGCGAGGATGTGGAGAGTTGACACAAGAGTAAATACGAGATAATGATCTTTTGGTGAAAAAAAATATCTCACATTAGATGTCTTTCTCCATCTTCAACACGTCCTTCAAGATCAACACAACAATTAGACATCCGACACGGACACACGACCAAATCATAATATAAACAAAAATCACAAAAAATATTAAATGGAAAAAATGCAAAAAGGCGTAGAGAATCTCACAACTAAAACTCTAGTAAGACGAAAAAACATGAGAACTAGAAACTAAAAGTAGAAATATACAAACAAAACTATAGAAAAAAGAAAAAATTAAGAAAAAAAACTAAAAAAAATAATAATGATCAAGCATACACCTTAATTACAAGGTCATTAGAGAAGATTGAGCGTTGTTGAGAGATGGCAGCCATAGACAGCGAACTTATGCGTATCATGCAATTCAAATATATTTCAAAAATATAAATGTGACTGTACTACTACTGTTCAAATCTAAAATTTTCAAAATATTAATAATAAATATATACTCCCTTTTCAAATATATTCTCTTTATTCATATCGAACCTCACAATATCTCGTAATACCTTTCGACATATTGTCTTAAACAACGTATAAATATCTGAGCGTGTTTTTCGTGAACAGTGGGAGTATAATATTAATAGTATATACACGTACGTCATTACTTAAAAATTAAGGTTTATGTGACGTCTAATTCAGAAGAATGATGCGTGTAAGAAGCTCTTAATTTAATCCACACAAGCAGAAAAAGTGGAACTTGGCAAACTTCTGGTAGAAACCTACTAAACATAAATTCCTAGTCATTATAATTTCTTATCTGAAACGAAATTATAATTTAATTAAGCCACGGGGCCCACAAATGTTGAATTGTACCTAATCACATAAATGACACATAAACTAAAAACAATCACAATTAAATTAAGGTTGAAAAAATAGCCTCCAAAAGAAATGGCCATATCATACATACATACATACCATCAAAATCCAATCCCATCCCATATTTCGTTTCATCAGTGGATGTCACAGATAAACAGAATCAAGTCCAATGAAACTTGAAAGAAATGGCTTCTCTGCTATATATAATATAGTCGACATACATATAATTATGATATATACAACGGATAAAAGTAGGTGGTTGTTTTCAAGAGAGCCAAAACTATAGTAGAATCGGCAGACCTTGATCGAAAAAGAGGCACTTTCGTAATCTGAGGACTACAGAAATGACATGCATCATGGATTAGTCGCGAAATGGTTAAATATGGTTTCAAGCGTCGACTGGCTGATGCTGTACTCTGATATGCCAAGTGAATTTCTGCACAAGGTGTTTAGAACACATCAGTGACTCAGTACAGGCGATTAACAAGAAAAACGGAATGTGGTTTTTACCTATTTCTTTCAATGTGTCCAAAAACATCAGCAAGTGAGAGGTCTTCATAGTATGGAAGCTGAAACAGGACGGAAAACCAGGTCATATGGACTTGAGATAAGCACACACACCCAACCACCCCACACCAAGATTTCCAAACTTCTTTACCATTAACAAGAAAACCAAGTACACGAAAAACATGGGTAGTAGTCATTGTCATAAGATGACTAAATTTAGTCTTGCTTGTCAATGCTATGTAGGAGAAAATATCTGAACAATATTGAATTGTTGGAGAAGCAGTACCTGGTATTTAACGCTCAAACCGTCACAACTTTGGTAAGTGGCACCAGGAAAGGAAGATTGAATGAACGAATCAATTGCAACAAATTTTTCTTTGGTTAACCACCACTCTGAAAATACGGGCAGTTGGACACCACCTAAGGACAACAGACAAGTAACAGTAAGATATTGTGCGTAACAAATGAACAATAACAAAATGGACATAGAATTTGTACTTGATACTCGCTCTCAGCTTAGTATCTCAAACTAGCCCGTAAAATATAATATTCTAGATATTATAGCATCTAAATTTAATGGTTGCAAGAAATGTGATACCATCACGAAGTAACTGCTCTGATAACTGATCACCAAAGACCCCACGAGAATTACTATCAGATGACACAAGTGTCTGCACTCTTTCTCTATTGCCAAGCCATTGTCCAATTGTTCCGATCATCTCATTTGATAAGCTGATCTCTGCTGCAGTTTCAGCAGTGAAGTTCTCACCTCCTATGCACACTTCAAGGTCGTTGAGTATACTTCGTGGATGAGAAGGAGTGTGAAAGAACTTCTCTTGAATAGATTGGCACATAGCATCCAAGTCCAAGGAGCTCACTTCAGTAGGTTTAACCTGATGACATGAAAGTAAATATATTTAAAAAAAGGGGGTGGGGTGGGGAAACAAACATCTATGAAGATGTACTATAAACTACCTCTAGCTCAAGATGATTGCCAAATCTGTTTTTAAGATGCTGAGGACTCCCAATGCATCTGAGCTTGCCTCCAACCTACGCATGCGTGCAATTTTTACGAGAATAAGAATTCATATATACTATTGGGAACAACTTACATTGATGGGTAAATGAATCTATGAAGAAGTACCATTATGCCGATCCTGGTGCAGAGGGCTTGAGCTTCATCCATGCTGTGGGTAGTGAGAATAACAGCTGTCTTTCCTCGTCTGGTTGATAGACGCGATATAACTTCCCACATGAATCTTTTGGCAATGGGATCCATTCCTACAGTATTATGACACAATATGCAATGAGTATCCCGAGTCACATCTAAGGTTCAGAATAATCTTTTTTTAGAACAAAATTTGTGAAGGGATTGAAATGAAACTTTCTTGGTAAAAGAGTCTCTCCCCCTCCCTCCTTCCACCCCCTCTCTCTCACACACACACACATGTGGTCTCCCCCTCACGTAGACATGCTCATTCCTATCCGTGTGTGTGTGTGTGTCGATATACAACTTTCCCCAGGTCTACATTTCCAAGTCACTGAAGTAGAAAGTGAAACATGACACAACACTTGTTGATTCACCAAAAATACCGAGTGGTTGCTTCAGAAAAGCAGAAATCTTATTCAATTATGAAAAAACTAACCTTATGAAGGAAGAATATAATTCCTTCTAAATTATGGCTAATGCTAAAACATTAGAAGCAAATTACTATAAAGAAGTTCACAACACATGGCTAAGTAGACAAACTAGTTATATTTGGGATAACATATGCATATCATAGGTACAAGACGACAAGACTTGTAATTGGAGAGCATCAATGAGAAAGGTAGGAACCATAAGGAAAGGAGCATAAACAGGTGTCAATACCAGTAGATGGTTCATCAAGAATGACAACTGGAGGATCCCCAATCATTGCAATTGCAACTGATAATTTACGTTTGTTTCCCCCACTTAATGCATATGATGGCTTATCGGCATGTTTCAGTAAGTCAAATTCCACTAACTTCTCCATGACAACCTGCATCAGTCTCAATAATCAATAATCCCATTATAGTGAATCAGAATGTAGCCCTCAAAAAGATTGTTAGGTATATTACACACATGAATATGTCTCACTTGTCTAAAACATAGAGGTTACAATGCAGTATATTTTGAGAAACTCAAAGCATTAAGAGTACGACAAAAATAGTCAGATAAGAATCTTAATCGGCTAAGAAGTGTTGCAAATTACGAAGCAGTATATTTTGAGAAACACAAACCATAAGAGGACGACAAAAATAGTGGACATGTCAAACAAATTGAGACAGATAAGGAGGATGTGAATTAATAAATCTTAATCGGCTAAGAAGTGTTGCAAGTACTTAATATTTGTAGTCTTTTGGAGTATAAGTAAGGCCAGTCTATTATAGCTAAGCCTTGAAGAACTCAGCGTAGTAATCTATAAATAGTTTCATGCAGAAGGAATTAAAGATGCATATAAATGAACATCAAAATTCTGTATAACAGATGTTCTGTAGTTATATCAATCCATTTAAGAAAACTTAGCCCCTCCATTTTTCTAGTTTCTCCAAGTATAAAGAGAAAAAGGGAAAATTAAGGAAAATGTTACAAATAATAAAACATACTCTGCAGAAAACCACATATGTTGCAATGACTCGTAAAAGACTTATTTGTGGACATCAATCTGATTTATGAACATGCGCTCACCAATATAAGGAAAATGAACTTCATGCTTTTCAATTATGAATGGTTCATGAATGGGAAAAATTAAATAGAAAATTGTCCAAAGGACTTACATTGTCAAGGTCATACTCTTGGACTCCTTTTATTCTAGCATAGAGCTCAAGGTGTTCCCGAGGGGTAACAAATTCAAGCAGAGCATCAAACTGAGGACAATACCCAATCTACAAGCAAAAAAATGACAAGATTAATCATCTAGTTAAACTTAGATAACTGCCAATAAACAACGAACTGATTCAAGCGCCAGAACATACATGCTGATGAGCAGCCTTTGGGTTTGATCTTATATCTTTACCAAAAATAAATGCTGTTCCATCACTGGGATGCTCTTCTCCTGAACTCAATAATTCAATTATGAAATATCACTGCTTGGTTAATCTCATATATTTTTAGGCATGTTTTAAGATTATCAAATAATGAATCAAACATGACTCCAAAGGAAAACTAATGCAGTTGGGTAACACGCACACAACATGGCAGTCTAACTTACACGAGCACTGGTTCAGCATGAATTGATTTAATCTAAATAATTGGCCCCATTTACTAAGTATATATCTTCAGAGGTCCTCAGTCACATCCTTTAGCCATGGCAACATAAAGACCCCAAAGAAATTTATTTAATGCTAATTGGTGAAGATTAATGTGGCATTAGCACTGAATGAACTTCAAAGGCATGATTATTTCCGGTTCTTTTTTTGTTTGGTAAGAATTAATGTATTTGTAACAAAACAATTTACCAGACAGCATAGACAGAGTTGTTGTTTTTCCTGCTCCATTGGTTCCTAAGAAGCCAAAACACTCTCCTTCCTGTACTGAGAAAGTCAACGAATGTACTGCAATTTTTGGACCATGCTGTTTTCCTCCTGGATATACCTGAAGCCAAATAACTTGTAGTTGTAGTCTTGTAGATTCCCAAGTTACAGTTCAACCAACATGTTGAAATTACAATGCAATAAGTACCTTTCGAAGATTACGTAGGAAGATAACTGCACGACCAATTCCACCCGAAAGTACCCTGTCTCTTTCCATTTTGACATCAATGTCCTCCTCAAGATCAGGGTTAAGAAGAGGTTGGGAGAAGCTACTGGAAGGTGTGCAAAACCATTTCTTTATTCTTATCCAGAGGTTTGGTGCTGTTGGAAAAGTTATCTTATGAGGCAGCAGGACTTCAAGACCAAGTGTGATAACAAAGTAAATGATGCCCTACATCAGGTAAAAGAAGATTTATAATTTATTAAATTAGGGGATAGAGGAATGTTTTAAAAGGTAATTCGAAGGTTTGGTGGTGAAACGGATCAGAAAATAATTTTCGTAAATTAACTTACCCCATAACTACACAAGAAGCTACTCTAAGAATGTAAATACATTTTTCAAATGTTTGAGATTTTTCTCTCAATGCATATCAGTGGTTATTAACCGTTGTCCAACTACAGTCCAACAAGGTACTAATTTGTTCTCTATGCTGCTGTATAACTTTTTCTTTCCAAGGCATCGTTACCTCATGAGCTAAGGAAAATTATGGCATAGACCAAAAACTGTTTACCCCTGTGTGTACTTTATCACACAGACTGACAGACATGGTCATCTTCTACCATCATACCCATTCCCTTTCAAATTATTAAAAACCCTCCAAAAAATTATTCTTGTCTCAGCAATTCAAACATTTAGATGAGACTGCCCCTTTCCAGATATTTCCATTTCAAAGCTAAATGAGTATGATAAAGTTACACATTCATATTAGAGGATGTTTGTGCTTATTACTTTAGGGGAAAATAGGTATATATATCCTAGAACAAATTAAATCAGAAATTCAGTAAATAATTACGATGAATGTGATATTACAACATGACAGAGAAAGTGAAATTGGCGCCTACATCAACAGAATGATACTGAGATTAGAGAAGCACCTCAGCAGCCAAGTAGCATATAGAGGCAGCAGTGACATTCCAATCAAAAACGCTATCACCAGAACCTTTTTTCATCCCCTGTCGCAGAAGAGCTAACGATGCTAATCCATCCGCAAAACAGAATCCAGGTGACAATCTGAAGAAGTTCTGCAAAACCAATATCCTTTTTTTCAGAAGACATTAATTGCCATTCCTCATACTTGCAAGAAATGCAGCGCATGCAAGAAGACAAATGAAATGCAAAACTTCCACATGTAATGTGGACATACAAATGATTTGAATGCCTTAATGACTGTATCCCAGAATAACCAGATCCCTGAAACTAATTTAGGTCAAATGAAATGCAAAACTTCCACAAGTAATGTGGACATATAAATGATTTGAATGCCTCAATGACTGTATCCCAGAATCCAGATCCCTGAAACTAATTTAGGTCAAATTTGCAAATAACTAAGGAACCAAATATATATATTACTTATCACTCTTTTCTATTTGAGATGAGTATGAAAAGGTAATCAGAGCAATATGTCAGGGTTGCAACCTTCTCATGCAATTAATCAACAATAAAGGACAGCAAATTTTGTTCTTGCACAGGTACCACTTGTTCCCAGTCTAACATGAGCAGGCACGTTTGAACAATTCTATTATAGCAAGGACAATTCTAGTGGGGAACATATTCAACCTTTGCTATAGCCTTGCCCCTTGTTCTATAAACCATAAATTTTGGGGCATACAATCCGGTGCTATAAAGTTATGCCAAGAATAACCCTAGTTTAAAAAAAAAATCCAACCTTTAGAAGAGAATTGAGATGTGCTGTTGACTCCAGAAGTCCCATTATAAAAGATATAACCATAAGAATCAGCCCAGTGAAAAAATGTATCAAGAGGACAACATTCTGCAATACACAAGAAAAGACTAAGCATTTGAACGAAGTCCCTAATGGCTAATGCACATTTGTTGGATGCAATAACCTGTGCCATGCTATGTTCAGAAAAGAAAAAAGTGAGGCAATAAGTAGATGATGCTATTGATAATCCATATCCCAAGAACAGGAGAGCAGTCGAGCAGAAAGAGTCCCTTCCAATGAATTGATCTAGACCTGCATATACCAATGAAAATTTCAAGAAACTTTTGAACACAATCAAATGACTGTGTGATCCAAGGATAATTTAGTTATATGAATTTTACGAAACGAAATGAACATAGTAATGGCACAAAGTTCAAGTACGCACCGAATATGCAAAAGAGGATGATTGCAAAAGATGAAGGAAATAAGAAGCTGATGAAGTCCCAAATATATGTTGAAGCCCAATATGACAGTATGGACACCTAAAATGGATCAAATATAAAGGGCAAAAAGACTGTGAACTCAGATAGCCTTGAAAGAGTGAAAGCTCAACTTTTTAGAATATAGTCATACCCCACTAATACGCTGTTGATGCTTCGCTTTTACTTCACGTTCCTGCATCAAGAAGATGTATTAGTAAACAACAGATTAGTAGAACTACAACATTGGGACCATACTTTCCTAGCAAAATAATCTACAACGTGAATCAAAAATGTTATTAGGATGCTTGTCTATAGCTTTCAATACTGCAGTTAAGACAGTGAGGTAACCTTACAGCACAAACATTAAAATTATGTGGTGTGTTCGAGTTGTATAGGAAGCAATGCACATTTCACAAGGGGTCCTTATCTCCATCCATAAGCTTCTATTAAGAGGATTAGAGAGAAAAAAAATATGCCAAAATTAAGTCATTAATTCCCGGGAGACCCAACAATAACTTTAAAGAAAGTAGTTAATAAAAAAGAGCAGGACTTTTAACCAGCTTTCGACTCCCCCTTTGGTCAAGCCTGGTGTTCCATGTGATATTACCTAAATTTATCTAATACAGATCGTTCAGAACTTTCATATATCATACCTTCTAATACTGTAAGAAATCAGTATAGAGGTTTCAGCACTTATCAAAGTTTTAAATCCTACTACCCTCGGAAAAATGTTATGGATAAGTAGTTGCAGTGTCTGATAAGTTGGCTGTGACTTCTTGGAATGTAATTTTCAATTCAGTATTTCCACAGTAATGCTAAAGTGCTTTGTAAGTATGTATAATAAGGTTCTCACCTTATATGTATGTGTAGGAGTTCTGCTATCTAGTAAATGTGACAAATAGAACATCTAATCTCACAGTATCTTGCTCAAAATCTTGAAAAATATTGTACAAAAATGATGAATATTTACCTTCACAATAGCCACAGCAAATGAAGCAGGAATGAACGAAAAGGCCATAGTAACGACAACAGCAACTTTAAAGGCATCCAGATCCTAAACATCAAGCTAAAAAATTAGGGTAAATTAAACTCATAGTGCACAAAGCTCACAAGTCAGTGATACAGTAACAGGATTTTAGTTATGGCATGTGTAGCCACATTAAGCAGTACTCCTATAATTCAAGAAACTACTTAAACCTGAGAAATCGCCTAAGTTGTATTCTTTTTGGAAATCAACAAGACTGATAAAACTTAAACACCAAAGTAACCATAGTATTAAATGATATCTTAAAGACACTAAATCCTAGAAGTTCAATTATTTGTTTAATGTTTACTACTTCTAAAAGGATAATCAAGATCATGAGAGGGATTAGCAAATAAAACGTGATTTATCATTCAGGATTGACTGCCATTCAAGGTGACTGAAAATATATCTGAAACATACATGGCGTTGCTGGAGCTGACTCTTTGTCATGGGCAGTGGATGATTACGTGTTTGGATTGTCATGTTCTCATTACGAGTAGCGAGCCTTAGTATTGCTGAATTTATCAAATTAATAAAGGTTGGAGCAGAATGCTGACAAGTACTGTTGTGAAGAACAGTATACCCTAGACTCCCATCTTCACTTTGTTTATCCATAACAACTGCTCCATACCTGTAAAGAGACAAGCATTCAAGATATAAAAGAAAATAAAAATAGTTATTCAAATGGCCAGTGAATATGAAACGTTATAGATAATCTTCTCAATAGCAAATCAAAAGCAGCCAATAAGTATTTAGCAACTAGGTCACCAAAACAATCAAGGTAAAAGGAAGAAAATATTACAGATAGTATTCAACAATATAACCATTGACTAATTAACAAGAAACATGAGTTCAACAGAAAAAGAAATATCAAGGCAACAAGTAAAACATCAATCATAGATGAATGACTGACCAAAACAACTAAATTATAACATGTGGTTCGACGCATCTAAACATTGATATCCACCAGGCATTCTGTTCCACGGTGTGAACAAAGAAAAAAGATCACAATGAAACAATTGAAAAAAAGTTTATGGCCTATTTGACCTAATTAGGATCCTTCAGATCTCCAAAACATATTCAAATGAAAAGGCCAAAAGAGTAGAGAGAGAACATATAAGTAATTGTCGACTACAGAATGAGTATTTGACAAGTTGCTTGAGCAGTTCACATTATATAAAAAATACCCAATCAGCTCTGTAGAGGCACACAATCCACCCAAATGTTACTGAAGACTAATGATACACAAGGGTTAGAGGGTCTAAGAGGCCCATAGCTTAGTATAAAGTATATTATGTGCTGCGGAGGTCCACATTGTTTGTGTATAAATCTAGAATTTGTTGGAAGTAACTTGTACATTATTCAGTACCAATAGTTAACCCCGTGAAAAAAAGAATTTTGAGTTGTTGAGAGTATTGATTCTTGAAATTATTTAATGAATAAGAATAAATGTGAAAATGTGAAGCACAAACTAAAAGGCGTAGTGAACTACCTTGACTGATAGGATTCATTATAGCTGGACATAAGATATTCACTCATTGATAGTAAAATGGGGCCTAAAGTTGGCCCTGCAGCTTCAACAGCATCAACCAATACCTTCTCTGGATCAGGAAATCTATATGTAGTTTCTCTAAATTCTTGAATCCAGCCACCTTGCACGTGCTCTGAAACCTGCCGAATGCAATACATTTGATATGTAAAAGAAAAAATTATTTATATTAGACAGAAACAAACATAAGCAGAATATAGGAAATTTAAAACCTCTTGGGCAATGCGTAAGGATAGATCAAAAGGTATTGGGCCGCCACCACCTCCGCCAGTTAATAGAGGATTGAAGTGTGAGGTTGTGAAGGTTACTGGTTGCTGGTCAGGATGTGGCTTAAGATTGATCATAAGAAGACCCAAAAGCAAGAAGATTGCAGGAATTAGTAGCTGAAAAAAAATTGTCTTTTGATCTCTCCGAGCTGATGCTGCTCTCTTTATCAGTAATGCTTTCGAGTGTTTCCAGAAAGTTGACCTTGAAAATATACTGAAGCAACAGCACTGCATACTAAGGAATTTTATAAAGTGTAGTGTAGTTGCCAAGAAAAGACTAATGGCTTTGCCCATTATGGAGAACATAAAGCCAATGACTTCAGCATAGTTTTTACAAACTTTAGAGTAGAAGATTCTTTCTGAAGCATTATCTTGGCTAGGTTGATTGTTCTCTGATATAGGTGTAACTGTAGGTTTCTCATCAATGACACGCTCAGTTTCATCAAAATCACCTCCAGCAACTCTCAGGAACACTTCCTCCAGAGTTGTGACAGAAATACCATAACTCTCAATACCAGGAAAACCACTGTCCCCAGATTTTGGAGTCTCAAGGCTCTCTATCTCACGAAACATGCTTTCAAAGGATGATGAGGATGCCAGAGGGAGTTTGAATGAAATTTCATTACCAACCTGCAAATGCAAAAAAAAAAAGGGAAAGTGGTTTTCAAAATAATGGCATAGTCAAGGTGGATACCTGCATTGTTCTCATAATAAATTGTACTCCATGTAACGTAAACATTCAACGAACAACAGAAAATTTCCTCCAGCGTTAGCAAAAATAGAAAATGTTTACTTTCAGATGACTATAATATTACTGGGGAGAAAAATCAGAAAAATACTTCGCTCACGCATGTTGCAGACGGAATGTGACTATAGACAATATCAGTTGCTGCAGTGGCAGTAGGTGTAGTCTGAAAACAAAAACATCAAGCAAATTAAAATACTAAAAGATGAAAATTTCCACAATAAAATATAAAAATGAAAAGATTAGAGACAGTATAAGTTGCTGAAGAGGCGAACATGTGTACCTTCACGAGAGTAAGAGTATAGCCAACGCCATAATGCTGCTTTAAGTAAAAGGAACTGTTGGATATTTGGAATATATTAGACCATATGAAGGGATGAAACATATCGGCCAGATTATATGCATCAGTATTCCCTATGAAATTAATCCTTTTTTCCTGCTTTTGTCTTTTGTTTCTTTAATTTTTCTATTCTTTCCCCTTCTTTGTAGAATAAAGCTCCACATTTAATCGTTTTCCAATACAATCTTAGCCAATAAACATTAAATAAGTGAAAAAATTTAAAAGAGCAAACCTTCCACAACATTTGAGAGAACCATTAGCCATGATAGCTATCCGATCTCCTAATGCATCAGCTTCATCCATGGAATGAGTAGTTAGTAGAATTATTCTTCCCTTCTTTATTCTTTTGATTGTCTGCCATGTCAACCTCATTGAGTATGGATCCATTCCACTTGTGGGTTCATCGAGAATAATTACCTGTAACATGTAAGAAACTGTTGTAGCAGGAGTAATTGGCATTTGGAAATTGATAAAAAGCATATGCAAACCTTGCTGTTTCCAATGAGTGCAATTCCCAGAGATAACTTCCTCTTCATGCCTCCAGAAAGAGCCCTTACCAAAGTATTGAGTTTGTCTGCCAATCCCACCTAGCGAAAGATTATTAAAAACAGAATCTAATCAATAACCAGAAATGGAGAGCATCCATATGATACTGTTAGAATAATATGTATATATTTGGTAGAGATCTAGGGCATTAAATGAGATTACCTTAATTAGCTTAGTCCTTTGTGTATATATAGGCACTCCTATCAATTGCTTCTAATTTGTGTGTCTCGTTTAACATGGTATCAAAGCACGGTACGATTTAAGGCTTAATTTTCGCAGAGAAAAAAAAAAAGTCAAAAACCTAGGGTCTTTGGTTCGACCTGTTCCGGCCATCACTGGTCGACACCGCCGGCACAGGGAGGTGCGGCATCGCCCGGTGACCGTTCGCCAGAAGTTTCAGCTCACGCGCCGGGTGATTGTTTCTGGGCAGATTTCTTCTACCGGCGCGTGGGGGCACGTGCCTGGTCGGATTTTTCTCCGGCCGATTCGGTTCAACTCGTCTTGTCAAGGCCTTTCCGTTGGTGTACCTGTTTGAGTCAACATTCGAGCAGTGGGATTTCGGTTTGGGTACAAATTCTTTTGGCTCATTTCTTTTAGAAATTCTGATTTCATTGTTCCTTGGTGTTTTATTATGGAGTGTCTTTACTGTCATAGTATTGGACATATCAAGCGAGATTGTCCGAAGTTACGTAATAAGAAGCCCCTTTCATCCACTCGTGTGGCTTCTAGTGGCAGCAATTCTGACCATTATAGTGAGTATGTCACTATATCTACTCGTGAGAATGCAAAATTGATGCAATTACAAACCAGTTCAGTCACCACCATTGTTGAGTCAGGTAAACCTAATGCATGTCTTGTCTCCTCATCTTCCAAGTGGGTTATTGATTCTGGTGCCACAGATCATATGACAGGTAACCTCATAATTTTTCTCTACCTCTGACTCACATACTACCAACTTTCTTGTTACCCCTAGCTGATGTCTCACATCTCGCGTCATAGGATCGTGAACTGTTAACCCAACATCTTCACTGTCCTTATCATCTGTTCTTAACATTCCTTCTCTCTCGTTTAACTTAGTGTCTGTGAGTAAACTTACATGTCACCTTAATTGTAGTGTCTCATTTTTCCAGATTATTGTTTGGTTCAGGATCTCACGACGAAGATCATTGGTAAGGGACATGAATCAGGTGGTCTTTGCATCCTTGATACACAACAATCAGTTGCATGTGCAGGAACCATCAACCCCTTGGATGCACATTGTCGGTTAGCCGGTTAGGTCATCCTTCACTTCCTTTGTTGAAGAAATTGTGTCCACAATTTTCTCAGTTGTCATCTTTAGATTGTGAATCCTGTCATTTTGCAAAACACCATCGTGTCAGCTTAAGTCCTCGAGTCAACAAACAAGCACATGCTCCTTTTGAGTTAGTCCATTCTGATGTGTGGGGTCCGTGTCCTATTACATCGAAACCCGGATTCCGTTATTTTGTTACTTTCGTTGATGATTATTCTCGTATGACATGGTTATATTTGATGGAAAATCATTCTGAGTTATTTACCCATTTTTCTGCCTTTTGTGCTGAGGTTAGGACTCAATTTGGTTTGCCTGTGAAAATTTTGAGAAATGATACTGCTAAGGAATATCTTTCCGACACATTTCACAAATATATGTTGCAAAATAGTATTCTTCATCAAACGTCTTGTGTTGACACACCATCTCAAAATGGTGTGGCTAAAAGAAAAAATAGGCATCTTTTTTGAAACTGCTTGAGCATTGTTGTTTGCAATGAATGTTTCTAAACCTTTTTGGGCTGATGCTGTCTCCACTGCTTGCTTTCTCATCAATCGCATGCCTTCTTCGGTTCTAGGGGGCGAGTCCCCTTTTGATGTCTTGTTCCCATCTCAGTCTCGATTTCCGGTAGAACCTAAAATTTTTGGTTGTACATGCTATGTTTGGGATGTTCGGCCTCATCTCACGAAACTTGACCCTAAGTCATTGAGGTGCATTTTCTTGGGATATTCTCGGGTACAAAAGGAGTATCGGTGTTTTTGTCCTAGTCTCAACAGATATCTTGTGTCAGCTGATGTTGCGTTCTGTGAACATACACCTTTCTCTCAATCCCCTTCTCCTCCCATTGAGGGGGAGGACACAGACTTTCTGGTATACTCAGTTACTCAACCAGTTCTTTCTCCACCTGAGTCCACTAAACCTCCTATCCTACATACATGCTCTCGACGTCCGCAATCATCTACCACTCCTATTGCTGATTTGGTTCCTGCTTCGCCAGTTTTATATCTTGATGCGCCAATGTCTTCGTCAGCAAATCCTTCTCCAAGTGATGATCTTCCTATTGCTCTTCGAAAAGGTAAACGCTCTTGCACTTATCCCATTTCATCTTTTGTTTTCTATGATCACTTGTCTCCTTCTCGAGCTCTGATTTTTTCACTGGAGATTGTTCCTAAAACTGTCCATGAAGCTTTAGCCCATTCTGGCTGGCGTAATGCCATGATAGAGGAGATGCATGCATTAGATTCAACCGGTCCTTGGGAATAGGTGGATCTTCCTGCGGGTAAACGACCTATTGGCTACAAATGGGTGTTTACTATCAAAGTCAATCCTGATAGATCTATTGCTCGTCTGAAAGCCTACCTTGTTGCTAAAGGATATGCTCAAACTTATGGTGTTGATTATTCTGATACTTTTTCTCCGGTTGCCAAACTCACCTCGATTAGACTTTTGATATCACTGGCAGCTACCCATCACTGGCCTTTACACCAATTGGATATCAAGAATGCTTTTCTCCATGGTGATCTTGTTGATACTATTTATATAGAGCAACCACCCGGAGTTGTTGCTTAGGGGGAGAGTAATAATGTATGTTATCTTCAAAAGTCGTTGTATGGTTTGAAACAGAGTCCTCGCGCATGGTTTGGCACTTTTACTCGTGCAGTTGAGAAGTTCGGTATGAAGCAAAGTAAGTCTGATGATTCTGTTTTCTATATGAATTCTGAGAGGGGTATTATATTGATGGCAATGTATGTGGATGATATTGTAATCACTGGAAGTGATCCTAAAGGGATTGCATCTTTGAAAGCTTTCCTTCCTACTCAATTCACTACCAAAGACTTGGGAACACTTAAATATTTTCTTGGTATTGAAGTGACTAGATGTAAGAAGGGAATTTTCTTGTCTCAGAGAAAATATGTGCTAGATTTACTTTCTGAAACAGGATAATTGGGAGCTAAACCATACAGCTCACGAAAGAAGGTGATTTATTTGATGATCCTGGAAGATACATAAGGGTGGTCGGAAAATTGAACTACATTAGAATGACACGTCCTGACATTGCTTATTCAGTAAGTGTTGTGAGTCAGTACATGTCATCACCAACTGTAGATCATTGGAAGGCAGTAGAGCAGATCTTGTGCTATTTGAAGGGTGCACCTGGACGTGGAATTGTGTATAGTGACCATGGTCACGATCGGATTGAGTGTTTTTGTGATGCTGATTGGGCAGGTTCGAAAGAAGACCGAAGATCTACTTCAGGCTATTGCGTTTTCTTTGGGGGAAATTTGGTTTCTTGGCAAAGTAAGGAACAAAACGTTGTATCACGTTCTAGTGCAGAGTCTGAATATAGAGCTATGACCAAGGCAGCGTGCAAGATAGTTTGGGTTCGTGGGTTCCTAAGTGAAGTAGGTTTGAAGGCTTCAATACCTGCCAAGTTATGGTGTGATAATCAAGCTGCGCTTCATATTGCCTCTAATCCAGTCTATCATGAGCTAACCAAACACATTGAGATTGATTGCCACTTTGTTCGTGAGAAAATCCAACAAGGAGTGATTTCGACAGGTTATATGAAAACTGAAGATCAATTAGGGGACATCTTTACGAAGGCCCTTAATGGAGTTAGGGTTGACTATCTTTGTAACAAGCTAGGCATGATCAATATCTATGCTCCAGCTTGAGGGGGAGTGTTAGAATAATATGTATATATTTGGTAGAGATCTAGGGCATTAAATGAGGTTACCTTAATTAGCTTAGTCCTTTATGTATATATAGGCACTCATATCAATTGTTTCTAATAACATATTTTTTCCCAATGATTTTGTGTGTCTCGTTTAACACAAACATAGAATTTCCAAAGAATGCATAATGAAATCAATTAGAACACAACAGAGATTCAGTATAAATCTTAAACAAAAAAAATAAAAATCGGCAATGACACATATCTAAAATCATCTCAAATGTAAATGAGGAACAGTTAGTGGCCCAGAAGGAGGTGACAGATAAAACTGACTGACTGACGAATTGCATTTCAGTACAGGTTTAAACATGTTAGGAATGGGAACAAGAATGATATTTCAGCATGCATAAATTCCAATTACTTGTTTTGATGGCTAGAGCAAGGCACACAGATTTTTCTAGCAACAGTAGCTTGAGCCAAAATCTTCTTGAAAGGAGTACCCATTCTTTGCATTTCTCAGAAGGGCTACTTCATTCGGCTTGCAGCAGGAGCTTTCCTCCCAGGTACCCTTAAATTGGACTATGAAGTAGACAACTCTTATTCGAGACAGTTCTCTATGCCCACATGGGAAAAAGCTCATTTTCTCAATTGTATTTCCACATAGGTTTAATATTTTCATGTTTACTTGCAAGGAACCACATGGAGAAATACCCACACATTCCAACATTTATTCATCAATTATAACACATCAGTTGAGAATAAATTGATTCAGAGTCTTAACTTACTTCTTCAGCCATTTCAATGACAACATTCTCCAAGCAATCTTGATTCACTCCCTTTACATCAGCAAATATTTCTAAATGCTCTTTAACCTGAGAAACAACAATGTACTTATATTGCATACATTAGTTGAAAGATGAATAGGACAAAGAAATAGACATTATAAGTTTTCAAGACTGAAATAAACATTTAACAAGGCCTAATACAATAATAATAATAATTTATTTACTATTAATAATTGTTATTAGATGGTCACTAGTTTTATTTGTCCATGCTACAAGATAGGTATTTGCATGAGTCAGACAGAAATGAAGACACGTAAAAATGATATGATTTTAATGATATTAAAAATAAAAAATTCATGGCAAGTTGAAGAAAGGAAAACTGACATAAAATGTGCAGGAAAAAGAAAGAAGCTAAGAGCACCTTATTTGCTTAAGAGTCAAGAATCATTTAAAAAAGAAAAGCTAAAATGGAAGTTGGAAGCTTGAGAAGTTTATCTCTTACAGTCAATTCAGGAAAAAGAATGTCATACTGAGGACAGACACCCAAACTTTGGCGTATTTGATCCTGCAAGACCAGCAAGGTAACTGCAGCTTAAACATCCAACTCGCGGACTATTAAACTATGAATAAATTGGACATTACATATTTAAAAAAAATGACTGAGAGCTGTTGCTTATTGGATTGTCTGCAACTCCAGATACCCTTGATTTGATGCCAGGAGAAACTGATCATCCATCAAGTTTCCAGTTGTTTATGCAGTATCAAAATGTGCATGTATACATAACACAATAAAATATCTTACCATGTCAGTCAATATGTTCTTTCCAAAAACTAATGCATCTCCAGATGTCGGACGGACAAGGCCAACAAGCATAGACATTGTTGTGCTTTTACCAGCTCCATTATGTCCTGCAGAATATATAATTAGACAGATGTGTTATAACATTGCAAATTTTGTGCTCTTGAGCAACATATTTATAAATGAAAATCCAATTTACAATCAGGTGAATTCTTAAAAGCACACACTCGACTGGAAGCTTTATATGACAAAGATATGGATCAACGAAAATATTAACCAATGACGAACAAGAATGATTCCTTGCCAAATGCTAAGATTCTACAGGTAATTGTAATAGTTCAGTATCATATACAATTGCTACAGAGGTGACAGTTGGTGGTTGACAAGACTGACTCAACAAGTATTATATCCATAAAAGCACAACTGCCCAAATTTTGCTCCGATAAGACAAAATAAATCCTTAGTGAGGAAGTCCATTGGCTGACTATTGAACATGATGTTCTTAACAAAGCTTTCATTCATGATAAGGTGTCTGATGTCAAATGTAGCACTAATTGGCAAGGTGATCACGAGTAACTAAAAGTCTAAGACAGTTAAGTAATTGAGAGGCCAATAAAATATGAAATTAACTTGGATCTACACAATTAACTATGAAATTCACCAATAAAATATAGGAGGCAAACAAGCAAATACACAAATTTGAATAATTGAAGCTGCAATAGAAGTTAAAAAAATGTGAAGGCTGATGATGATAACAGGATGGTTACCTAGAAGAGCTAGAATTTGATTTTCATATAGTGTCAACTGTAAAGAATTAACAGCACAGCAACTTGCTTTCCTAGAAGTGTACACCTTGTGTAAATTCCTAATCTGAATACATCTGGAGAAACAGATAATGATAAATAACGGGTATAAAAATTCTCAAAATGCAAACTTTAGACATCGCTGCAGTATATTTACCGCCCATCGAGCTCTTGTTGCTTCATTTCCAAACTTACAGCTTCTACAGCAGATTTATGTGCATCTTTTTCACAAAAATGGGCATTTTCCTCGAAGTCATTATCAATCAACTTAACAAGTGAACTGGAAGGGAACTGTTCATTTGTATTCTTCTTCCTCCAGAAGCACTTAAATAACATAGAAGTCCACGAGGTGTGCACCCCACTTTCTTTGTGGAGAACCTGATATAATAGTAAAACAGAACAAATTAAATTTCTATATATGATGAACTGAAGAGACTCAAATTTTCCTTATTAGTCAAGATGTGCGTTTTCCTGGAAATACTGAAGCATAATGGAACACTTGGTGTGCACAAGTTTGTGTATGTCTTTTAGACACACACACAAGCAGGGTATGGGGGGAAGGGAGGGTAAGGCAATTAAAACATAGGTAGAGAAGAATTACCTTGTCCAAATATACACCAATCACCCAATATAAACAAGCATCAAGCAACATCATCAGAAGGCAGACCAAGAAACATACGCCAGAAGAATCCTGCAATAACACTGCACTTGTCAAAACTGAAGATAAGAGTAAGATTAAAAATTTATGAGGAGCATACCCGCCATATGTTACTCCACCGTAGTCCAACATGGGCACGTTCATAATCAGCAAAGTTGATTGACCCCAAGGCAAATGCAGTGGGTGAAAGAAAAGATGCCAAGACCTTAAAGAGCCTACAGACACAAAGAAACGAGATGTCTAATGCCCCATATATTCTGACTACAATGTTATTATGAAATACCTACATAGGCACGGCCTCATCATCTACAGAATAATATGGAAAGAAGGCTGCAAGAAAAGCAAGCGTTCCAACAGCTACTGCAGTTTTTGCCCGTGTGAAGAATGTGGAGATCAGAAATGACAATGTTATTGTGCTCAGTCCGAAACAGAAGAAGTACACAAACACCAGAGACTTGTCACTATACTTAAAAAGTGTCCCCATTGTGCAAAGGGTGATGATTAGAGAAGACAGAGCAAACTGCACAAGTAAAGAGGTTCAGTGCATCAGACATAAAATCAGGAAAATACAAAAAAATCGGTGAATTGCAAGATCGAGATATTTATAATGTAATTTATAAATCAAGTAAGATCACTGGTGATGGTAAGTGGAACTTCAGAAAAAAGGGACTGGGTGAATAAGCCCTCAATATTAAGAAACCTAATTTACTTCGGCCATCGTTGAAAACATGAGCAACTTCAAAAGTGCGATTAACAGTCAGGTTTAGTTGAAGATTTCGAAGCACCTTCAGAAGATGCATAACACCTTCTCCTAAAAGTGCAGTGTTCCAGAACAATATTAAAATCACTAATTGCAATCTTTATCCCCTCATAACTGATGAACCTTAAAATTGTTGATACTCTTACAAGGTAAACTCAATAGGATTAAAGTTTTAAGATATCTGCCATCTTTACAGTTCTCTGAATTATTAGGCACACGCATCTATACTAGAGGTGACATGCTCATGGTTATATGTGGAGCATTAGAAATAGAGCCAACAAAAGTCAAGCCCACTATCAGAGAGGAGATAAATAGGGAGAAAAAGGATATGCAATAGAAGTATTCCCAATGACAATGAATTCATACTACTCAAACCTGTAGGGCATACGTTAGAAACCACGAGATATTAAACATGTTGTCACTGAGACCCATCATGTAGAGACCTTCCTTGATCTTCTGCTCCTGGTGTATCAGTAAGTAACGATGTTTAGTATAAAAGATCCCATGAAACACATAACTCTACAACCCATATATCTGATAAACTACCTTTTCATACACAGAATAACTAATCAATCGAGAGATTGGATAGAGAAATCCCAACAAGTACCTGGTATGAAATTAGGAAAAGAAAATGTTAAAAGCACTACCCATAGGAACATGAAATATTATCTGAAGAACTTTGATTAAGTAGAAAATGGTGAAAGGAATGTGTTGAGATACACAAATGCCTTAAAATACGTACAGCACACCCATGACGCTCTTGACAATTGACTGAAACTCATCATCTGTGTACTCAGGTGTTGGAAATGGGGCAATTCTTATATTTGAAGGGCTAAATTGTGTCCAAGGTGTCTTGAGTTTTGTCTGCAATAAAGTTGCATCCGAAAATGATTGTAACTCTTCCAAGTCTGAGTTTTGGGTAAGTTGTTGTGCAGCCAATATAATGAATGAATCCATTACTTGTTGAAGCTGCATATAGAAAATTTAAAAAATAAGCCACAACATAAAAATTCAAAACTTGAGATACTAGAAATCGTGTATTAAGACTTAAGAGAGTAAGAGGACTTTGTGCCATCTAGACAGTAATGCACATTGTCAATAAGCAAATAAAATTCCAGAAAAATCTAAAGAGAGATAATGAGGCCATACAGTTAAAAATCCACTGAAGCCATACTGCATTATTGGTATTACATTCACACCTAAATGCAAGTCATTGAGATAAGGACCGTTGATGTCCATGATGGATTTAACATCTGGAAATCCAGAAAGTGCCCATGTGTGATTCAAGCGTATGCTATAATCAAACATCTGAGGGCCTTGAGTATGAAACACGACTGCTCCTTTAATTTTCGGGTTCGTGTAATTCCTACAGGCAGACCAACAAATGGCGGTATGAGCTAATTTATAATAACTGAAAAATTGATAATGCACAATGATAGGTCCTTCAAACTCAATAATGAACAAATGCTACCAGCACATTTGATATAAAAGGGAAGAAGCAATAAAACAAAACCAACAGTTGCAGGCTGAGCATGAGAATGACAACAATAGCCACTTATTTCTTTTAAATCCAATTATAGCAACTTATCACAATGCAACAGTATTGTTTTATGTTGTTGCCTCATTTACACGCCCAAAAAGGAGAGAGTGAAAATAGAAAGAAAGAAATCGTATCTTGCCTTGTGTTATCATAAGCACCATAAAGATCTGAGTGTATGTATGTCTCAAGCTCTACTTCATCTTTGTAAACTTTGGCTGCACGCTGGATTATATGAAAGTGATCGTTACAGAAAACATTCATACATAAGCAGTAAGTAAAATCAGGCAGGTGAATATGATTGGTATAACCTGAACCTTGCAATTATACATCCCTTACCCCAACAGCATCATGTTAAGCAATCCAAAAATACAAAGAGAGCTCGTAAATTACGGAAGAGCATACATGTTGAACTAAATATATAGATGCTATAACAAATCCAGATGCAATAGTAATGAGTACTGGTATTTGCTCACTTATGAAACAAAATTAATGAGAGTTCAGGATAAAATATGCATTGATATGTCTGGTGGTTTTTTTTTCTTGAGATTTTAAAAACCTAAATAGTTCATCTTTTGGAATTCATTATGATCTGGAAACAGCTCAAAAATTATGATCTGGAAACTGTTAAAGACTCACAAAGACACGAGCAGCCAAATGTAGAAGCTAGACAAAACAGACATGGAGTGATTCAAACAAAGAGTATAAAAGCATACCTTCAACAGAGGAAATTTTAATGACAGTAGATTAATCATCATTTTTGTCTCTCTTGTATCTGGTGCAAATGCCAAATACTCATCCTTGGCACTTAATAATTCCAAAAGTTGGCTGAATGGTGCCGATACGTCACTTTTACCCACTTCCACAAGCATGCCCTTCCTGATATATCTGCACAGACAGTAGCCTTTCTATCTCAACATTGCAGTCAAATTCAGGGTGCCAACACAGGTTAAAGTTCTTATTCAACCTCCAGTTCAACTTTCAATTTGATTACTAAATTGGCAATAAAGATAAAATTGGATGACAAAGTGTCATAGACATGGAAATAACTCATTTGCTTCAATCAATAACTGTGTCAAAACTTCCATTCAAGTTTAGAAAAGAAGAGGATCAATACACTTACGGCTGCGGAGGGTGTAGTTGTGTATCAACTCTCGTTCTTATGGCTATAAGCAACAACAGAACAACAGTCGGAAGCAAAATCTGTCAATTCAACATCAATAAAAAGTTGATTATATACATTACCTATATCAGCATCATTAATATGACATTGAGAGACAATTATCCACAAACAACGTTAAATTGTTCGACTCTAAAGAACCCAATGATATACTTAAATGTCTCAATCATACAAACAGAGTGTGTCTTAAATTCAGAGTAATTGATTCGAAACTTCAATTTCCAAATTCCAGAAACCAATACAAATAACCCCAAATTCAAAAAAAACCCAGCAATTCAAATCCACAACTATACACATCTGTACACCGAATGTATCAATACATGCAAATACAAAATTTGTTTGTGTAGCTAATTACCTCTGCACAGGTAGAAAAAGGGTGGCGAATTTTGAGAAGCCAGTTCTTGCGCAGCATGGCCTTCAATTGCCTTCTTGAAGACCTTATATTCTCCATGGCAAACAAATTCCACCAAGGGATTTTGAACAGCGCCGCCCTCACTGGAAACCCAGACAACAGTCGGATGAAAAGCAAAACATATCAATATATCAACATAATCTAATCTAATACGCTTTCACTTTCTCTCCCACTCCCTATTAATCTGAAAATATTGGTATGGAAAAATGTTTATAGAGAGAGAAAGAACGGTGAGGGAAAGTAAACAAGGAAGGAATGATGATCAACTGACCATATTCAAAGTGCGTGAAGACACATGTATAATATGGGTGCTTCGGCGTGCCGCAACCGGGGATGTACCCTCTCAAATGATTAACTTTTTTTAATCGGTAAATTTATGACTGGAATGTAATTTTTCGACTGTAACTCAATTGATTAATTATCATCTTAGATTCCTCTCCACATTAATTTCATAATAATAATGAGGATGGATGCAAATCTTTATGTATAAACTCAAAAATAATCACATTTTGGTAAAGTCGAACACTTTAAAGATTATGAGCTACTTCAATAAATAATATTCCCTCTGTCCCGCTATAAGTTGTTCGTTGCTTTTGGGCACACGAATTAAGGTAAAAGTGAAAAAATATAAGTGATGTGATAGAAAAAGTGAAAAAGTATAAGTGATGTGATGGAGAAAAGTGAAAAAGTAATGAAAATAGTGTAAAAAATAGTGAAAATAATAATTTAAAAAAATGAATAGTAATTTTCAAAAAAGATAAAAAAACAATAAACAACATATAGTGAGATGGACGAAAATAGCAACATGAGCAACTTATAGTGGGACGGATGGAGTATTAATTTTTTTTACGGAATTATAGTAGTTTTGAAGGGCAAAAATTGTTTTTACTAAAAGAATATGAATTTAAGGGTATTAGTGCTATCATTAAAAGATATTCTTTTCGTTTTAGAGGTGTTTTCATCTTTAGGATTGTACATTTTTTAAGAAGAGTAGAACGGTGTGTAAAATTATATTATTAAAATAATAAAGTTAGTTAGATTGAATGTAAAAAAATAGCATTTTGTGTAAATATGTAAATATTGTGAAGGTAAATTTAAAGTAATAATTTTCATTTAAAGAGTGTGAAAATAATTGTGGAACGTACAAAAAAGTAAAGTGTGAAAATAATTATGGGACGAAGGAGTATGATTTATGTATGAACAAGTTTTACATTATGTGTATGTGTATATATATTAATTGTATTAATCAGATAAGAATCTAATGCTAGTTGACGTACGAGGAGCAACCAAAGTCGAACAAAGTAGGAGAAAAATTGCGGAGTGGCTCACCAGAATGTGGTCCAACGTTTAGCGACCAACTGTAGTAATCATCTTGGTGTAAAAATCAACAAGGAGTGGACTTGTTACTTGCCTACTATGAGCGAATTGTGCAGCGACCATAGATCTGAACGCCTAGTCTGTCTGCTCTTGTCATATCGTAGTCAGAATATTTAAAGTCAACTAGAGTATCACATGTTAATTTGTATTAGGTCATTAGTGACAAAGTGTTGGTGGGATTGGATGTGTCAAGTAGTTTGGCATGTATTAAATATGAGCATTTAATGAGAATAGAGAACTCAGTAAATATAACTATAAATATAAATATGTCTCTTATGATTTTTTAAAAGGGACATTGATTGCAAGTGAGAAATATATTTTTATAGAGAATTATTCCACTTAATTTAACATTTAATACTTATATTTGACTGTTCTAAAAGTCGGCCGACTTGACCGATTAGTCAGCGACTAATCGCTAGTCGGCCCTTGGCCGACCAGATTTATACCTAGTCGCTAAAGAAAACGTTTAGGGGTAGTAGTCGGCGCCTAGAGCCCATTAGACAATGACTAGGTCGACTCGATAACCATTAGATTGATTAAATCCCGACTAAGTCGTTCCCGATTAGACATGTTTTTCCCTTTTAAATTATTATTTTGGCCAACCCAAAGTAATTATAATAAAATAAAATGAAAACAACCTAAACATTAATTTTCTTTTAATATTTAAATTATCACTTTATTAAATTTTGAGTTTTATGGCTGTTATCACTTATATTTTAATATTGAAAGGTGGTAATATGTATTTTTTAATTATTTTATATATAATGTATTATTAATTTATTAAGTAATTATTTATATTTTAACGTTTACATGCTTCCGATTAGTCCCCAACTAGTCGCTCAAGTTACTAGACCCTAGTGGTCCGACCGACTAGTGACTATCGACTTTTAGAACATTGCCTAGTAAATCATTCAACATCAAATCATCCCACCAGAGTTTTCTATTAACAATACATTTTTATAATTAGGCAAAGAAAGTGTTGTTGTAAACAAAAATTGGCTATAAGAAGTAATTTTGAGTATTTTTCAAGATTAAGAAGAAATCAAAGATAATGGATTACTACATGACATTACAAAAAAATGAAAATGTTTACCGAACAAAATGTACTCTGATTGCATTTGTTTTAGGATTTGCACGTTTGGAATTAGGACTTTCTGACCATCGTCTCATTCGAGTTAGAAATTTAAAATTTTGTTTTCACATCTCATACTCCATTCACATCTAAAGCAACTACAAATCCTAACATCATAACTATTCTCACACTAATTCATTTAATTTCTAATTTATTCTTACATAATATATTAAAATAATACATTAATCAGTATCAAACATTGGTTCATAAAGCAAAATTTCGTCCTATTTAAATTCCAAAATAAACACACGCATGTATTATCCATCTAGAACTTTACATCCAATAATTTAATGTTATGACTTCACACGACCATCTACACTCTGAAACAAACTTAAAAATTATACTCCCCCGTTCCGGTCTATTTTTCAAAAAATTTGGGCACACAGATTATGAAAAAATAAAGTATGTGAGTGTGAAATTAATTAATAAAATATAAAAATTGTACTTTATTGACTTTTGCGAGTGTAAATTAATTTTTTTAAGGTAGGAAAAAAAAGAGTTGAGACCGAGGGAGTATTAAAGTAAACAAAAAAATTATTTTGTTACGAATGAGGTCTTATATGCACCAATCACCCCGAACTATATAATTCACGTGTATATTAAAATATAATATTAATAAATTTGACCCTTAGTTGTCTTGTTTGAAAATATTTAATAGAATAAATGGAAATGAATAAAAGTCGAAGGCGCGTTAAAAAAAACAAATTTAGTTGAATGCAAAAAACATAGGCGGCTCAAATGTCACAATCGGAGATTGATTTTTAGTTTATTAGTCTGTAAAAAAATGGGGGAGGAATTGACATTTCTTTAAGTTAAGACAAGATAAATTAATGAGTTAATCAACGGTTACTAAAAAGAAAAAAAAAGGGAATATCAAGTTGGTTAAGATTAAATATTGGATTAGTCTTTTATGTACCAGTTACACGGTGCAACTCAAGTTCATTTTTTAAAAATTAAATAAAATATTATTAAAAAGTTACACAAATTATTACTGAAAAGTGTATCTTTTACAGTTTAACTTTTCAGTAATAACATGTGTAACTTTTCAGTAGTATTTTGTTTAATTTTAAAAAAATAAACTTGAGTTGCACCGTGTAACTGTGCACAAGATACTTACTCTTAAATATTTTGTGTCTAATAAATCCTTGTAATCTTGTCATTAAATTTTACTCCTTGTACTTTTTTTTTTTCTTAAATTAGCACAACTTACTAATTCTAATCATTTGTTGTGGCATGTCTAAGTCATATATTTGTCTTGGGATAAAGGAAAAGTTATCAGACTTCATCTAAAAAAAATTCATCCTATACTTCCTATATTTTCATCCTATAATTTTTATCTGGACTCTAATATTATAAAAGAATTTTATATTATTTAAATTTATAAAAATTATGTAAAATAAATTCATGAGAATAATTTACTAATCATAACACGAAAGTAAGGATGAAAATATCCCGATATTTCCCCAATATATCCACAATATATTCATTTTTTATAGTCACCGATATCGATATTGGGTAGAAACGATATTTCCATAATATTCATTAAAAAGGAAAAAATATCAGTGAATATCGATCTGTATTAAAAATATCACTTATTTTTTTCACAATTTGAACAAAATATCGTTAGATATCGAGAAAATATCGATGAATTTTGGAAAAAAAATCCAAAAAATAGTGTATATATATAAATTTATCACAACTGTAAAATTTATTCAAATTCTTTTGTTACATTTATGTATTAAATGTTTTCTTTAAATTGTTTAAAATTATTAAATTTACCAATATCGATATTCGATATCAAAATATTCATCGATATTTTCACAAATTTAAGATCTCGATATTTCCATAAATATCGATATTTTCAACCTTGCATGAAAGTGCCGTTGTTGAAACCCAACCCCCCCCCCCCCACAAATTTCATCGTATTTTACGGTTTATTTTTATTTATTTTATTCTTTGTATAGGTTGAACCATAAGATTACACATTTTGGGGCCACAAGATTTTATGCCCATACCTTACTATTGGGCTTTTTTGGTAATTTTTTATTTATTTTTCAATTAATTTTTTTTGGGTGACTAATTATTTGAGGATGTGGAATATGAAATATAAGAAGGTGAGAAATTCTAAGGATTTTTCCATTACAATTACAGTGGGTGAGAGCAATCAAAATTTTAATGAAGATAACAATTTATGGTAATTATGATTTTCATTTGTCTAGTTTATCTACCTTAATTTCATATGGATGAGTAGTGTATTTTACTAAGTAAAACATGGACTAAAAACTGGAGGAGCACTCTTAAATTTTTAAATATTCAGGCTAAAAAATAAATTGTGAGAAATTAAGAAAACATTTTATAGTATTTTTAAGAAAAAAATATAGTAATGAATATAATGTGCATGGTGAGATTATGAGATTAAAATTTTGAAGACTAGAATCAAGCAAGATCAAAAGCTCCTCAAATTGAATAAGTGTATGTTTGTTTTGGGAATTAAGGGGTCGTAGCAAATCACGACTTTGAAATCCTGAGATGCGAAAATCTTGATGAATAGTAAAAGTGTGTGTTTGTTTTGGGATTTTAATAGGGTAGGATGTTACTTTATGTCAAATCAAAGTGTGATAATGAATGATTTTATAGGTATAATATGTATTTTATGAGTGTTGTGTTAGAAAGAGTAATAATATGTTTAATAGGTATTTTTATGTGTGGATTGAGTTTGAAATGTGAAATCCGAATATTACATTACAAACTCGTATAGAGCGTGATCACAAAGTTCTACGTCCATCCGAACTTGTCTCAAAACAAACATAACCTTAGTGAATGTACTTATCTCATTATACAACGCTAGTTGTATACTGCTCGTTATATAGCAAGTGATAAAAAAGTTTTTCCTCTCTAAACATTAATAAAGCCATTTTCGTTGATCACTTTCAGCCTCAACAAGTCTTTCATATATATCCTCCTTAAATACTACTCCATCCATCTCTAATCAATTTGCACACTTTCTATTTTGGATTGTCCCAAATCAATTTGCACATTACTTAAAAGAAAAACATCGATTTGCGTGCATACTCACAAAACTTTCCACAAATTTACCCATATACCACTACTTTATTTAAAAAATATATATTTTTAAACCGTTTGCCATCTCAAGGGTGCAAATACCCCTGGAACGGAGAGAGAGTATTTTTTTTAGTCGTGCACAAATATACTTTAGGGCTTGTTTTCTCATTGGACTGAACAAATTAATCGGAATTGGACTAAATATAATTTTTTAGTTTGGTAGATATTTGAATTGTAGACTAAGCCCGAGACTAAAAGAAATAGTTTGATCCTTTCAAAAAAAAGAAAGAAATAGTTTGATGTTTAGTTTGAAAGGTTATTTGAATAACTATTAATTACTTCATTAATCTCGTAGAAATTTAAATTTTGTGATATAAATATATGAGTTAAAATCAAATTCCCACCTGTACTATATCATTTATTTCAGTTTGCAATCTATACTATTTTTTTATCAGATTGCAACATGTACTAAGAAAAATTTACAAAATGCTACCTAAAAATAATTTTTTTTCTTTTTTTTTGGCAGTGTTATATTCGTTAAGATTATACTCGTTATTCCATATTATTTATTTACTTAATTATATTATAATTATTAATAATAAAAAATTGACATTAAAAAATCTAATTTCTATAGAACGACGATAACATAATTGGAATTCGATTTTTAATTCCATGGAAGAAATAAGATTTTTTATCGGCATCGATTTTTATGTGACAAAAAATAAATATAAATAAATTATTTATATAGATTGACGAATATAATCTTGAAAAATATAGCACTAACAAGAAAAAAGAATAAAATTTAAGTATATGTTTCAATTGGTCAATTTTTCATAGTACAAATTACAGTTTGATAAAAAATTAGTACGTGTTACAAATTGAAATAAGTGATATAGTACGAGTGATAATTTGATATTAACCCTAAATATATATATATATATATATATATATATATATATATATTAAAATATTATTTTATATATAAAGTAATGATATAAAAGTAGTTTATTCGAAACACAGGACAATAGCTTTTGTTCGCCGACGGCGGCCCCCATGCCTGAAGCGCTACCTTCGCTCTGTAGATTGATCGATAACAGCCGCCTTTCGCAGGTCAGTCGCCCACCTTGTCGGAAGAGAGAAGACCACCGATTGCTCAAATTAGTCAGAGAGACGAGCCAATTGAAGCCCGGTAACGCTGCCGATTGAACACCATCATAAGAAACTCACAAAAAATAGTCGCCCTTTGTCGCAGACTCTCACCATAGACAGAAAACGAAGACCACAGAAAAGATACACACGGCAGTAATCAGAAGAGACAGGAGGAATTTCACCTGAGAATTCTCAAGATCCCCAATGAGATTTTTACCCTAATAAACTCTATACACTCAGTCGAACCAGCGCTCGGAATATGTCTCATTTTTCTATCGCAAAGTTGTAATTTCAGTTCTACAGCCCCACGCTCGATCGGAGAAAGACCCTCGAATTTCACAGAGTCGAATAAGCAGAGTAAGCTCTTTGCTTCATAGTCACTGTGGTTCTTCTTTGGGAGGTTGACACGTTGGAGACTCATTACCTACATAAATCTTCAGAAATTCTGGTTTGATTCCTCTTGCGATTGTTTACTTTCATTTTAGGTGCTGCATGAGCAAATTGTTTGCTGTCTGAGTTTGATTTATATAAATTGAATTTTGACTTGCTTCTGAGCTGTTTTTGAGATTCTGCTCTATTTAAAGACCTTGTTGTTCTTGAGTTCCTTGCATATTGTTGTGCTCCAAATCAATTTTGGGACACCGCAGACAGAATTATATTTGTTTGATGAATCTGTTATTTTCTTGATCAGTGGAAGAACGAACACACTAGAGCCTTAAATGATCTTAATCTTAATTGTTAAAAGAGAAGCGCCTGTTATTACTCTGTATGTCGTTCATGTGCTTGAATAATGCTTACTTGATTGTTTGTGTATGATGATGTTATTAGTTAACCATCATTGTCCTCCAGGTGGTGGCTTTGTGGATTTTTATTTATCCATCATGATCGTGAGAATTCACGGGCGCAATGAGTTATTTTCTAGATTTTTGTTGGGAGGTAGACTGTATAGTTCAGCAGAGGTGGTGCAAGATTCATCTGATATCACGAAAAAGGTGTGCAAGATTATGATTTCCTGCCCCAAACTAGGCCTGGATACTGCACTTGACCAGAGTGGCATTCGGGTTTCTGAAGAAGTAGTTGAAAAGGTCCTCGAAAAATTTGAAAACGCTGGAATGCTAGCTCACCGTTTCTTTGAGTGGGCTGGAAAACAACGAAATTACGAGCATAGTGTTAGAGCCTACCATGTTATGATTGAATCAGTGGCGAAAATAAGACAGTACGAGATAATGTGGGATCTTGTGAATAATATGAGGAGCAAGGGAATGCTGAATATAGAGACATTTTGTATTATTATGAGGAAGTATGCAAGGGCTCAGAAGGTGAATGAAGCAGTGTATACATTTAATGTTATGAAGAAATACGACGTGCCCCCAAATCTCGCCGCATTTAATGGGTTACTTAGTGCTTTATGCAAGTCAAAAAATGTTCGAAAAGCTCAAGAGATTTTTGATGCTATGAAAGATCAGTTTTGTCCTGATTCAAAAACTTATAGCATTTTGCTTGAAGGATGGGGGAGGGCTCCAAACTTGCCAAAAGCTAAGGAAATCTTTAGAACTATGGTGGATACAGGATGTGCACCCGATATTGTGACGTATGGGATCATGGTTGATATTCTCTGTAAAGCAGGGAGAACAGATGAAGCGGTTCAAGTTATTAAGGAGATGGAGTTCAGTGGTTGTCAACCAACGTCGTTTATTTATAGTGTTCTGATACACACATATGGGATTGAAAATAGAATTGAGGATGCAATTGATACGTTCCTTCAAATGGAGAGAAATGGAATAAGGCCTGATGTGGCAGTATATAACTCCTTGATTAGTGCTTTCTGCAAAGTAAATAAATTAAAAAATGCATACAAAGTTGTGGACGAGATGGACAGAAAAGGGGTGAAACCAAACTCAAGGACTTGCAATATTCTTATAAATGGCTTGATTGGTCGTGAGGAGACTGATGAGGCGTTTAAGGTTTTCCGTAAGATGTGTCAAGTTTGTGAGCCCGACTCGGACACTTATACAATGATGATCAAGATGTTCTGTGAGAAAGATGAGTTGGAGACAGCTCTCAAGGTGTGGAAGTACATGAAGAGGAAACAGTTTGCACCGAGCTTGCACACGTTTTCTGCACTTATTAATGGATTGTGTGGAAAGGGCGACGCGTCTAGAGCTTGTGTTCTAATGGAAGAGATGATGGAAAGAGGAATACGGCCCGGGAGGCATACGTTTGGGAAGTTAAGACAGTTGCTTCTGAAGGAAGAGAGAGAAGATGTACTTAAATTTTTGCAGGAAAAGATGAACCTCTTAGTTAAGGAGCCTCTATGTGATTGAGATGTCATGTGTATTAATTTGATCATCATGATTGTATTTCTTCTTTTGTTTGTGAAGATGTGATTTTTTGGTTGATTTGAAGTTCTGCCTCTAGCTCTTGGTTTTGAGTTTGTGGAGAGATGAATTTATATTTGTGCAGCTTGAGAATTATCTTAATTACAATATATAATACCATCGAATTTTAATATATCTGCACACTACATTTTTAGCTCAACAATGAAATAGGTACCATTACAAGTATTTAATGGTATTATAGTTTTTTTTTAATACTTCTTAGTAGGAATTTGTAAAATTTGCTTTTTGGAACGTCCCACGAGAATTTACAGATTTAAAAATGGAAATTCTTTCATAAACTTCACCTTCACAATATTTATATATTTACACAAAATATTATTATTTTTGGGCCCAAATTACATTCAATGCAACCAATTTCAAATTTTACTAAATTATGTCTTAAAACACTATTTTTTTTATTTTGTTCCACTTTTTTTAATATGCGTAATTTACTTAAATTATCTCTTAAAATATTATTATTTTTTGTTTTGTTCTATTTTTTTAATATGCGTGATTCTTTCCACTTGCAAGTTTCTATGAGACCGTTGATTTTTTTTTTTTTTACTTTTGTGATGTAAACATTTTTAATAAGAGATACTACTATAAATATATATTACGTGAGGATAGTGTCTTTATTATAAAATTTATAAATTCATTTTTTATATGTATTTACTGAATTGATATTTAAGAAAACTAATTATTCATTGACATTGTAGACACTGGATGGTTGAGCAAATATTTGGGCCGGTGATTAAACAGTGAATTGGGCCGGCCGTTAAATAATTGGGCCGCAGGAGTTTTTGCTAATGATCGTGATAATGTGCGTCTAACGCCGCCACCGCCGCTGCAGCTCCGACTGAAACCCCCGCTTAAACCCAAATCCCACTCTGAGTGGCACAGAAAATTTCCACATGGTGTAAAGAAACATGAATCTTTACAATTTTCTTCACCACCATTATGCAGAATCTCCTTCATTCACCTATCTTTCGTGCAATCAATCGGCGATACTTCACTCCGACGTCAAGCTTCACATCAATTTCCGAAGATGCGTCCGACAGTTTCAAGATCTACAATGAAGTTCTTGCCCTTATCAACTCTGTAAACCCTATCGAACCAGCGCTCGACAATGTATCCCGCTTTCTCAATCGCGAAATTGTAATTTCAGTCCTACAGTCTCAGGCTCAATCCGAGAACGACCCGCGGATTTGCTTTCGATTCTTTATCTGGGTTTCCAAAATAGCGTCTCTTCGAAATGGGGCTTCGAATAGATTGATCGTTGACATGCTTTTAAGAGGCAAGAATGGGAATTCGTTTAATTTGTACTGGAGCGTTCTTGATGAATTGAGGTATCAAAAGCTGAGTGTTTCTGCCGATGCGTTTTCCGTGTTGATTCTGGGTTATTGGAGGTTGAGAATGGCGGAAAAAGCGCTGGAGATTTTTGGTAGGATGAAGGATTATGAATGTAAGCCGGATTTAGCTGCTTACAATGTGATATTGAATATCTTGGTAAAGAAAGATGTAATTATGCTGGCATTGGCAGTTTATAGCACGATCCTGAAGTCAAATTATTTTTTGGGTTGCGACACATTCAACGTCTTGATTGATGGGTTGTGCAAGAATAATATGATTGATGATGCTCTCAGTCTGTTTGATGAAATGACTAACAGAGGGATTTTGCCGAATAGAATCACGTATACAGCGGTTATATCAGGGCTCTGTAAATCAAAGAAGATGCACGAAGCACATGGGCTATTTGATCTGATGGTGCATAGTCAAATCATTCCAGATTCTGCTTCATGCACTACGTTGATCGATGGCTACTGCAAGAATGGCCAGATTGATGAAGCTTTCATGCTTTTAAACTCATTTCAAGATGATGGATATAGCGTTGGGATACAGGGATTTAGTTGTCTAATTGATGCTTTGATGAAAGCCAAGAGGGTTAGTGAAGCAGAGGAACTATTTCAGAAAGTTCTTGATGAGGGTTTAGTGCCTGATTTAGTTCTATATACGATTATGCTGCACGGATTAGGTGAAGCTGGAAGAATGCAAGATGCTATGGATATATTTTGGGACATGATTGGAAAAGGCATTGTCCCAGATACCCAATGTTATAATGTGTTGATCAAGGGGTTCTGTGATGCAGGACTATTGGACGAAGCTCTCTCTCTTAAACAGGAGATATCGCGGCAGGATCTGTTCCCTAACACCTGCACTTACACTATTCTTATCTGTGGTTTCTGCAGAAAGGGTTTGTTAAGCAAGGCTCAACTGATTTTTGATGAAATGGACAAGGCAGGGTGTAATCCTTCTGCTGTGACTTTCAATGCTCTGATTGACGGACTTTGTAAAGCAGGTGAGCTCGAGCAAGCTCAGTTAATGCTTTATAGAATGGAGATTGGGAAGCACCCATCACTGTTTCTTCGTCTCTCTCAAGGTGCTGATAGTGCAAATATACAAAAGACTGTTGAGTCCTTGGTCGAGTCTGGATCATTAGTTGAAGCTTACAAGCTTCTGATGCAACTTGCTGATAGCGGGGCTGTCCCAGATGTGAGGACGTATAACATTTTGATCAACGGTATGTGTAGAGCTGGGCGAGTTAATGTTGCTCTTAAGCTCTTTGAGCAACTCCATATCAAGGGGCTTTTCCCTGATTCGGTAACGTTTGGGACCCTCATAGATGGGCTCGAACGGGCTGGTAAAGATGGGGTTGCTCTTAAGATCTTCGAACAAATGAACAATGATGAATGTACACGTAGCCCATCAGTGTATAAGACACTTATGGTTTGGTGTTGCAGAAAAAGGAGAACTTCTGAGGCATTTGGATTTTGGTTGAAGTACCTAAGGAGTAGAGATGGTTTTGAAGATGGAGCTTTGGAATTAATTAAAGAATTCTTTGAAAAAGGCAATTTTGAGAGTGTTTTGAGAAGCATAGTTGATACAGATATCAAGTTGGTTGATTTTGATTCAGCATTTTACAGCATTTGGCTGTCGGGATTGTGTCAGGTGAATAGGGTGGAGGAGGCTTTGAAGACACTGCACATCCTAGAGGAGTTCAATGTTTCTGTATCGGCCCCTGCATGTGTGATCTTGATTCGTGCTCTCTGCTTCCAAGAAGAATTGAATAAAGCAGTTGATGTTTTCCTATACACCATGCAGAAAGGCTATCGTTTCAAGCGTGCAATATGTAACAGTGTAGTCCAAGCTCTTCTCAAATCGAAAAACGAAGTAATACTTGCTTTGGAGCTTCTTGATAGAATGAAATCTGTAGGTTATGATCTAGACTCTCATCTATATCCAAGTACAAAATCCCTTTTACCCCACATTTATAGTGTCACAAAGAACTCATCTGCTAGATAGCTCTCATACTTTTTGGATTACTATGCAGTTTCTCTGTTAGGAAAGATGTTGTACAATTTGAAGCTTGTTAGATTTCCTTTGCCTTTTCGTTTTTCTATGATTCCCAGGATCGATTGGAGAGTCGCAGTTTTTCTTCAGAATGATGAGTACAAAAAGGATGGACTAGTGCACATTGCATTGCATCCTCCTCAACTTTGTAAGCTGTATCTAACCACTGTCATGTGTTGTAAGAAAGAATAAGAGCAGATATTGCCTCAACACATCAGACATTTCTGGTATCTGTGAACAGTGACAATGCTCATGTCTTGATTAGTTTTCTCTGCTTAGAGAAACAAAATCACACATCATATATACGCACACATGCACTGGTCCATTTTTCCTCCGTTGCTAGTTTATCAATCGTAATGATTTTTTCGAAACCAAAGTTGAGGGCAGTAGATTGGAATACATAGTTTTGCTTCATAAGGTGATTTATGCATCTCTAACTTTGATACAACTTGACCATTGGATTCATCTACGAGAGCCATCTCTATTCTGAAACGAAGGTCTGGCTTCGGGCTTGGTCAGCGTAAAGTTGCACGTCTGATATGTTAGACAGTTGCAGATTAAATGTTGCTTGTGAGTAGTCTGGACAGAAAACCATTTTGCTTTGTATATTTATATTTTCTGAAGATGGGGAGATTGGTGTGGATGTGGTTGGTGATTGTAGGAAAACTGCAGATGTATAGATATTTAGGTTTATGGGAAAAGTGGTGTTAGTTGCTCTGTCTTTACTTGCTTCTTTAATTCTATTTCACTTGTAAAACTGGCAAGTTGTATTGCATCACATAGTTTGTTGTAAATGAAGGTAAGAGGATAAAGAGAAAAAGGGGGTCATCATACACAGGTTGAAACATAAAGAGAATCTCCCCAAAACTGTAGACTTCCTTTACTTAACAATTCTAAGCATTGATATTGTTGAAACTTTTAGCCAGAGATGTGTGGCTTCCGGAGCCCAACTTCCATACACCCGGAAAGAATATATGCATGCTCTACATCCCAAGCACTTTAACCACATTGACTCGGTACCTGATTTGAAACTCTACAAAACAGCTTCTAAAATAGTTTTTTTCAAAAACTGTGATTTTAAAAGCAGTTTTTAGTGTTTCAAAACGGCGGCTTTGCCTCAGCGAGTCCTAAAGCTAAGATTATGAGATAAGATTTGTATAATCCACCTGTGTGTTGTATGGACAAAAGGGACCTTGAAGATAACTAGGGTAACTCATAGGATAGGGGGTAGAGAAGCTATGTAATAGATATTCTAAATCAAGAGTGTTTGGATGGACAAAAAATGAATATGAAGTAACTGTGGTGTTAAATAGAATAAAGAATTTAAATAAATTCATTTTCACCACATTCTATTCGAGGTAATATTTTAAAATAAACTAATCATCAATTAGTTCATAATTTTTTTTTAAGTGTAGGTTATTACATCCTCCACTTTTTGTTTTCAACCAACAATCACTATTTTTCCCAATTTAAAAGAGCAATTAATAATGTAACAATTATTCTCATTGTAATTCTCCATTTGATACTATATATTCTCATTCAAGTCCCCTTTATCTCTAACTGAGCTCCAAATGTTGCATCAATAATAAAACCATTTCTAGCAGGTGTTGGCTTAATTGTTGTCTTACAAATGATGTAAAAATATTGCCACCATGATTTCATTACACTTAATATATAGGAGTACATAAATATCTACCTTAAATTTGAAAAAAAAAATGTATATACATTCCTACAGCAACTAAATGGTGGCCTTTTCTGAGCCATCTCTATTATAAAAGGAGGATATGGCTCGTGTAGGCATACATGCATGGAGATATCAGCGCCTTTGCTCTGATGTTCCCTCATGCCATTAGATTTACTAAAATCGACGTACTTCGTGCGATTCTGTTGTGAGTTTGTCGCCTGTTAAGAATTGATACTGCGTGCCCTTGTGCTGCTGCTCGAAGCATTGAGGATCACCATCAACAACAGAAGAACCATATTTCCTCTTCAAGGATTCTGTCGAAGAAGAGAGGTAGAAAATGAGAGACGAATAAAATCGACGCTAATGTCTAAATTGGAATGGAAGTGAACACTGCTGACATCCTACTTAAAGAGGAATTCAGGAAATAGTCAAAACTGAAGACTTGGATTTCAGGAATAAAAATCCCTGTGAGGCCTTATTTACCTATTCGTTTTCGTATAGTTTCAGCATTTTCTGCACAGCATGTTTGAGCAAATGACAATATGTTGTTGTGCACTTGAGCAGAAGGTGGCACCCCTACATCCTCCATCCACTGCATTACCTGAATTACACATAACATCACACATAGCATGGGACAATTTGAAAAAAAAAAAAAATGTTGTTCAAAGTCTTTTGAACGTGATATAATTATAGTGATCCTGATTCCTGATTCAATAGACGAGTTTCAATTGACGCTCAAACATGATAAGTAACCAAAAACCAGGAGACGAATTCTGATCAAGTTTGAGACGATACCTCGATATATTTTCTCCAATTACCAGCAGCTAATAGATTCTTCAATAGAACTTCATACGTAATCGAGTCAACTTCTGTGCCTGATGCAACTATCTTCAGAAACAACTGTAAAAAGAGATTAGAAGGAATCAATCAATCATTGGCAATTTGAATTGTAATCCTAAATGTGAGTGCATTTTATCACCAAAAATACATGTTCTACAATTAGCTGCCCTACTACAGTTACCTTCATCATGGTGTCAAGCTTTCCTACTTTTGCGAAAGAATGAAGAAGGTGGTTCAAATTCCCAACTGAGATGCGAGAAAGGGAAGCCTCCATCTTTTGAATAACATCAGTTAAGGTTTTCCAGTCTCGCAACCTTGGACAGATTATGCTGGTAAGTTTCTTCACACAGTAATGACTTGTCTCCAACACAAAAGATGAAAAGTTAATTTTAAAATATATATTATGACAATTAAAAGAAACACTAAGCAGTACATTTAGACAGGCAAGACTTACATGCTACACGCACAAACCATTTCAAAGAGCACAGCGTCAATAAATGGAATCTTCTTGTCTCTCATAAACTCAGAAAGCATAAGAACTTTTCCAGGTTGAGATCCTCGATTGAAAGCTCTCATAAGAGCTGCACAAGCTACTGAGTCTGGCTGAACGTTACACGCTTCCATTTCTTGAAACAATGCAAAAGCCTTATCCCATTGCTCTACAAAAAATAAAATTTAAAAAATCTGTAAACTCAACCAAATTGCACATTTAAAAAAGATACACTAAAGTGTACCCACCAGCAGCACTATAGGCAAGTAGCATAGTTGTATATGAAATTACATCTGGGCGCAAACCGTCAATTATCATCAGGTTGAACATTGATTCAGCTTCAGCAATTTGGCCCTGGAAATGCACAAAATATGTGGGCCCCAATGGATTCGGAACATTATGAATAAAAAGTACACCCAACTAAATAACTTGCCTGGTTCCCATAGGCGCAGATTGCAGAAGAATATACCTCCTTCGATAAAGGAATCTTCAGATCCCTCATTTCAACAAAGAACTCTAGTGCATCGCTGTATTTCAACATCTTGCAACAACCACTTATCAGGATATTATAGGTAACAGAATCAGGTTTAACCCTCTTTTTCCTCATACTCTCATATAAAGCTATAGCTTTCTCACATTCTCCAACATTCATATAGCTTCCAATAGCAGAATTGTATGCAATGGTATTCAATTCTATACCTCTCAACTTAGCTGCTTTAAGTATGGAATCAATTTTCACGCGTTGACAGCATCGTCCACATGCTGCCAACAAGGTACTAACTGAAACAACGTTTGGTTGGAGACCAACTTCTTCCATTTCACGCAGCAGATCCACAGCCTCAGCTAGAAAGCCATTAGATCCATAGGCATCAATCAAAGCATTGTATGTAACCAGATTCGGTTTGCAATTATTTTTTCTCATCATATCGAATATTTCTCTGGCCTTCTGAGGTTGTTGTGATCTTCCATATGCATTGAGTAAAGAAGTATAAGATACTACATCTGGACGGATTCCATTCTGTTTCATCTCATAAAAAATTGATGATGCTGGTTCACTCTGTCCAAGTGAGGCATATGCACCAAGTAATGCATTGTACGAAACAATAATTGGATTCAGACCCTCTGCAACCATCATGTTGAAAACCGAATGACAGTTTTCAGCTTCTCCACAAAGAGAGTACTATGCATGATGCTAGTATAAGTCACAATATAGGGACAACATTCTGACTTTTTATCTCTCATTGCATTGAAAACTTTAATAGATTCATCGTAGTTTCCCACTCTAGTCAAACAATTTATCTCTATATTGAGGGTTGTAGTATCTGGGCGTACCTTTGTACCCTTCATCAGCTCAAAATATGATAGTGCTTTAGCATACTGTGTTCCGGTTTTATATGCAGACAGAATGATATTGTGAGTCACTAGATCTGGTCCAACTCCATTATCTGTCATTTTTTTACTAAGTCTCAAAGCCTCCCTCCAATTGCCACTTGACCCACATGCATTAATCAAGTTGTTATAAGTTGTTCTGCTTGGAGGAATCTGAGAGAACAATTGAAATATAGTGTTAGGTCGTACTGCACTCGACCAAATAATTTCTAGATCTTCTTTAGCAGAAAAGATGGAACAACGGTCTATAATGTTAGGCTGGTGCAATTGAAAAGTGGCAATATTCAAAAAGATGGAGCTCACATTAGAACTACAACGATTGAATAAGAAAAAGAAAGTAATTACACACAGCTGCCCGGAGCATGTCTTCCATGATATTCACTCCCCAGCGCCATTGACCAGCTCGCCCATGTGCACTGATGAGAGAATTGTAGGTCTCAACATCACATCAGGCTTGCACCTACAAGAAATAAACAAACAATGAGCATGAAAACTTTTTTTTAAAAAAAGAGGGTGAAAACAGTTTCTGTCTGGATGGTAGTAATTGTGCCCATATGAACAATTGATACATCTTCTTCTTCCTTTGAAAACCACAAAGATTCGGAACGTCCCTGATATAGCAATAAGGAACTATTTTCTCAGACATACTTAGTTTCTGAAGGAAATGCTTAGTAGCTATAAGAAATAGTCATCAACCTCTGAACCCTATTGGTTCAGTAACAATGCAATCAGCCAAACATAAAGGATTATATATATATATATATATATATTAATTTCCTTCTCTGATTATCCAAGAGATAGAGAACACAGGGATTAGGCTATGTTAACAGCAGAGGCATTAATAACAATCTTAAAGACATGCATTGCACAAGGTGTACCTCCACTTTTGCATCTCAAAAAATAGGCCTCGTGCCTGATCAACACGATTATGTCTGGCATGCAACCTGATCATCATATTGTAAATATCATTTCTTGCACAATAATTTTTTTGATTCTTCATCCAACTGAAAACTTGGATGCTATGTTCAATAGAGCCCATGTTGGTTATTTATAAAATAGAAGTTGCATTAAAACTTCTTCAGACACACACACACACACATACACGTACACAAGAGAAATTATAGTTCAAGGGGTGAAAACTACCCTAGAGAACAAACAAGCCTACAGTTGACGAGCACTCAAAGAATGGCATAAAGATAACTAAAAGGGATTATGCCACATCTATAATGCACGGATTCTTCAAAAAAAATAAGTATGCAGTATCGGATACGCGAAGAGTGCGCGTGCGGGTGCGAGCTTATCCCTGAGAATTAAAAAAAAAAGTTTAGGATACACGTATTGACGTTTTATAGAAGAATCCGATACGCGAAGGGTGCGGCGGTTTATTTTTCAAATAAAATTAAATTTATTTCTTTTTTAAAAAAAAATTTGAAAGTAAAATTAAATATTAAATAAAATTAATATATTAAATAATATTAAAATCACAAAAAAATGAATAAAAAACGCGATACAACAAAAGAATATTAAATAATATTAATATTCATTAATAAAATTAAAATATACTTTTTAATATGTGATTTTATTGTGGAGTTGTGAACTATTTTTCAAATTTTTTGAATTTTTACTTGTACGTACAGTATATGAATATGAACTATTAAGTATGAATTTAAAAAAATTTATATTTAATTTTTACTTAAATTGAAGTAGTGTTATTTATTAAATATGACTATTTTATTTGGTGATGAACCAAATAATGATGAACGATAATTCGAATTAGGTCAATTATGTTATATATTATTTGAATTTCATTTGAACTTTTTAAACTTAGTTAAGTAGTGACTTAAATTGCAAAATTTATTTTAGTTTTAGATTGATTGAATTTTTATTTAAGACTTTTATGATAAATTGTTGATGATATTTGAATAATTTCTTGATATATATATATATATATATATATAATAAAATATTAATAAATAAACGTATCCTTGTCGTATCGCACCCTAAAATTTTAAAAAAATAGAATCCCCGCACCCGTATCCTATCGCACCCGTACTCCCGCATCTGTGCAACCCTGTGCCACATATGTTCAATTTACCTAATTACTTATAAATAATTCGACTCACCCATTCCACTTTTCGAAATTCCACTTGGTGTTCCATCATGCTGGAGTACTAACGCATGTTGACAAGGTATACTGCCCAAGTGTCACTTATACACACTTTGGAACACTAAATGTGAAACATATGATTTCATTTGTAACAAATTAATAGTCTTCTCTTCATTTATTCAGAAAGACAGTAAAGATAAGGCCATTATCAGCATCAAACTATGATAAAAACAAGAAACGCATTTGGGGAACAGAACAATTAAATTACCTTGATCAAAAGCGGAAAATTCTTTCTGGAGAACCGGCCGGCCGGCCCACCGGTTGAGCACACCCTCAACGTCCTCTCAGTGGTTAAGCTTGATTATCCTCTCCACCACTTCAGATAAACTCCAGTCTTTCTGAAAACGGTCACCCCGGTGTCGTTTTGGGATGTCGGACTTCCGAATGCCGGAGATTTTGGTGTAGAGCTTGTGGGTCCCGGCGTCGTAGTCCACTTTGGCCTGTTTCGTCTCCTCGAAAGCGTCCTTAGAGCAAAGACTGTTGAGGTGGAGGTTTTCACGGCGCATCGAGGTTTTTCACGGTGGCCGAAGAAGGGCGGTAGGTGGTATAAGGCTGCCATGAGGGCTTTTTTTCGGTTGTTTGAGAAGATATGCCGACGACCGTTAAAACTCTGACAAGTAATGAAGTGAAGTCGTTTATCCTTTTAGCTTTCATAACTTTATTTAAGTTTTCGCTAATTTTCATACTTTTGCAGAAGTTCAAAATCTGAAATCAGAGAAGAAGTAGAAGAAATGTAGTAAACACTGACCAACACCAATTTCCCTAATATGAAAAACAACTAATTTTACACTAACATACCAAGTACATTCTAACAATTAAGACCAGTTTCCATAGATCATCCAATCATTCAACATCAGGCGCAGAGATGATCAAAATCAGCAGAAAGAAGGGGAGATACTAACCGACGCCAGCAATGAGGCAAGAAGCGGCAACAATAGGCTCAGTAATAGAAGAAATTGTGGGACAAAAGAAAGTAGAAGGATGTATACTCGAAAAACAAACAAAAAGAACAAATAACAGAGACAAACAAAGAAGATGAAAGTACTTACCAATTCGAATTAGCAACAGAAACACAATTGTCGAAACCCATCGGTATGTGAAACCTCCAGAAAATAGAAGAACAAAAAGAAAAAGCGAACGACGAAATCAGAATTGCAAGCCGTAGAACTCGATGCCTGCAGAAATAGGTATTGGTGAAAATCAAATAGAAGGAAGTGAGAAGACGGAAGGAATCGGGAATTGAAGAAACAAGCAAACCTACTAGTTTTGCAATCTCCATAAGCGGTATTTTGATTCGCCGGATAGGTTCATTCAACCACCGCGGCCTCCAATTCCGGTAGTATTGCAGTCCACGAGTCGTTGCTAAGTACTTATTATTACTTTTGATTAAATAATAATTAACTTTTAATTTCTATTTAAATATTTTTATACATTTTTTAATAAAATAATACTCAAAATCTCTTAAATTTAAAACATTTTTTATTTTTCATTCTGTCACTAAAATTATTTAATATATTTTTTCAATTTTACTAGGAATGGCAAACATACACTAAATTCCCCTTAATTCTTGTAAAATGTTATGGACAAATATCATGGTGCCATTGTGAGAGTTTTTTTTTTCCAATACAAGATTTGAATTATTTTAAAGTGACGCAAAAATAAATGGCTACAATTGCCACAACTAAGGGGTGTTTGGTTAGAGATTTTTGGAGATGAGTAATTGTAATCAAAATCATAGTGTGTGTTTGGAATAACTCTATTATGAATTTGATTCTAAAAAACTAAGGAATCAATCATAGTTCAACTATATGAGAACTATGACTTTCATTCCATACCCTTTCCATTCCAATAACATTTCCATTCCTTATAATTATATCAAACGCCCTCTAAGTGTTTCTGAGAACTGATTGAACCGGAGATCGACCATGTACCTGGTTCAATTACCTCCTAAAAACCACTTTTACTACGAAAAAAATTGGTCAAAATCGATCAAATCCAAAAAAAAATAATTGAATCGATTTGTTTTTTTTTATCTAATTTTTTTTATTAAATTAAATTGTGAGACATGTTTCAACCAAAAATTAATTTATTTTATAATTTGTATATTTCAAATTTTTATAGTAATATTTTAATTTGAAATTTTACTATCAATTACTATCTCCGTCCCCCAAAAGTTTGCGGTACTTTTGGGGGCACGGCTTTTAAGAAAAAATGTAATGAGTAGAATGTGTATGGTGGAGATTGTGAGTTAAAAATTTTAAAGGTGGAGATTTAAAAGAATTTTTTCATTTTGGGGGTATGCAAACTTTTGTGGGACAAACTAAAAAGGAAAGTATGCAAATTTTTGTGGGACTGAGGTAGTATTATAAAACATATTAAGGATTACAATCTGATATTATAACTTGAGATATTTCAAATATATTGATTTCTATAATTTTAGTATGTTTACTCAATATGTAACTTATAATTTATTAAAATTTTATATAAAAAATTTATTTTATTTTAATTTTAATATAACATATATAATGTTAGAAAAATAGGCCGAAATAATTTTAACGATTCGGCCGCTGGTCCAACCAGTTGGACCATCAACCGGTGTTTTGTCCGGTTTGATCACGGGTCCGGTTATGAAAAATACTGACCACAACAATAATTCTCGTATATCATTTTAGAAAGGATGCTTTACATATTGGTTCAAAAAAATTACTACCTCCGTCCACGAAATTTATGCTAACATTTTTGCATGTGGTTTAATGCAATATGTCGGAGGGTATTACGGGATATTGTGAGGCCCGTTTTGAATAAAGAGAATATTTATGAAAAGTATATCATATGTACTTTCCATAAATACTTTCTTTATTCAAAACGGACCTCACACTATCCCATAATACCTTCCGACATATTACATTAAACCACGTGAAAAAATGTGAGCATAAATTTCGTAGACGGAGGGAGTACTATATTTATAAATTGTTACATAACATTTGCACGAAAGCTTTTTTTTTTTTTTTTGCACGAAACTAATATGTAATTTGTGTGAATTTGTTGAACTATTTTGTACTTTTTCCTTTTAGAAAATACAAAATGCATTTCAATTGAAGGAAATTTTGGTAGAAATGAATGGTGTGATCCCAAGGCATACAGAATATAGGGTCATTTCATTACACAACTCTCATTTGGTGGGATTGGGGGATATACAAATACAAACACCAACAAGACTCAATTGGAGAAGAATGTCGATTGATACATTAGAGTTGGGCTATGATGCCTGCAAGGCCCTGACACGCGCTGTCAACTCCTTCACTTGGTTCTTCAAACGCTCTGGATTGCAGAAAAAATCGACGAATACGCGCCTCTGGATTGCCATTTCTTGGGAATGATGTTTTACAATCTGCATGAATTCACAAGGAATTATTAAATATCGTACAATAAAGGCTCTGATCTGGTTATGCAGAAAACGGAACAACAAACTTACCTCGTTCTTCTTTGATTTTTCGTGATTCACGTCTTCTACTGCAGTCGAGAGCTTCGCGTTGGCCTTTTCCATTTCGTCCAGCTCCTTCATTAAAGCCTAGAAAGAGGGACAGCGAGAAAAGAATGTGGTAAATAAAAAGACAAGTATCTGAGCGCGATAAAAGACCATCAACGTAGCATATACCCAGGGCGTTAGTATGGGTTGCGCGGTCGTGGATGATGCAAACAATAGTTGCTGCAAACTTTGAACGTGAGTACACCTGACACAAAATCACAACAACATTCAATATATAAAAATAGTAGGCAGGGAGTCATATTGTTTGATATATATATATATATGTACGTATGCAGATATGATGCAACTCTTTTTACAAACACATCACAACCAACTCCAGAGATGTAAAGCAGCATATAGGAAATTTCAGCTAATTGATTGTCCTTCACATGAAATAAAAGTGACTTGGAGAATTAAGATGAAAGCTGTTATATGGAAACTTCCAATTAAAACTTCGGGAGGTTATCATGCGACCTTACAAACCTTTCATGGGGTTTCAGCAATACATCTAGAGCATATCCAAGGAAAAGACCTCAAACAGTGAATCGCTCATGCAGAGGAACGTTGTATGAATGTAGAGAATAAAAATAACTCACAGTTCATTAATACATCTGTTTCTGTCCTCAGGAAGGGCATATTCGAGGTCAGATTGCAAAGTCCTCAGCTCTGATTGAAGGTTAGACAATTGTTGAACAATGCCAGGAACAGATACATATGATGGTAAACCAGCTTGAGCATCTGAAAGTTGGAAATTCATGTGATCATATATTCTTTTTTTTTCTAAAGAAAAGTAACATGTCTCTTAAGATGTCTTACTTGAATAAATACTGAGCAGATCTCTAACACCATGGAGAAAAGAGTCACGATCATCGACTGCTCCTTGTTCAGGTACATCAGAAGCTGCTTGAACTAATGACATACAACGACCCTAGGAGATAATATAACACATACAGATTTAATAAACAAAGCCCTCCAACATGATGAATCTTGAACAATTCTTTGTTAAAATAAGTTCATCCATACCACTCGACTTTCACTTGCTGACAGGTATCCTTGCAGCTCCAACTCAATTACTTTCAGTAAAGAATAGGCTCCAAGCATGGTCTTCTTTTCCAACTGGCAGGCTAATTTCAAAAACTGATGCCGTGATAGCTGACTAATCAAATGATTTATGAACTGCATAAGGTAAAATAATCCCAGAAAATGAGCCAAAATATAGGTAATTCAAGTATACAAAGCTGCAGAAAAATCTAAAGAATCAAAAATTGATCCCATTCAATCACAAATATGGAGTGACGAGTCTAGATTATATTTGGAAACTAGATGTTACTATTCTCGGTACTACAAAATTATCATAAACACATTTATTTGCTTCACTACAATGAAAGTTTGATTTTCCCTATATGTAATTCCAGTTCTTCTATCATAAGTTGATGCTTCTTATTTATGTTACTCATTGTCAAATAGATAAAAGGAAGATGCAACAAGCAAATAATTCATATAAAAATGTAGAATGAACAAATATACTGTTGCATGTACGAATGAACAAATATACTTCAGCTGTGCCTTTTTGTGCTTTAACTTATTTTAGAATTAGCTTTCTCCAAAACCATAAAACCACATGGCTAAAAAATATCCAAAATGACTAGAAAGGCAGCCCACCTCAAAAAAACAACTGGCGCTAGCAAGCTAGAGATATACTCTGAGCACTTACACTCAGATTATGAAAATGGAAGAACTAATACCCTCGTACATGGAACATGAGAAGATACAATTGCATGCTAAACATACCGCTTTTTGCCGATTAATATAAAATTCTTGACGCATGACCTTTAGATCGTAATCCCCTACAAATGTGAGTGAAAATTTTAATTATCAATTTCTGGCAGAACTATGAGCAAAGTGAGTAATTAGAAACAAAATAAATTCTCACTGAAAAGTTGCAGCAAGGAGATAATGATTCATACCTTGCAAGATGTACGTGTCTTGTAGCTGAGCTAGCTCCCAGCAAAGATCAGGAATTGTCTGGCAAAATAATAACAGTGAGCAAACTAAGGATGACTAGAGATAGTACGTGGATGAAATCGACAAAGAAAGATGGAGAGACAATCCTCATCCTACTTTTGCTAATTTGTGAATTTTTACCAAAAAAGAAGATAAAATCAACTTTTTTTCCACTTTTTTTCCCAGGAAGGTTAAGAATCATTTCAAGTCATGTTACAAAGCAGTAGGATTGTTTGGAAACATATTTGGTAAACCCATGCTATTTACATATTGCACGTTACATACCTCAGATGATAACTTCTCTTCTTTCCGATATAAAGTTGAAAGTTCTCCAGCAAGTTCGGCATGCTTTCTCCTGCATAGCGATATAAACAATGATCAGAGATTTCCGAATACCAAGAAATAAGATGTTGCGACTAGTTAAATTTGGATATCAAAAACCTTCCACTGATTATGTATTCTCCATTGTTTCCAACATGCAAGAATGGTCAGAGTGCACACAACAATAAATCAATTGCTATCTTCACCAAGTAAATACGTCAGTTTTAATCCACCGCGTTATATTTTCCAACAGACTGTACTGTAAACATAATGTGACCCTCATTAAAAATGCCTCAACTAAACTCTTAACCTATTATATCAGGTCAATTTTAGGGATGAATGCTACTCTTTCAAGATGCCAAAAGAAGTATGTGATTCATGCAACCATCATAATATTAATAAATGGATTAAAATAGAATGAGTAACATTCTGGCATGCCTTAATATCCAACAGAACTTGTAAGAACAAATGTAACAAATCTACGAGTTACAGATAAACTATTGGTTTCCCTCCCTCTGTTTTCCTACAATACAAGCAAAGGTCCTTCATTGAACCACTTATCTTCCACACCAAATGAAACTAATGGGCTAGAATGAAGGTTAGGGTGACCATTTTTCATCTTCTAGTTGAGAAGTTATTTTCTTCCAACAAAGGTTAGAAAACAAAAGGTTATATATCTTAAAATACAAGCCACAAAAATATTTATCATAAGGTAGCACAATATTTTGTCAAGAAACAAATCTATAAGTGTATCTATTTTGTTGGTGAAGCAGTGATCACAAAAGATAAGAAAGAAGAATTCAAGAAGGTGGCTACTACCGAAGAGAATGAAGGTCAAGATGGATGTGAGCTTCATCTGATGTCACCTGAGCTTTAAGTGTCATGAGGAGGGCTTGCTGCTTAGCATTCTCAACTTGAGCTTCTACCCATTGTCTTTCACTTGTTCCGAATCTGGCACAAGAACTGATAGCCATGAGCAATCAGGAGAAAAATATTTATATTCCAGAGCAAAAAAAAAAAAAAAAACCTCTTAAAACTTGGAAGATACTTAATGTTTACCATAATGGATCAGATATTTCCAAAGCGAAAAAACAAAACCATACCATACCATACCATGGTAAGGTTAAGGTGTGTCCAGGATTTACCAGTTTACAAATACAAATCAACACAAAATGTAATGTGCAACTTATGCAAACAAAGGGACATACATGGACCGAAGCCGCTGCAATTCAGAAAGTCGTTTATGCTGCGCATTTTCCGAATCTGAAAAATCAATCAAATAAAAAAATTAGAAAATTGCTGAATGCAACATATTATCAATTCTATTATCTTCATATTGGATTAATGGTTTTTCGCATGTATCTGCTAGTACAACCCTTGATCATGTAAGCATGAATTAATTGGATCTGATGAATAAGCAGAAAAAGCCAGAGAATTATTATTATCAGAGACAAGTAAACAAAATATCAAGCTCTCATATCGTACCAGCATTTGTTTGGTGCCACGTGAATTATAAACTTGTACACCATTATAACCTCATTGTCCATAAAAATGTCGTTTTGTAAGGATGAATTGATCTCAGCTCCATGTAAAAGGAGAGAGAAATAACTTATAATTGGACCATAGAGGGTGAGAAGGACGACATGCGGATTTTTACTTCTAGGGTGAACAGAGTGATTAACCTTCAGCGAAGGAAATAAAACTGGTTTACATTAGACAGCATAATTTCTGAAGGAGAAGTCAGTTTTATATGAATGGCAGATAACGACAATAGTTCTTAGAACTATGAATCACAATTTGAAGAATTCAGCTGAAAATCAAAGGGATTAAGTTCCCTATGTATCCATTAAAGCATGAACACTTATGTTTGGAAAAGAACACGCTCCCGATGTAGGTTAACAGTGTGTCTGGATCAGGAAGACCTTACATGTGTAATTCGAACATAAGGTTTGATCGAATATACTCCCTTCGTCCCACAACAACTTGCAAGGAAGGAGGGGCACAAACAAAGAAAAGTGTAAAGAGTAGTGTTTTGAAGAGTAATTTGGTAAAATTTTATGTATAAATAAAGTTCAATTAGATTGAGGGTAATGTGGGCCCAAAAAGTCATAATATTTCCATATAAATATTGTGAGGGTGGAGTTCATGAAAGGATTTCCATTTTTGGCTCTGCAAGTTATTGTGGGACATCCCCAAAAAAGAAAGTTGGCAGGTTGTGGGACGGAGGAGTAATTTTTACAATTCAATCATTTGAATTTTTTTTAATATTATTTTGCTTTTGTCTTTATTTGGTTGAAAGAGTGCGCTCATTATCAAATTTAAGAGCAAGAGCAGAGATATGGAAGCAGACACAAATAGGTCCCACATGCATGTCCACTATACTGTGCATACAACCTCACTGCGTATGTACGAGCAAGATAGAGAGAGTGAGATGTTGGAGGATGGGAAGTGGAGACAGAGTAAGAAATGTGTACCTCGCACTACGACATTTGAAATCTCATTTAGACTCACCCACGAGCATTTAGACTTTCCTTCTTCGGCCACTAATCTGTAAGGACCCTATTAGCAGCAACATGATCACCAAAAAAGAAGAAAAAACAAATGAAGCAATTAGATTAAACCTTCCAACATGCACTCATAATAATGATTTTCGTATGCAGTACAAGCAAACTGTGCCTGGGCGACATAACTCTCTGTTAACCCAGTGAATCTGGAACCAGAGGGTAAAAGTTACCAAGGACTTATGATGAGTAACCAATAAAAATAACAAGATAGATAAATGAACAAAATTGAACAGTTGACTTTTGGAATGCGATAAACCAGCTAATATAAAATAAAAGAAACCAAAATAACGTATATAGAGCACCTGTACCATTTATGATCTTTGTTAAGAGAACATCACACACGCACACACACAAAAAGGGAATGTAAGAACTCTAGCTAGTTGACCAAAAAAAGAGTGACACTTCCTCCCCCACCCACCAACATGAACATGGCTGCATTGTCAACCTAACCACCACCCAGATAAAATTTATGAAATCTATGAGAATGTTGAAAACTCATAACATATTATAAAAGTAAATATAAGCACTATTCAATGACTGGGTTGAATTAAAACATAAATAATAAATTTATTTTCAATTTTTATAGGAAGTGAAAGCTTCAGCTAAATGCCCAAATGTCGAAGAGCTTCTACGTATACGTAAATGAACAAAGAAACACCCAGAACCTTGTCAACTCGTTAGAGCTTCATGCATTAGCACCACCCATTTATTCTTACCTCACGACATTCACAAGTCTGTATAACCCTTCTAGCTGTGGAGAAATATGAGCTATGGTGTGCAAGTATAGTTGTACATTAAATTGGCATGCATTTAGTTATTCAAACAATTAACTAACACCTGTTAATCGTTATATCAATAAAGTTAGCAGCATGGACAGAGTGTGCGTTCACTAATGAAATTAGAACTATATCCAATGCTGTACGTAGGCCAGGAAGTCAACCAGAACTACTCAAATCCTACAGGTTGCAGTGACTATCATCCACTCATCATGCAATGAAAGATTTAAGGGAAAATTACAAAATGGTTCACAAAATTGACATTAATTACAAATTGGTTCTGTGCAGAAAAAGAATATGCTTCCATGCAGGAAAAAGTTATACTTTTATGTAGATATTGTGAACCAATTTGTAAATATAGTCACTTTTTTTAACCAATATGTAAGTGACCCAAATATTAAGTTCAGAAAAGGAAAATATTTTAGAATTCCATAACAATACCCAGTAGAATTTTTCTTTGAATAGCAAATAATAATTCCACAAGCACCCAATTCCAGTTATATACGATGATACATAAAAGAATATCATGCTTTTGTACCGTGTCTAGTTGCTTTGAGAACCACTGATTAAGTTCCTTCATGCAGGTAGCATCAATGAGCAAGTATGAATGAAAATCAGCATAAGCCAAGTAGATTCCGTCCTCTGCATGCCATGAATTTAAAAACACAATGACATAAAAATGAATGTGATATGTGGAACTATTGAAGTAAAGTGCCTTGAATATAACATTACTTCAAAGACATCAACTTGGATGAATCTACACTAAAAACTTTTTTTAGCCAATTTGAAGATCAAACCCCAAAAGTTTAATCTGGACCAAGTGAAGGTGTATTTAGCTGTAAAAGAAGTGGTTAAAAAATTAATCCATCTATTAAAAGCTTAACCCATTTGAAAAAATAAAAACGTTATTCTCCTTTTATACACAATAGGACTCAAGTTTCTATAAACTGTGAAACCTTAAAATCAAGAACAATTTGCTTCTTTTTTTTTTTTTTATGTAGTTGAATTGAAGCAAGAAGGAAAAACAATACCATCCCCTGAATGATAATGTGCCAACTCCTGGGCCATCGAAGCCATCCGTCCAAGAACTACATTCATCTGAATCCAAAATATAATCTATAAGGTGCTGATGATGTAATTTATAACCAAAAACAAGAGTTATGATATACAATCACCTCAATGCTCAAATATTACTCCCTAAGTCCCAAACCAATTTGCACACTTTCTATTTTGGGTTGTCCCAAATTAATTTGCACTCTACTAAAAAAGGAAACATCGATTTGCATGCACACTCACAATACTATACACATATTTATTTATATACCACTATTTTATTTAAAAAATATATTTTTCTTAACCTAAGTGCACTCTCCTGGGTGCAAATTCGTTAGGGACGGGGGGAGTAACATTTTTTAACACCATCGGAAGGCGAACAAACTACATACTTAATATTTAAATTGGGTGAGTAGAAGCTAATAACATAAGCAATTTAGCATACCTCCAAGTTCCTAGCTGAAAGGCTATCATCTATGGTAGTAAGCTGTCCATTGGCATTAGACGTTGCAGCAACTCTTGCTCTTCTCCCTTGAATTAGTGAAGATGCCTGCCCTGTGAGCATATCATTCTGGTACTGCAGGTTCCGAAGCTGTTTCTGCAACTCCAAAGCTTCAGCCTTCGCTGCTAAAGTAGCATCACTAAATGTAAAGGCAATTATAAGCAACAGAAGCAAGGGAGCACAAATGCACCACAGTTTCAACCAAAACAGGAGAGTATTACAATCAGAATTTTTCAGTTTTCTTATTCATTTTTACAGATAAGGGACATAACCTAATGCAATAAATCACAATAACTAAAATGATGAAAATATTCAAGTCGAAATAAGAAAATAAATGCATAAATAATGATGCACAAAAAGAAAAATATCATTACACTGAAATACCCGTTGAGAAACAGAAATAACCATGAAAAAAATTGATACATGAAAGTTAACTATTTAGATGACACAAAATACCTACAGCTCGTTCACATCGACGTATGAGATATAGAGTCTAATGCTAGAATCTCGATCAACTATATCAGAGTAAACCACCATGACCGTCTGACTACTTTAACCGATTCACAACGATGGTGAAAAATAATGAATGAGTGGGAGTATAAATAGGATGAAAAAAAAAACGGTTACACTAATATTGCAATTAAAATCATATTAAATATTATTAAATTATATTAATGCCATAAAAATCATTCCAAAATTAATTAACCAAATGATCCAACGGATATAAATCACAAGAGAAAAAATGATCAATGGACAAAACTAAATGGCGCCAAAACTATTTATTAACTAATTAATTAACTAAATGATGCAAAGAATAAATTAAAATTCATGCATTTATAGGAAAAAATGAATAACCAATAAATGAAAGTGCATTACAGCATTAGACACCATTATGTATTATATAATATATTATCAAACACACAATTAATTCATGCAATAAAACTTATAACATACAATAATGATGGTGCTATAATTGATAATGATGTTATAATTGTAACGGCTTCATAAAAAAACATTCCATATGAAATTGATAGATAGATATAACGGCTGAGATAAAATAAAAGAAATGATCAACGGCCCTCAACGAAATAGCGCCTAAATTATTTAAGAAATGGTTTCTTGCTATTATATATTTATAGATATCACAAATTAAAACAATACTCCTTCCGTCTCGAGATAACTTTCATAATTATAAATGACACACGAACAAAAGAAGGATTTTAAATGAAGTTCCTACATGCCATCCTCCACAGCAAAGTTAACCACCAAACAGATAATATAATGAACTTTTTGCAAAATTAACTGCATGATGTGCATATATTGTTTCCATCCAAGGACCATACAAGTTGGACTTTCAGACCTGCCAAGCAATTATCTCATCCCAGTGGAAAACTCTAAAAACTCAATTTATGCAATGTTTATTTAGCATAGACTGATAGACCAACTATTATTCTTTGTCTAATCCTTTATGCGTCAAATTTTCAATCCAGTGTATCCCAGACCAAATCACACCTAATGCGTTAAAAATCATCTCACTTCAAATTATCCAATAGATTGATTAGATATAATTCTCCATTATATATAAAATATAGAGCACCCATGAAATTTCATTGGACTGCTCAGTCTCCTGCATTTCCATCTCTTTATTGTAGTCTTAATCCAAAGATGATTATGGTCATAACGTATCTGGAGGATGTTTTTTCTTAACTTCTCATTTTCCTCTGAAGATGAACAGGGTCTATGTTGACATGGCATCAACGTGAAACTGTGGGTCCAACTAAAACCATATTTAGCCACCAAAATATAATATACATGTAAAACCCCGATATGTGTAATGCATGCATGTAAGAGTTAGCTTTCTGGTCTTTTTCATCCCTTTTCTGAAGGATATTTATATTGATAGAAGCACAAGATATAGTTTGTACCGTATTTCTTTTAGTCCTTCTTCAGTTCCAAAAACTGCCTCTTGGTTGTCTCTCCTGGCAGAAAAGGCTGAAATGCTGTCATAGGCAAAGTCTAAATCTTCTCCCTATTGACACATTAAACATACATTCATGAGAAATAGAAGAAGTATCAAAATGCATTAAACAGAAACCACTAGAAACAATCTTACACGCAAATTTTTTAAGAGGGAAATAAACAGCTCAATAGTAGAAGAAAAATTGAATTAAAAGAAAAAAAGAATTCTAGTTTGCATAAATTTAGAATGTTCTCACATCACTGCAAACAGCAAGTTTTGCAATATGATATAGCTGGTACATGCAAATGCCATCCCCTAAAAGTAAATCCTAGCTCATAATGACTGATGAGAAATACATAACTGATAATACCAGATACCCACTACAAACTCAACATATAGTTTCTGCGATAAACACGTATAATTATTCAAATTTGAAACCCCAAGCAATTCATTTGATGGAAATGCAGATTCTTTAAAGAGACAACGCAATCAAAGAGCCCACATTTCATAATCAACCAGAATGAGCGGTAGATTCATTAGACAAGGGCAGAAAGGCTTATGTCACAGTCATGTATTCAGCTTCACCTTGGGCTTCCAGCCTATCAAGTTGAGTTCTTAGAATATTTCACATCATAACCTCAAGGAAAGAAATTGGTACCCAAATCTCTACAAAACATCCATCAATACCCTGGTGTGTAGAAAAACAATTAAAACAAGCATCACCTTAGCCATTTACACATGCACAAATATTAACAAAAGAAAAAAATTATGCAAGATGCATTTACTCTAAAGTGTATGGTGAAAATTATAGACAGAAAGCAAAGCCAGGAAAAGAATATATCCATATCATCATACCTCCAGAAGCTTCCCTTCCTGTAGAAACTGCTCATACCTAAACACAAATAAGAGATAATCATTGACAAGGTTGGGGTCGATCAAATCAAGTAAAATCTTAGCACACAAAGTTAAGTAAAATAGAAAAACGTGTGCAGCATAGAAAAAGGAAAGTCACAACTAAAACAGGATCAGACATGATCAGAAAATGATAGTAAGATAAAACTAAACAGCCTTCCGTGGCATTTCAAATCCAACGTGAATTTATGTTACCCTTAAACAACTTATTCAATTGAATTTCCTAATTCAGGTGCATGTATGCACAAAATACCAGGCAACTGAACACAAATATAACATTACTTCAATCTATAATCATTTTGTCCTCCTCGACCTTAGCACACTTGAAGAAGTGGATTTAAACTGAATCCAATATTTATAGAGTCAAACCACATTCATAATCAATTCGTTCAAATAATGTAAATTAAAAGAAACAAGCGAAGAGTAATCACTGGGAGAGTTCTGGAGGGGAGAGAACGTTGGAGGGACGGAGACTAGAGCAGAGCCAATCGAGTATGGGTCGAACGTCGTCGTACTGGAAGGGCCACTCAAAGCTATCCGGGTCCAGCGACCCCTGACCTTCGTAGCCCAATTCAGCCAACAACCCGCACAAGCGCGCTCCGCTCATCGGAAAATTCCGGTTGCCGATTCAGATCTGAGCGCGATCAATTGGACCCTCCAATTTTGTTCGAATTGTTTGGGAGAATGAGACAGTGACCGATTTACTGGCGCCGGCTTGGCCTGGGGTTTAATACATTTTCCGTTAATTAAGATTTTGAATTTCAAGATTTACCTTTCCCTTTAAGCGTTTTTTGAAGGAAAGGATGTGTTTAATGTCACTGATTCTCGACTCGTGCTGGTGCTCCGGCATGAAAAGTTAATTTTATATTTTTAGTGTTTTAATTTTAACTTTATAAATAAACATATAGTATAAAAATCAAGGTCATCGGTAATCGGACGCTTTTTAGCCTCATAGGCGGCCGCCAAATGTTTTTTAAGAATATATATAAAAATATAAATTTTGAGCCGCCTAAGCCCGAAAACGCTTAAAATTATCGATTTTACAAAAATCGGGTCGGCAAGAGATCGTTTAGGCCGATTTCTGCACATATTTAATTTTTTAAATCTCAATCGTTTATCTTAATTTCCATATTTTATAAATTTTAATTCTATAGAAATTATTATTCTCTTCTTTGAACTTTATTCCTGCGTGCATCTCTTGCTTTTTCTTATTTATCTTACGACTACATATTTATTTAAATTAAGGGTTTGAAGTTAGAATTGTGTATTTGTCTTTTTAATGATCTCTTTTATTTTCTTTTATCAAGTGACAATCTAATTGATTTTAGTAAACTTAATTCCCCTTGTAGCTAATCTTAGACTGTCAAATCTTCTGTCTTTAAGATTTTATCCTGCATTGGTCCTCTGCTTTACCTATGTAGAAGCCTTGTCACTTGACCGATCAGTCTGCTATCCCAAGTTCGTCCTACTAGTGAAGACATACCCACTACCCATCATCTTAGGGCTCATTTGGTTCGTAAGATAAAATTATCTATCCGTCGAAAACATGCATATTTTCGACGGATAGATAGTTTTATCTTACGAACCAAATGAACCCTTAGTAAACAAAAGCTATGTGTGTTTTCCGCTTCATGTCAAACCAAAATTTTACTCTAGCCACTCATCAAATGCCACGTGGCATGATTGAAATCAGGCACAACATATACATACAATTTTAATTTTATACCGCGAAATTCTCGGGTATACAATAATTCTAAAAAAAAAAAAAACCTCGATACTTTTGATCAAATATACTTTACTTCTTTTTGAAAAAATTCATATTAAGTAGTATTATTGGTAAACCATGTTTATATGAAATAGTTTTATCATTCAAAAAATAAAAGAAACCTATAGTTAATTAAAGACAAAGTAATATATAAAATAATCTATAATATATTTATCATGAACTAATTCTAAAATATGAACTAATTTTAAAATATGAGATGTTTAATGCAACAAAAGTTCCCATAATATGAACCCATTTTGTTGGGCCAACCCAAAATTAAGTATGGGTCGAACTATGAAAATTTTGGTCCATCTGGCTCGACCCATCGGCTAAATAGACTAAGGTCCCCAACGTTCTAATTTGCAATTTAAATGGGTAAACCAAAACATATTACCTCTCAGCAATACTAACAGCTACTGTAATAACTTCTATGATTCTATCAGAAGACAAATGAGTTGTCATCAGTCATCACTAAACAAGAGCTCGTATACATAATCAATTTTGAAGTGAATTGCCAGCATCTACAGCCGAAGCTAAAAAGCCTAGGCTAAAGGAGGGTACAGAAAAATATTTTGGACCAACGGACTTCATTCGAAGCATTCATATCGATTCTCAGTCCTTTCTTCCTCGTTTCTTGTGCTTAGGTGTTTTGGATGCAACGTCACGTCTATGGAGGTTTCCTTCACTGTTTTTCTTTATAAAGGTGTGCTTCTTCCCACCAGGGGCCTTTGTCTTGAAGTCTCTGGCATCACCCCCTTGAGGTTTGTTAAACTTGCCTTTCTTCAGCCCAGAATGATCAAAATGTCCATTTTTTCCCCAGGACTTGCCAACGTTCTGTTGCCTATCCTTCGTTTTCTTCCATGGTCTTGTAGATGATCCTACTTCCTTGGATGAGGTAGCTGATTCGTCTCGTTTCCTTTTCTGCTGCCTGCAAAGATAGTTAGCTTGATTATCATCAACAATTAGTAAGCCAAACTGAGTTTATGATCAAATAAAGATTAAAACTGAAGTTGGGTAAAGAATAAGACCCCTTGAGAGAAGAATCAGTTTGATCTGGTTTAGCATCTTTGTTTCCAGATTCCTTAGAACTTGCCTTACCATGACGATTCTGCATCAAATATATATAACATGAGAGCGTAGATAATAAGCTGCAAACATAGAAACACGAGTGTGCTATATAGCAGTGGTAACAAACCACCTAAAAAGTCAATTACAACTTTTAGCAAAATAACTAAAAAGGAAAAGCATGTTTCATATTATAAGAAACCATTGAACCAAATTACAGAAAAAAAACATACAATTAAAAGTCAGGTCCAATCATAAAAGCTTGTTAAATCTATCAAGTATCATAAAGTCATGAAAGACTAGAAATCCTGTCAAAAAAAAAAGGCTAGAAATATTTGAAGAGATCTATAATGGCAAAAGGACATGTACCTCCACAACACCCTGCACAAAATCCTTGTACTTCTCAGGTGCAAGCTCCTTCACTTTAGCTGTACCACACTTCCTAATCATGATCTCCAAGATCACAACTATCTGTAGTAAAATTAGAGCAGTATCTCAAATTCTCACAAACTTCAGGAGAAAAAAAAAATCAATAGGGCAGTTCAAATAATAGACCAAGGATATTGACTGTTGCAGCACCCCAAGGTCAAATAACCCATATCGTAATGATGGTTGATCTGCTGATCCCAACTTCTATCATTCATATCACGATTAAGGCTAGCAAGGGAAAGATCACAAACCTTTTCTTTGAAATGATAGCGAGATACAGATGACCAACGAAGAACTCCATCCATGATGTCCGGAAGAAAATGATGCAGATCAATTGCAGGAAGACATGATACTAATACCTTCACAAAGCCCAAAACAGCCTGTACAATTTAAATCAAGCACCTCATCAGTATAATAAATTTTATAAAAAATATTATCATGTCTAAAGGCAGAGGAAAACTCACTTTAATAACCTCAATTGCTTTGCTGTGTAACAACTCCATCACAGATGGCACAATTTCAGGCATTGTAATGCAGACATTAGGATCATTGTATATTAGAACAGACAGTGCAGAGACCACTCCACTCTTTATATGGGGAGAGGGACCAGAGAGGTAACCCGTAACCTGGGTGTAACAATGACAAAAAAGAGCTTCAATTACTAAAAGTTACATGGATGAGCATGCTTGGTCACTTTACTATGAGTGCCACAAGGCAATAACAATCATGTATCAAACAACAAATCCGAAGCTACAAGTGTATCATAAGCCATAAATTATTGAAAATTCACCAAGAGAAAGCACAAAACTAAAACAGCATAAACACTCAATGCATGTCTACATAGACATCATGCCACCATAGGCTTCACATATTTTGAAGCATTTGACAAAGAGCAAAACACACAGAACAACATTTACATGCCTGTGTCGTACAATGTAAATATGATGTGAATTAAATGGGGAGTGGCATAACTCACCATGGTTAGAAGTTTATGATAGATCCCATCAAAAGAAGCATCTTTAGAGCTTCTCAACTTGGAACTTAGCCCATGCAAAGCATCATAAGCCACGTTTCTGCCTTCTTCATTGGACTGAACTTCAAAATAACATAGGTTTAGCCACAAGAACTATTAGTGCCAGGGAAAACGAGATTAACTTAACTCTTTAATAGACTCTCAAAGTAAATGCATCAAAAATTGTTTGTGAGATAGTGTCGTTTGACTGCTATTCGAAGCAGAAAGGGATAAGTAGTGGTTTTTTGGGATGCAAACATTCATTTCTTTTAGTGTGTGGCTAGCTTGCATAGCAAAAGGTACAATTTTACATCTTTCTTGGATAATGACTCGGTGTTCATCATCATTATGACATTGTAAACTACAATTTAGGGCTACATATTGATAGCTAAATAAAAGGGCCTTTAAAGCACACACACAGGACTGTGATTTGCCCAGAAGAGGTATGTTCCTTAAAACAAGGAAAGACTATGAATACAGTATCTTCCATTGTTTTTCTGTGTGAAGTCTTATAATTGTCATACTCTATAACTATTCTTAACAAGCAATAACAGTATACACGTGCCAACAAAAGCATGATATTTGGCCACAGAATGGAACACCATGTATCAGGAAGTAGCTCTTACATCTTTTAATGTGAGAATAATCTCATTTAGAACAAGGAAAGACTTTGTATTCTCCTCGTCCATTTTACTCTGCACAATAGGAAAGTCTATCAAGATTCAATAAAGCGAAGGGAAGTAAAACAATGCTTTAGAAAACAATAACAAAAAAAAAAAAGAGAGAGAGAGAGAGAGAGAATCCATTTTATTGATCAGAGATCAATAAACAAATCAATCAAAAACACTGTTCTCCGATCAATTTAAAGGAGAACTCTCACCGGTACTAGATCAAATAAAATAGAACTAAGAATTGGGAAATGACCAGGATTGCTAGCTTACAATTAATGCATGAATAAGCAAGGCCTGGAGACACATGAAACGACTTTTAACTAATGTGATATTAGCTGAAGACTTCTTCTCAGTCAACAAACCCATAACTGCATCAAACTGTGAAGAGCCAAACCCAGAATGTTTCTGCACAAAGTGTCATGCAAAGAAATGAGATATTTCTTCTTTTAAATCTAAAAGCAAAAACAAACATACAAACCTCAAGAATTGTGTTGAGAATTTGATATGCTTCCATCTGCCCAGCCTCATCACTCTCCTACAATCAGTATTATAGACTGTCATATAGCATTAACAATTAAAAAGCAGAGAGTAAAGAGATGGGAATCAACAAACCTGCAGAGCACGCTTAGTAATAGAAAAGAGTAAATTAACCAGATCCTCATCAGCTCCTTCGACAATGCAAGATGCAAGCTCCAGTATCAGACACCTAAGATAAGACAAATTGATGACATACCAAATGTTAGTTTTAGACTCTGTATTGCAAACTAGTACATAAAATCAATTTTCCAAATATAGTCTTTGTCAATGAAAAAAGAAATTTGCTAGCACCTCGTTGCATCTGTTACATTGTTCTCTTTCTCTTTGGCCAAATCATCAGTATCAGACTTCAACATTCCATCATTATCAACATCATCTAGAATCTGCAACTTCGCAAGTGAAGCAATAAATATCTGTTTTGTTACTGAAGGATCGCATATTGATGTCAAGCATCCGATTGCACCCTAAACATTGAAAAACAATAGATCAGATGTCAATAGCAAACTTCTGAAGGAAGATAATACACGACACAACTGTAAAAGGAACCCACTCATCAAACTATACTTTGTTGCAAAACAGTACCCATTAAAGGGACATATTAAGACTCATTCTACATTTAACTTATTAGAATGTTGATGCAGTCTATCTACTTAAGCAATTATAGAATGATGACAACCTTTAGATGTTTGCGTGTCTCTGGGGGGCTCTCAATAAACACATTAGTTAAAGACAGAAGCAACTCTTTGGCGCACAAAGCCAACGCCTTCATGTTTTTGCTTGCCGTCTTTCTCGAGTATATATGTCTCCTTTCAAGATCTATTTCAAACTCATTAGCAATTCCTGTCCTTTGAACTTCTTTCATCTGCACGGATCCAGAATTGGAGGCAAGTACGCTTTTATTTTCATTCACTAATCCCTACAGCAAAAGAATCAATTAAGAATACCAGGTTATCAAAATCAGCTGGCAAAGGTGATGTTAAAGAAAGTACAGGAATGACAAACTGAGTCAGTATATTAAATTCAAACCTGCAAGGCAATGGCGACATTCTCAAGCATAAGTGAATCCTTTTTCAGAAAAGAGATTAGAAGTTTGGAAAGAGAACCAAAACTCTGATAAGTATCACTAGGCCAGCGGCAAAAGGAAGGCAACAATCCCCAACAACCATTGGCATAAGCCTGCAGATCTTTGCCAGTTACTGAATTTCTAACTGGAAAGGAGCAGAAACTTAAATTCCAGAAATAGAAAAAGGCTCAATTTAAAAGGCTCTTACACTATAGCTGAAGCTAGGCATACTAAATAGGAAGTGACTAAAAGTTACAGAGGACTTGCACTTATGACTGCATGCGATTTCCAAATTGACTTGTGAAATAGTTCCCAAAAAAATGAACTCAAAAAATCACGTAATCAGTGTTTTTAATTATCTTGTATATAACAATCACCTTCTGAATTTCAATGTACAAATATTAATGGATAAACAAGCATTCTTTGCAAGGTAAGTAAAATATCAGTAAAATAATTGAATTATAAAACACAGGTACTTAGTTGTTTTGGGTTCTTTAGGAAGTATCAAAACCACTATTTGATCATCTTCCAGGGGGAAATCCTAGCTGAACCATCTAAAATATGAAGACTTTAAATCTCATTTAAGTGATATTAAAAAATAGTAACTTATTCTGGGACCATTTATTACCATGAAATGATTTCACATCAAAAACTTTAAACAGTACTAACCACAAAATTCTAGTTTTCAAGGGTACATACCTTTCGAAGATCTTTTTTCAAAGGATTCGGCAAGAGGTACTATATTTTCCATAAAGAATTGCAGGGATGATCCAATAATATTTTTCTTGAGAATGGGTATCAACCAAACATTTGAACAGGAAAAATCTTTGGTTGTGAGGGATATCGGGAGCAATGAAAGTAATCTCTCTGGTCCCATGGCAGCAACAGCAGACCCAATGCAGGCTTCAAGCTGCATAAATAATTTAATTAAACAATATGAGTCAGCAATCCAAATCCAACTGGATATAAGAACATAAAATAATGAATAACCAAGTATCATACAACAGATTCCCTATGTGAAATAAAAAAAAAAATCAGTAGTGCAGCTCAAAAAACACAACTGTCACATAGTGAGTCTGTTCAGAATATCACACACACACACACACACATATATATATATATAGAGAGAGAGAGACTGAGAGAGAGAGAGGAACACGCACATGCTTAACTTCTGAAGTATTGGTAGAGGTGTTATTCATCAAATCAGAAAGTTTAATAAGTATAGGCTTCATGAAGATATCCGATAATTTACCTGTATCAAAAAATATTTCAAGACAATAATTGAAGATTCAAGATCACAAGATCTTCAGAACTCAGACTCATACTTGATTAAGGACTTATAGCACATGAGAAATTATAGCTAAGTAACAAAACCTTGATACAATAATTTGATATGCTAACTGAGAAACTATGGTGTCTTCTAGTTGTGTCCACGAGCAGAGTATTACATAATGGATGAAGATTTCAATGGTCTTTTTTGCAAATAAATAAGAATCCTAAGGAGTAAGGACTAGCCCAATACAGCCACTAGAGGAACAACACAAACATTTCCTAGAACTGAATCAAAGGCCAATCTTAACAACTTAGTAATAAAATTTTCATACTTATCTAATGCCCCCAAGAAAAGTAAATTGTGCTATGCAAATATATATATATATATATATTAAAAAAGGCATGAAAGTGATCATGCTCTTACATTGCACACTGCGTGAAGGAAAAATTCTTAAAAACACTTACCAAGTTTGCAGAACAGAAAAGCTACAACTGAGAATAAGTGTTCACTCAATATTGAAGATGGAGCACCCATCAAATTGTAGAATGTGGTACATGTAGTTTGTACTGCTTTAAACTCTGCATTCTGAGTCACATTGTCTTCATTTTCTAGGTTCTCAATTGCCTCAAAGCTTTTTACGTCAATATGCTGATCTATAAGTTCTCTAAGGATGACGGAAGTCTGTAAAGCAACATTGCCCTTGGAAGATAGAAGGCCTGGTTAAAGCATAAATTGAGCAAGCGTGAAAAAATCTATAACAGAACAAAAAAACTGTAACTACCAAACCAATATACATATTTTAAAGAATAACTTGCATGATGCAGCAATTTATAATACAACAAAACATCTTTGCCATCAACAAGAAGATAAAGGACAGAAAAGAAGAATCTAACATCTAAGAAAGCAAAAGAAAAGATATATCATAATATCTAGCCCTTGGAATTACCAAAAGATATATAAAAAAAAGTCATCAGAATACATAAAGAGTAGTTTTTCCAAAATTGCCCAATACACATAAAATCTAGAGCGCAAAACTTGTCAGCTGGATAAGCAGACACAAAGAGCACAAAATAGACGAAATAAGGAAAAAAAATCTAAGACATCATCAGCATACCTGCTAAGGATTCAGTTAGCATAGGAAAATAGGAGGTCCATTCATTTACATCACCATTGTGTAGTCTTCCTAGAGCAACTTTGGCTATATTTGCAGCAAATAATACACTGTCCACTGGATTCTTTTCTCCCAAAGATATGTATGAAACAAGTGAGCTAAAGATGTCTTCAGCATTAGATATTATAACAACAGCTTCAGAAGTTTCAAATATAGCTGAAATAATATCCAAAACGTGTCTTGTCACTGCTGAGAAATGGGAACTCATGATCTTCAACAACTGTGGAAGCATTCTCATGCGGACTTTGGGCGAGAGATGTGGCACGACATGCTTCATTACATTAAGCAAATGAAGTACATCTTGATGTTCAGGCCTTGACATTGGTTCATGCTTGTTTCCATCCATAATTTCTAGAGATGATATTTCTATGGCCGATGGCATGTGATCCTTGAGCAAAGAGTATATTGATTTACTAGCCATCTTGGAGATAACAGACGAGTCAAACGACTTGATAACTTTCAAAAGACAATCTTGAGCACATTTCCTCACCTGAAACAAGAAAAATGGAATCTCATTATCATCTACATTCTATAAGTATCAAATTAGATGTCAGTGGTCATGATTCAACTTCGGGAAATCAAAATTCTGACAGCAAAGTGAAAAATTACATGAAAAGAGCCGAGTTGATTTACTCTCATTGAATTAAACAGTTGCTTTACAATCACACACACCTTAGGCCTCTTATCGAGGGAGAATTTCAGAAGCCACTCGAACCCTGGAGCAACCGAATCCCAGTCCTCCAAATCGCAGAATTCCGCAGCCAAGGCTCCCACACACTTCACTACAGCTCTAACACCCGAAGTTCCCAATTTACCACCACTCTCGTCAACTATTTTCACCAAAACTCTGATAGCCTCCGCTGCTTTTTCCGGCTTTATTTCGTCTCTACCAACCAAAGGAAGCACGATTGCAATGAAAGAGGTTAAAGCACCAAGAGCATTACCATCCAGATTCTTGGAAGTGGATAGAGAAGTAATTGTGGCGGCGAAGTATGAGATCGGAGTTAGGGGAAGCGAAGACGACTGAATGATGGAGCGAGTGGCGGCGGCGGTGGCGCAGAGGTGGCGATGCTGGGCAGCTGAAGAGCGGGCATAACGAGTCAAAAGCTGTTGGCATATATCAGCGTCTGCTGTGAAAGATTGAGTTACTTCTGCAGCGTCGTCGTCCATGGCAGTTGTGGAGGAACAGCGGCAGAGCCGTGGCGGAGAACAAAATGCTAAATATAGGGTTTACGAAGAAGGGTTTTACGCAGGGACTGAGAAAAGCGCGGTTAATGGTAAATTCAAGTTTTCTATCATATTTTTACCGCTTTCTTTCTTTTATTGAGGAATTTTTTATTTTTTATTAAAATTACACAAATTGGACCATAGATCTTAGTCATGTCAAAGTAGTCCCTAAACAATATTCTCTCTTAGAAATCAAGTCCCTTATTTTTAAAAATTGAACAACTGGACCCAGGCCCAAACAATTATTATTGGGCCTGATGCGTGTGGAAAATTTTATTTGGACCAAATTATTTGCGTTTTTTTTTTAAGGACATCCGACTTTTTTTTCTCATTAGAATTTTTTTCTGAAAAATTAGTTAACTATCGATTGAAAGTCTTGAAAGAAAATTCATATCATATCTCAACTCATATAAAATTAACAAAATATATATGAGTAACTCTCTTGTGCACCAATTACACCGTGCAACTCAAGTTTATTTTTAAAAAGTTGCACAATTTATTACTGAAAAGTTACACAAATTATTACTGAAAAGTTACACCATTAAAGATGCACTTTTCAGTAATAATATGTGTAATTTTTCAATAGTATTTTGTGTAATTTTTAAAAAATGAACTTGAGTTGTACGGTGTAACTGATGCATACAAGACTAAGCCAATATATATATATATATATATATCTTAATTCTTATAAAATACATAAGATATGAATTCTTGATTAACACTATTATAAAACTACTAACAAATGCTAATAAAATAATTATGTGTCACATAATGTTTCCACGTGACACTGAATACAATTAAATAGTACACCATTAGAAAAAAAAAAGACTTCCTCAATTGACGATGGTGTTGACTCTCTCCGGTATTCTTAATGCATATAGTACACCGTGCAATTCAAATTTATTTTTAAAAAGTTATACAAAATACTATACTAAAAAGTCACACATGTTATTACTGATCAGTAATAATATATGTGATTTTTCAGTAATACATAATGTAATTTTTTTAAAAATACACTTGAGTCAATTGATGATGATGTTGACTCTCTCCGGTATTCTTAATACATATAGTATACCGTGCAACTCAAATTTATTCTTAAAAAGTTATAACAAACCTTTAACCCATGGAGCAGTTAACAGATCTTTAACCCCGCATTCCTAGCCGGGATAAAATGGGGCGGTTTAATAGACCTTTAATCATGATTGCCCTTATAACTCGAAAAAATTAACCATCAAAATAAATAGATATAAACCTATGTTATTTAAGAATATCCAGCCTTATTACTATTGGGCCCATTATTATTGGGCCTGATATGTGAGGTAAAGCTGCAGTAGCGGATCTTGATAGGCCACTAACATATAAAGCCCAAACTATTGTTTATTGGGCCAAGCATTGTGCGGAAAGCGACCCAAAATAAATAGAGAATAGTCACTTACATATTGGTGTAAAAAAATCACTATATTTATAAATTGGTTCAAAAAAATTGCACCGTAGTATTTTCTTTTTGCACGGAAGTGTTTTTTTTTTTCACGAGACCAATATGTAATTTTTGTCAATTTGTTGAACCATATTGTATTTTTCCCAATAAAGAATCGCCAAAATTTGTAATGGAAAAAAAGAACAAGAATTTGTTTTCGGTAACTTAAGTATTGGTTCAAAAAAATGATTATATTTATATATTGGTTCACAATATCTGCACAGGAGTATAAACTTTTTATGCATAGAAGCATAATTTTTTTATGCGCAGAATCAATTTGTAATTTTTGTCAATTTCGTGAACCATTATATAATTTTTCTTTTGTTTATGCATTTACAGATAAAATTTACTTGCTTAAAAAAGGGGAAAAAAAAAAAGGAGAGAGCCTTCTAAAATAAGTCAAATGTACTTGTTACTTACATTTTATTACAAAGTACATGCAATTCTTTATTTCCCCCCTTTTTGAGGTTACATTTACATCAACATATAATTCTTGTTTAGTCTTATCTCTATAAGAAAATTAAATGCATGTTGAGTTCCATTGTTGGAGCACAAAAGTATAAGATTGCGTTAGATTGTTTATGTTTAAAAGTTATATTTTAATAGGATTTTCTTTATTAAATTTATAAGTGGATTGAGAATTAAATAAAAATAAAAATGTAATACAATAAATCATGTGATATTAGCATGTTATTTTTGTTGTAATTTTGAGAGGAAAGCGTAAAGCATAAAAGTAAAAACACAGTATTTGATGACCCAGTTCGTCACAGAGTGACTACGTCTGGGGGCGACCAAGCCAGGAGATTATACTATTAAGAACTGCCGTTACAATGAATGTGAATGAATGTGTAGAGTACAAGGGAATGATATAGTATAAATAGAGTACCTAACCCTAAGTCTTGTGGGCCTAAAGTCCACTGGATATATTTCTAATATTATATCCATTAATATAATAATATATTTCCATATATTATAACAATTTTCATTATTCATCCAAGAACCGACTAATTTTAAGAAACAGTTTCATTCACTAGCGCACTTCAAATGAACTCAAAACAAAATTTTATATGAATTTACCCAAAATATTTTAGCATATTATTAATCACAATCTTTTGCCCATAAATTTATTATTAAAATATAAGAATGTCTCAAACAATATATATTCTAATTGTCTTAAAAATTACTTTATTACATTATTGTACAACAAATACAACAATGCCATTTTAATAATAAAAAATAACAATAATATTATGAAATAAAATATAGGGTTTGAAGAACTATATACAACAATATCTAATTATTACTTTTTGTCATGTCTTCTTCTATTTTCGTCCAATTTAGAATGAAAGATTCCTCAACCCACAAGAAGGCTGATAAGAAGATCTTGTAGCATGAAGCCCTATTCACCTACATAAAAATATTATTCAAAATGAATGACGTGACAAGAAAATACTTTTTAGCCATTTTATATAATAATTTTTAAAATGCGATATATTATTTTAGTGCAAAATATATATATCAATCTGCATTTATTTATTATTCGTCTCCTTTTTCATTTCTAGAATGGATTAGTTTTGTATGCACCAGTTACACGGTGCAACTCAAGTTCATTTTTAAAAAGTTAAACAGTTTATAATTGAAAAGTTAAACTATGAAAGATACATTTTTCAGTAATAAATTGTTTAACTTTTTAGTTATAAACTGTTTAACTTTTTAAAAATGAACTAGAATTGCACCGTGTAACTGGTGCACATGAGACTTACTCTTCTAGAATATTTACAAAAAAAAAAGGTAAATTTTTGTTGTTGGAAAGCCTTAAAGTATCAAATATTTAACTAGGTGTATCAAAAATCTCATCAGATTTTATTAACCTAAACTTCTGATACACCTCAAGAATATTTTAATACACTTAACCAAATATTTGATATTTTAAAATAATCTCATGATAATCTTATCATGAACTATTTTCATATAATATATATTCTAAATATTATGAGCAGGTCTCTTGTGAACTTGAGTTCACATTAACTCGTATCACTGTTGTTCATATATATTATCACTGTTATAAAAATACACTTGATATTTTAATAGTGATAATATATATGTATAACAGTGATAATTAATACACATAACATTAATAGTGTATACACATGACAGTGATAATTGATAACTCGAATCCAACGTGAACTCAGATTCATACAACTTTTTGTCAAATATTATTATGGTGTTGGGATATAGTCATGGGTGGCAATATTAATTGAATTAAACTAGCTAGTTAGGTCGATATTGGGGGCCATGGATCTTAAATTTATATTGGTGGGGTTTTCTGGCCAATCTAATAAACACCATATAGTCGTACAAAAAACAGCAATAATTGATAATATAAAAATAAAATTTTAAAAATTGCATTTTTATTTTTTTTTACTCTAGAGCCACCGACGATATTTCGTACATATTTACAACGTTTATAATGTTGGATTTTCTTTTTAATTTTTTTATTGAAAAATAGAATATCAAAATCTAGGTAAGTTGGAGAAAGAAATACGTGACAACATAAATCATGAGAATTTTAATTTCGATAGACAAAAAATTAAATATAGTAAGTCACATGATCATATAATCGATATATTATATTAATTTTATTTTTATAAAAAATAAGAATATTGTACACGAGAAAGCAAATAAAGCTATTTCATATGCAGTAATATTGCCTGGCCTTTTAAGATAATAGTATTAATAAGATTAATTGTATTGGTATATCATGTACGTATGAGTAGGTAATGTGTGAAAATAGTTCATTATAAACTTATCATTAAATTGTCTTAATGTATCAAATATATAGTCAAATGTATCAAAATATTCATCAATTGTATCAAAAATTGAAGTCACAATCTTTTTTTTATTGACCTCAATTTTTCATACACCTGATGAGATTTTTAATACTTTAAAACTTATTCATAATAAGCTTATCATGAATCATTTTCATACAATACTTTGCCATCATATATATATATATAAAAATTAATTTTTAAAAAAAAAAAATAAGAATACCATTTGGACTTGGCTTTCAAATTTTCAATCCTTCGAGAGGAAGGAAGGCATAAGGGTAAAGAGTTCACACTTAGTGGAATTCAATAAAGATTTTACTTTCGCCACTTAAAATCATAGATGATAACGACAATACAATTACTCCCTCCGTCCCATAATTATTTTCACATTTTTCTTTTTTGTCCGTCCCATAATTGTTTTCACACCCTATAAATGGAAACTATTATTTTAATTTTATCCTCATAATTCAACTAATCTCATTATTTTAATAATATAACTTTACACAACACTCTATTTTTCTTAAAAGTTGTGCCATCCCAGAGGTGAAAACACCTATGGGACGGAGGGAGTACTATTTAGTATTCACATTAAATTTACTAATAAATACACCAACATATATCTAAAAACACATAGAGACATCAATCTTGAGGTAAACATTTTTTATAATTATGAGATACTATAAAACACGGTTAATGAAATAGAATAATTCACATGATTACAATATCATTATCTATTATCACGTAATTATATTTCAAATAATCATTTAATTGTTTTTAAAAAAATTGTACTCTTAAAATTTCATGTGATTTAATAAAAATATTTTTTTAAATAGCAAGTAGCATATAAGTAAATATTTTGTATAGTTTAATGAACGTGTACGTAAATTAATATTTTTTTGTAGTGTTGAATAGAGTATGGGGGTGTTTCGCATGGATTAGGGTGGATTAAATTTATAATCCTAAATAAAATTGTGTTTGGTTTTTAGGATTTGAGTCCAAGATTAAATCCTGACCCGATATTTGAATTCAACATAATCCTACAAAAAAAATGGATAACTTGATCCTAACTATTATATCGAATTAATTTAAAAAAAAACAATCATAAATACCAAACACATACTATTTTAAAATTAGAATTGCAATCAATACAATTCGTTGAAATTTCATCCTACCCAATTTATCCTATATAGGAAACCAAACAGCTTCTATGTATATTATAATTTTTTTAAGGTTGACTAGCTCACCTGGCCAACGGACTCCTCACTTAAGTGAGTGACCTGGGTTCATTCTTACTGGGAACGAAGATATAACGTTAGTTTGGAGTATTTGGGAGACTTGACGAACTAACTTGTAACTACTAACAATTAACATCTACCGATAAAAAAAAATTCAAATGCTAAACATGATGTTTACATGCATCATTTGAGATTTCATATAATTTGAGCATGTTACTACAAACAACTCAGAATAGCTAGCTAGGCACTAGACTAAACAAAGAGGGGCGCACATGGTAAGAATGTTGTCCCATGTTTCATCCTGTAACTTGGTAAAGTTACAGGACAAAAAATAATAATTTCCCCAGAAAATAATAATTTTAAGTTGTCACAAAATGAGGAAATGACAACTCAAAATGAGGAAATTATATGAGTTGTCAAAATGAAATCTCATTATAATTTCCTCATTTTGTCACATGAGAATGTTGTCACATGGGCGCACATGGTAAGAATGTTGTCCCATATTTCTGGGGAAATTATAATGTTAATAGGACCAAAATCAAAATGAGGTAAAGTTACAGGACGAAAATCAAAATTTGAAAGTTAGTAGGACCAAAATCAAAAAGAGGCAAACTTACGGGACAAAAAAAATATTTTCCCCAGAATTTAAAGTATTATTCTTTAGTCAAAATCAACAAAAAACCTACACATCATTATTTATATAGAAGGGCATTTACTATTTAAAATAATAATCATATTTATAAATTAATTCAAAATATTATACAGAAGCATAATATATTTATTTATTTTTTTACGAAATTAATTTATAATTAGTTTAATTTTTTGAACCATTTCTATAAAATTTCTATATAAAATTATACAGAAGTTTGTACAAATTCAAAATTACGTTAAAAAACATCTAACTTGTTAGAATTTATTTGCCATTATGAAGAAATTGAATGAAAAACGAAAATAACACGGATTTGTTTACCTAGTTCATCTATAAAAGATTACGTCTGAGGGCATACCAAGCTAAGAGATTTACTAATAATTTTTGTGATAATGTTACAATGAATCATGTAGGTATTTATAAGAAATTCGGGCCAAAACTCTAAGGTCCATACAATTGAAAAACTGACTTACAAAAAGACCCAAAAAAATCAGCGAGAAGCTGGGACGAGAAGCAGTCGATCAAACTCCATAATCCAACATAAATAATATTATTGTGTATATATACAAAGTGCTATTATATATTATGCATGCGAATTATTAATATTAAAAAAAACACTTTGATTTTTTAATTAGTAAAAGTTATGTTTATATACTTAGTAATACTTAAAAAAACAGTTATATATATGAATGACTTAATCTTGTATGCACCAGTTACACCGTGCAACTCAAATTCATTTTTAAAAAGTTACATAAAATACTATTGAAAAGTTACACATGTTATTACTGAAAAGTGTATCTAACTTTTCAATAATAGTTTGTGTAATTTTTCAATAATAAATTATGTAAATTTTTTAAAATAAATTTGAGTTGCACGATGTAATTGGTGCACAAGAGTCTGTATGAATATGAATTCACACAAGACACATATCCCTATAATTAATAGTCAATAATTAATTATAATTGAGATTCTTCTTTTCTTTGCCGCAGATTGTGGGAGAGGTTGACTACAGCCACCAAATTCCTTTACTGCATAATTAGATCACGTGTTGAGTGTTGTGTTACTATTTGTCAGACTAATTCTCACTAATGATTCCTTTAATTTATATCAGCATGTCATTTATCAAGAATTTAAAACACCACAAGAATTAATCAAGACATTAGGAAATTGGAAATTACTCATAAATCGCTCTAAATAATTAAATTGATTTGGATGAAAAAATATACCCTCTTCGTCCTAAACGAATTTGCGCAAACCTTTTGATACGAAAATTAAGAAAATTTAGTTTTATACCAAATCGATGCAAATGTTAAGAACAAAGTTGATATCATTGTTGATAGTCGAACAAGATGGTGCAATCAACGAACAGGATTAGGATTCGACGAGCAAGTTAGATAATCAGCGTTCAAGCTAGAATTGACTAATAAAGATTATCATTATCAACATACAAGTTGCTGCGCAAGCCAAGAGTGATAGCGAACAATTCAAGTGGACTAACATAAAAAATTATTCGCGCCTAGTTGACAACCGCTTAAAGCTGATCACCACCTTCAGATACACAAAATTAACCTAAGAGGATCCAAGACAGAGTTGTTAGCCGATAGCCACGAATTCTAAAGCACGACCAATGTACAGCTGGAAAGAACTATACAAAATAATATTTAATATTAATTTTATTAATATAATAACAATTGTCTCAATACATGCCATCTCATTAGAATAATTTACTAAAATAGCAATACCTCACATACATGCAAATATATAAATAATCGTCTCTTATCAGTTATCATAAATCATAATAAAGAACTCTTAATTCAAATTCTCCCAATATTTTCATATCCCATAATTTTAATCTTAAATTCAAGCACTAATATTATTTAATGCCATATAAATTATTTCAATTAGTCAAGATCATCAACAATCATTTTGAGGGAATGACAATTCATTTGGAATGTGCAAAACAAGACATCAACTACCACTTTCATCCATTATACTATTATTGAAACATAATTAAAATATTTCCTTGGATGTACTTGAACACATTAAAAGTAAAAAAAATGATATACACTAGTAAATTTATTTATTTTTAAAAACCCATATATATATATATTATGGAATTATGGCCCATATATTTACTACTGCCTGACCCTAAATCATAAATAATTAAAATTATAGTCAATTATGTGTGTTCTTCCTTCTTCACCAATAAAAGAGATGTACATTGTTTCAAGTACAATAATACTTTGAATCCAGCAGCCTACCACCGACGGTCCAAAAATCCAACCTGAAAAAAAAAAATCTTAAATTTTATTTCATTTACTACAATTAATTTTCAAAATTAAATAATATTAATCGAATCTTGATTAAATTCAATCGTTTATTCTACATTGAAGTAGGACCGTCATATCTAAGATTGATTGGCCAAAATTTATTGCCAAAATTACAACTTAATTTTTTTTTTTCTTTCTTTAAGATTTACCAAATTTTGGCAACCACACTTTTTTTTTAAAGTGATAATAATAAAGGCCAATATTATATGGCAATTTTTTTTATTTGTATCACATTCTATTTCATAAAAAAATTACAGTATAATCTTCCGAATAAAATATTTTATCATATATTTTTTTTAATAAAAATTAGCACGAACCATATTATTATGAAGAGAAAAGTTGATGTAAAGTTGTGCATTATAAAATCTGCACTCACAAAATTAGTGCATTACTTAATTTGATCATCTTGAATTTAAATAAAGAAATAAAAATAAAATTTGCACTCACAAATTTACCAATGATGAGCAAATTACTTAATTTAAGCATTTTGAATGTAAATTTAAAAAAAAAAAAAACCCTACAATTTTTAGAAAAAAGGAACAAATTCTTAAGCCAGAGTCAAATCATTAAAAGCACTTTATTCCTCCATCTTTTTTAACCCTCACCCTCTTTAATCTTTATGAAAAATCCAACCTTTTTCTTAAACATGAATAAACAACAAATCTTACCTCACATGTTGTCTAATTTGCCCTAACATTAAACACCACATACCCTTCATTAAGTCCACCACCACCTAAAGAGCCTCACAGTGACCCATAAATGTGTGATATATATATATATATATATTCACACAAACACACACTAGAGAGAGAAACAGAGCAGAGGAGAGAGAGAGAGAGAGAACCAGAGATAACGAAATGCCATGGTAAAGAGAAATAGAAACAGAGGATCCAAGAAGTTGAGAGAGAGAGAGAGCACATGAAATTCACAAGCAAGGGAATGGGATTCCTCCTAGTTTTCTTCCCTGAGGAAGATCAAAATCAAGAATCGAAGAAAAAATCAAACTATTTCAATCAATTTTCCCCATCCCTCAATCGATCAAATTCAGCCCACCTTCTTTACAAAGCCCAATCCACAATCTCCATCTGTTTGCTCCTCCTCTTCACCACCGTCCTCCTCTTCACCGTCTCCACTCTGCCGTCTTCCACCACCGCCTCCGCCGCCGCTCGCCGCCTCTACAGAGTCCCCAGAAGGCAACTCTCGACGAAGCTTCCAGAAGCTTCTGCTTCGCCCCCGAAATTGCCGCATGCATTGCAGGGAATGGGCACTTTATACAGAAGGGGCACCAGAGCAATGAGTGACCTCGTCGTTGCTCATGCAGTCGAGTCGTTAACTCAGCCCGAGTTGAAGCTGTTCCTCCGACTCTTTCACCGCTCCAGCCTCGCCTCAAAATCGGATCTTTTGTTCATATTTCCGTCCAAAACACCCGCACTCAACAACGCGGTTCTGGAAGAGAACGACTCGTTCTCCAAACTCTTGTCTCAGTACATCTCGAGCAACATTTCTCACTCAATCGCGAGTTTTGACGTGACCCAGTTCACTAAAGTGGGTAAGAAAGAGAAGGCGAGTGGAGAGCCAATCTGGGGTCGAAGAACTCGGAGCAATTACAGCGAGGAAGATAAAGCTGAGTCGAAGCAGCCGAGTTATGGCTCAGTGGTGGGTTTTGACCTCGAGGAGCTCGACCCGGAAAATTCCTTATCCGGGTTCTTGGATCATGCCCCAATGAGTTTACGAAGATGGGCCTGTTACCCGATGCTGTTGGGTCGGGTCAGAAGGAATTTCAAGCACGTAATGCTGTTGGACGTGAAGGAATTCTTGGTACTCGGTGACCCACTCGGCCGAGTCAGGAACCAGAGCCCCGAGTCAGTTCACCTAAAAGCCGCGACTCAGTCAACGCCCGGCAAGCACGGGAAGAAAAACTCGGAGAAAACTCAGCCGACCCGGCAAAAATCGGTCCACTCGGGTGTTATACTAGGCGGGTCGAGAGGGGTCCGGAGATTAGCAAACTCAATGCTAATGGACATCGTCAGAGCGTCCATGCAACACAAGAAGAAGAACTCGGTGACCGAGTCGGGTCTTTTCAACCAACTCGTTGGAAACGACTTCGTGTTAAAGAACGTGAACGTGATCGTGTCAAGTGAGTCAGTACCGGAGGTGAGTTCACTCGGTGGGGGGAGCTCGAAATCAGTGTTGAAGAATAATAGCTTGATTAGGAGGGGAAGTAGCAATTTGGATGCTAATTCAGTGGTAATGAAGCACTTATGTTCATTTCCTATAGATTCAACCGTTTATAGTGGATGTTAGAAGTCAAATATTTTTTTGTTTTATACTTAAAAGAATTTGTTGATAAGTGATTCAATAAACATAGAAAAGTTTTTGGTCATTAAATAGCTGAATTTTTTGTAGAGTTTTTCTTAATTAACAATTAATTGGAGAATGTAAATTTCATTTATGATAATTTTAACTCAGGAGTCAGGTGTGTCTCGTATAGTAGTTTAGTAATAATTATGCAAATTAAAAAAATTATTTGGCTTTAAATGTTTTGCTAGAACTTATTTAATTAATAATGGAGTTGAGTGGTACTTCCTCCTCGTTCTTTTTTGTTTGAATTTAAGTCAGTACATGTACATTTGAAAAAGTGACTATATTTATGAATTGGTTTACAATATCTGTATATAAGTATAATTTTTTTTTTGCACAGAATTAATTTGTAATTTGTGTTAATTTTATGAACTATTTTATAATTTTTCTTTTGAATTTTCATGGTTTTTGGTTTGGAGTTTTATTTTCTAACGAAATATAATTTCTAGTATTTAAATAGATAATATAAATATCTATAAAATAGTGCTAATCAATTTAAATGAATTATATAAGAATATAATTTCTTTATGTGAGTATTAATCAAGGTTGTAGAAGTCAGAAATCGATAATCGAATTTTGGTTGTGTATCGTTTAGTCTGTCTAGTTGCTATTTTTTTTTAAATAGATAGAATACAAATTAGGACCATCTAAGATCGTATAGCGTCTAGATTAAAAAAATGTTTATAATTGTTGATTTTACGAAAATGGGATCGATAAGTGGCCTCCAAGCACCTAGGTGCAGTTTAAGCCGATTTCTGCATGACTTAATTGAAAATAGAATTGACTCAATTTGAAAATGAGTCTAACAAATGGAGTTTGAGTCTAATAGCGAGTAATTATATATTATACTAAAATGACAAGAAAAATCTCATATATCGAGCTTAACAAGCCATGGTCAAATCAAATTTTTTATAAATTTAATATTTTACGAGTTCGAACTCGATTTGTTAATCAAAATAAATTAATCGATTTTCAAAATTAAAGAATTGAGGTGAGCTTTCGAGCTTATGTTTACAAAAATAATCTGTCCTTAAATAGTGGAAATTGCCTATGATTTTCCTAACACAAACAATTTAGTGTGATGAGAGTTAGTTTAAAGGAAAATTAAACTCTAAACATGTAGACAAATCTAAACTATTACTACCTCCGTCCCACAAAAGTTTGCATACTTTTCTTTTTAGTTTGTCCCACAAAAGTTTGCATACTCAAAAAATGGAAATATTCCTTTAAATCTTCACCTTTAAAATCTTTATCTCACAATCTCCACCATACACATTCTACTCATTACACTTTTTCTTAAAACCTGTGCCCAGGAAAGTACCTCAAACTTTCCTGGAACGGAGGTAGTATTAAAGAATTTTATCTCATTCAAAAGTTTAAAGTAATACTCTATTCGTCTATTATACATTTTTCATTTTGTCATTTTCGTCCGTCTCACTATATGTTTTTTATTTGTTTTTATACATATTTTGAATATTAATATTCATTTTTATTATTATTATTATTAATTTTTACACTATTCTCATTATTTTTTACTTTTATCCATCACATCACATATATTATACCAATATTTTATACACTTTTAATATTTATGTAAAAAAGTAACGAGCAACATATAGTGGGTAGTTAGTCCTCCGTCTCGTATTTAATTTCTATATTTTCAAAGGATTCTTGTCAAACTCCTTTGTCACTTTTACATTTTGAAAAAAAAAAAATTTACACTAACCCATTTTTATTAAACACACTAAAATATTATTGTCACTTTTAAAATAAAATATTATTTTATTACTTTTTATATACTACAAAAATTTGCATATTTTTTTATTTGAACGTCTTATACAAATTTACATACTACTGAAATATAACATATTGATTTACGTGCACACAAACAAACTTATATACATATTTATCTATTTAAATATCTATATAATCATATGGATTAGCTCACCAAGCCACCAGACTCGTCACTTGAGTGAGTGGTTTGGGTTTGATTCCTTCTGAGAACGAATTTTGGGAGATGTAAGGTTAGCTTGGAGATAATTTTTGGAGTATTTGGAGACTTGGTGAAATAACAACTACTCCCTCGTCCCACTATATGTTGCTCATTGTTTTTTTATCTTTTTTGAAAACTACTATTCACTTCTTTATTATTATTTTCAATACTTTTTACACTATTTACATTATTTTTTCACTTTTCTTTATCACACCACTTATACTTTTTCACATTTTCCATCACATCACTTATACTTTTTCACTTTTACCTTAATTCGTGTGCCCAAAAGCAACGAGCAACTTATAGCGGGACGGATGGAATAATATTTACCGATTAAAAAAACATATTTATCTATATGCCGCCATTTTATATATAAAACACCCATAGAGTGCAAATTTCTTCAGGACTGGGGAGTATTATCTACTTTATTGTTTTTTTTTATAAAATATTATTTCATTATTATTTTTTTAAGTCATGCAAACAATAAAATTGATACTCCCTCCGTCCCAAGATTACTTTTATAATTGTCCTGACACGCGAACTAAGAAAAAATTAGCATATGAATGTAAATTTAAATAAAAAAATAAAAAAATGTATTTTACTAATTTTTATGAGTGTAATTTATTTTTTTAAATATGTAAAAGTAGAATTAAGCCGTCCAAATAAAATATTGTGAAAGTAATTTCGGGATGAGCGGGTATAAGCTTAATACCGTGAGACATTATAATTGAATTTAAGAAAAAATATTAGAAATAGGGAAAGAGGCAGGAAACCAGGTAGTTGTGGCAGTAGCCAACTGTCACCTTGAGCAGGTAACAGTCGAATTAGATATCGCGATTTCCGAAGATTTCAGGTCCAAATTGAAGCAGTACATGTGCATTCACAGAGCATTCATTACCGCCTGTCGCCGCGTTATTTCCGACCGAGTCGGCCGGGTTTTCGCATTCCGCCCCTGCCCATAGTGCTTAATTTAATTAATAATTTTAATATTTAACTTTTATGTAGTATTTATGAAAAATGAATAAATTGGATACATACATAATGATAATATATTATAATAACAGAGATCTGGGCAAGATTTCAAATACGGCTAATATAAAGGAAAGTGACGTCATTTATAAAAAAAAATTAATCATATTAACTATTTTTAGTAAAAGAAATTAATAGTATTAACTTTGGATATATATTTTTTAATTAAAACTAAAAGAGTAGATGCATTCTCTTCATTGGCAACATATAAACAAATATAAATGTATACAAAATTTAATTATAATAATAATCTAGGCAATTTTTTTCAAGCAGCTTGAGGGCTCCATTCTACGTCCAGTAAAATAGATAAATAATATTCACTCCGTCCATTTATAAATTTTTTATTTTATTATTTTGATCCATTATTTTTTTTTTCTTTTTGCCTTTTGAAGGAACTAATATTTACTTTTTTATTTTTATCAATTTTCATTAACTTTTATACTCCCTCCGTCGCATAATTGTTTTCACACTTTCCTTTTCCGTCCGTTCCACAATTGTTTTTACACCATATAAATGGAAACTATTACTTTAACTTTATCCTCACAATCCAACTAATCTCATTATTTTAATAATATAACTTTACACAATACTCTACTTTTCTTAAAAAGTGTGTCATCCCAAATGTGAAAACACCTCTGGGACGGAGGAAGTATTTTTTTCATTATTTTTCACACTTTTATATCATATCATTTATATTGTACTCTCCTGCATCATTTTAAAAGATATTTCACTTTCTATTTCAATCTGTTTCACAAAAAGCTTGCATGCCTAAAAATATAAATTATTTATTAAAGTCCATTCATACAACATATGTATAACATTTATAAAAATATACTTATTATACTTATTTACCTTAAATTATCAAAATTCCTTATAATGCATTCAGAATAGAGGGAGTAATTATAATTTTAATACATAATTTAATTCCTTATAATGCATTCAGAATAGAGGGAGTAATTATAATTTTAATACATACATTAATCTTAATCTATGATCGTAGAAGCAAACGAAAAATTTAGGGTTAATTCTATATAAATATATCACCTTTTACTCAACTTTCAATTTAATTATATACCAATTTTCAAGTATCTACTTGTACTTATAATCTAGAATTGCGAGCACATTCATGTATAATTAAACACCATATCCAATTATGCATGCTACACCCTATACAATATTTATCAACTAGTTAGTGTGTGTTATTTTTTTATAAAATACTCCCTCCTCCCCACTATAAGTTGTTCATATTGTCATTTTCGTCCATCTCACTTATATGTTATTCATTGTTTTTTTTTGTTTTTTTTGGACACTACTATTTACTTTTTTATTCTTATTTTCAATATTTTTTACACTATTTTTATTACTTTTTCACTTTTTTCATCACATCACTTTTACCTTAATTCGTGTGCCCAAAAGCAACGAGCAACTTATAGCGGGACGGATGGAGTAATACTCTTTCCATCCACGAAGGTTTTTTTTTTTACTTTTTCTTTTTATTTATCCACAAATTTTTTTCTCATTTCATTATTTAAAAATAATTCACACTCACAAAGTTCCACAATACTCTTATTTTTCCTATTTTTAAAAAAATATTAATTTTTATAAAATTTCGTGCCAACTATGAAATGTGAAAAACTTACATGGAATAATGCAGAGTAGGAACGAAAATAAGGACTTTCCTAATCTGAAGAAGTTGATACATTCAGAAAATAATTTAACTCATGGTGTTAATCTATATTTATTTTATTTTCAATTTTGGTGGGATGATGATTTTTTTCTTGTGAAGATTGCGGTTCTAAGTTGCACGTTTAAATGATTCTCCTCTTATGATGGTTATTATTTCGGTTTATAGCGAGATAAAATGATATTTCATATGTTCGGTAGTAGAAAAAATTATTATAATTAAGTTATCTTATGAAATATTACTCCCTCCGTCTCAAAACTACTTTTATAGTTGTTCTAAATACGTGAGTCAAGAAAAAAAAAGTGTTAATGTAAAATTAAATAATAAAATAGGAAACTGTACTTTATTGAATTATGTAAGTGCAATAATTTTTTTAAGTATGTAAAAATAGAGTTGAAACGTCCAAATGAGACATGTTTGAAAATAATCTGAGACTTATCTTTAAAAAAATAGTCATTTTAATTAATAACAAGCAAATGACAAAACAAAGCCTATTTTTCTAATTGAATACTATATTGAGGGGGAAATAGTCACTTCTTAATAATAAATTGTTTTCCTTTAAAAAAATCTATTTTAGTTAAACACAAGCTTAAATGGCAAAACAAAATAATTTTAGAAATAAATGGAAATCACCCTATCATCTATTTCTGAATCTATGAAATCCTATGTGGCTTAATACAATGCTTCTTACCTACTTTTCTAATTTTCTCATAATATTGTAATTTTTAAAATAAAATATAAATAACCTGTTACTTCTTTATCCATTTTTTAATTTATAATTTTAAAAATAAAATATAAATAACCGCTGTCGGTTTCAACATATTCGTATTACAATGTTTTATATAATTTTTAATATTTTATAAAAAAACTTAATTTAAAACTAATATATAATTTTTTTTAATCCCGCGTATTTGCGGGGTTATGTACTAGTTATATCTAGAGGGGCAAATAGTCACGGAAGGAACGTGAGGTACAAGCGTAGGGAAGCGGGATGGAAGAAGCGCATTCATTGGAACCACGTGATTGGCGCTTTCGTTACGCGCTTTTACGCTTTTAAAAAGGCCCCTCCTTTAGAGATATAAAACACCATGACAACTATAGCCCATACCCCCCTTGCTTTTCTAATCCCCCCAACCCATCCTAATATGATTAAGATTAGTGCACATTTATTGATACTCCCCTTAATTAAGCTAAACCAAACCCTAATTTTATTCATACGCATACATTAGGGTTGAATATACAACAATATACCAACTAACATCTATACTTCATTGTAATTAAAAGAATAGCTAAGTTTTGTATGTAATAAATGCCCGTGCAAATTAAGAGTATTTTAAAATATTTAAAATTATTTTTGTTGAAAAATTACAGTTACACTAAACAATTACAAATATCGACCATAGATGATCAGTATATACAACATGCAGATGAGTCGATTACCTGAGTTATGATTAACCGCCACGCTAATCAAATTGTATTATCAAAGGCCATCTTTATAATATGACTTGATTAGCATGAATGTTAATCATAAATCAGGTCATCATTGCAGCCATAATTTATTTTGTAAATATAGCTTTAAATATTTAAAAATATACTTAAATTGCAATGTTCATTTAAGTGCATAACATCTTTAATAAAAAGTAAAAGCACTATAGCTCAATGTTTGAGTCAATATGTGTATATAAGTTTACTTTCAAACGTTTGGAACTGATTAACTATTGTAAAAAATAAAAAACCCTAAATTTTCGCCAAGTTCGTTCTTTAAATAAATTCACGAATAAATGCAGGTCTCAGGTGCACTTGGTGTACGAAATATTCACTTAAATATTACAATTATTTATATTAAAAAGTTTGAGCTGATTATACGGAAATGTATCGGTTAATTACACTAAAAAGTCTACACTGAAAAATAGATAACATTGTAAAATTTTTAGTATAATCAGTTTATATTTTTCAGTGTAAACAATTTTAACTGTTGATTTGATGTAACAATTGTATATGAAACCTTTGCTATGACTAGTGGACTAAGCAATTTATCATAATTTAAAAAAAAATAAAATTTGAAAGCTATTTTCTAGTATTTCAAAACACCACATCATTAAAAAAAAATCTTTTTTAATCGTACAATTTAAAATAATATTAGTTATTTTAATTATTCTATATTATCATCACAATGAGTATTTTTAATAGAATGATTAATATTATTATAATAATTAATATATTCGATAAGGGTGATTCACAATATATATATTTTCCAATGATAAGTATTTGTTTTAAAAATTCCAAATTCGTCAACCCCAAATGGGTATGTAATATGTTGTAGACTTGTGTCTTGTAGTATCATGGGACTATCTTATTCGTAATACAAATCTTGTCCTCAAAAGTCCCTATACAAGATTTGGCTGCAGTCATATTTAAAAATAAAACGATTTCAATTTATTCTAACAAAGAGTCAACTTGGACCATTTTGGAAGTTTACAATATTATTATTATCAATGGTTTGAAAAATAATGGGTTTATTGTAAAATAAATCATATTATTTGTAAAAATAAGTGTTAATTATAAATTAAATCAAGAATTTTGTGATTTTTATTATTTACAATATGTATTTTTCTCTTTGTTAATGCACCACTTTTTTAGGTTTTATATACAACATAAAGTTTAATTACTTGATGCCCATAAAATACAATTTTAGTTTCTTTTTTATAATTAGAATAATAAATTACGGTTTAAAAATATAACGTAAAAATATGTTTCAAAGATATTATTTTTATTTTTTTAAATTGTGTAACTTTTCAGTAATAAATTGTTTAATTTTTTAAAAATACACTTGAATTACACGGTGTAACTGGTGGACGGGAGACTTACTCAACTTTAAAAGGTTGTTACTATAATTGCAGATTAATTTATACTTACTATAATTACACATTAATTTGTTGATAGAATTAATTAATAATATTCAAAATTCTGAAATTCGGCATTTTTTTAGGCCGAGTGTTCTTTGACTTTCATTTAAACCTGAAGGTTTATTGAGATTAGTGAAAGGAATTAGCACAGTATCATAGTAATAATATTAATTAATTAATCATGCCCCATAAATAATTTATTTTATCAGTTTTAATTAGCTGTAATTATAGATCTTGAGGACATAAATTTTGAAATGGATCTCAAATTTATGACATGATAGATTTTGCCACAACTTCTACGAAGTTGGATGGAATTTTCTTGTTCATTTTTTTATTTAAATAAGTCCATGATAAGTTTAAATTAAAAAATTATTAAGTACGTAATTGTTTTATATACATACAATAATAAAATGAAAATACATAAATGAAACAAATACTAATTTAATTTTTCGGCATTGTATATGTGATGAGTATTACTCGATCCCACAAGAATTTATAATTTTCATTTAATAGACATTTTATTATTTTTATAAATTCAAATAAGAAAATTATTTCGTAAATTTAACTTTCATAGTAAATAATCTAACTACTTCTTTTACAAAAGTTTATATAAACAAGTTTCGTAGTATAAAATTTATACCATGTCATATATTTATTGATATTATACATATTTCACATTATAACATCAGTAAGCATAATTTAAAATATAAATTTCATATTATGAATAAATTTATAAGGTGTGCTACTCAACTTATTTACTTTATCATATAATTTTACCAAATTATTTTAAAATTCTATTCATTCCATTATTTTTTTAAAAATTGTCATTCCCTTACCCATTCTGGAGGGATTGCATAGTAATAAATATGAGATTGATGCAATTAATCATAAGAGAAATTAATAACAGTCCCTAACTAATAATAATGACAATGGGGCAAAATAAAATGGGTATCTATTTACTCATGTCTACTCCACGCTTTTGTCCATCATCTCACCCTGCTCTATGTTCCGCTGCGAGACAGAATGTTGTACCTCATGTCTGCTTTGCATGGGGCAGA
>JAPKLY010000077.1:0-57930 GCA_026898435.1 Prunella vulgaris | reverse complement strand
CTGCGAGACAGAATGTTGTACCTCATGTCTGCTTTGCATGGGGCAGACCTGTTTCGCCCTGCTCCACCCAGTTCAGTGTTGTACCCACTAAAATATAAAATTATATATTTTTTGGACAAATAAAAATTTTATTAGAATAAAAGTGATGAACAAAATTTATCTTTAGATTTATTTTATATTAGAGTTTCAGGAAATAAATAATAATATAATTTTAAATTTATTTATTATATTATAAAGTATTACTCCCTTCTATCCAAAGATGTTTTCACCTTAATAAGTATACAATTTTACTGGAGTGTAATTGAAGCATGATTGTGGAAGAGTTAAAGGTGAGAAGTTGGAGTTGAATTGCAACTAAGGAGAGAATATATCAGTGATGCAGAAATCGATCTAGGCGGCCTATTGCCGACCCGATTTCAGCAAAATCGGCCCTTCTAGGGGTTTTTGGGTCTAGACGCCTAGGCGGCCAAAATTTTGATTTTTTTTATTTTCTATTTAAAAAAAATTAGGAGGCCCCCTAGGCGGCAAAAAAACGTTCGATTACCAATTTCCGACTTCTACAACCTTGGAATATATAAGGAGTTGCAACTTTGAGAGTTTTGAAGTGATACTAAAAGTTCTATGGAGATTTTTAGAACTATTCTTTTCTTAACAACTTTCTAGTTTCTAAGTCTTTGTGGTGTAGAATATCTTAAGATACGTATTTCTTATACATATACCTCTAATATTCTATACCAATAAAATCTCCTTTACTGTTTAAAAAAAAGTATACAATTTTACTTGCATGAAATTATTGTTACCTGCATAAAATTATCTGTTGTGCTCATTTTACTATGCATATCATTAAATCCACAAGTTGCTAGTGTATAATATCATAAATAATTATTTCATGATCATTACATCTCACAAAAGTTGATAATATTAATTAACGCCATTAAAGGATTTAGAATGATATGCGCGTGGAGAGATCGATCAAAAAATAATAGAAGTTGAAATCGAAAAAATTAATGACTCTATTTTTTTATTGAATATAATATTGTAACATGCATGTAAATATAAATGAAATGCATATTAAAATGCATACATTAATATAATTAAATTCGCATACTTTTTTTTTCTGAATCACTTACATATTAATTAAAAAATGACTATATTTACAAATTTATCTTTACAAGGGTGCAATAAATCAATGAGTAAGTCTCTTGTGCACCAGTTACACCGTGCAACTCAAGTTCATTTTTAAAAAGTTGCACAATTTATTACTGAAATGTTACACAAATTATTACTGAAAAGTTACACCATTAAAGATACGCTTTTCAGTAATAACATTTGTAACTTTTCAATAGTATTTTGTATAACTTTTTAAAAATAAACTTGAGTTGCACGGTGTAACTGGTGTATACAATATTAAGCCTAAATTGATACTCCCTCCGTCCCAGAGCAATTTGCAAGGAAGGAGTGACACACAAATTAAGAAAAAATTAGAATAAAGTAAAAAAAAATAGTATTTTGAGGGTTAATTTGGTAAAATTTTATGTAAAAAGTGAAAAAATTAGTTGGATTGAGTGCAATGTGGGCCCAAAAAGTGAAAAAGTAATGATATTTGTGTAAATATGTAGATATTGTGAGGATGAAATTTATAAAAGAATTTCCTTTTTTGGGTCTGCAAGTTCCTTTGAGACGTCCCGAAAAGGAAAAATTGCAAGTTCCTATGGGACGGAGGGAGCATATGAGAAAAAGTTTTGGCAATGGATGGTCATGCTACGAGTGCATGATGATTGCATCTCATCATGCGATCAACCACTGTAAAAAGACAAAAAAAGCCACCGACAAAATAATGAATTCCACCTGGCATCATTTCATTCGTCGACTCCCTTTTCCTCTATTTTATTTAATTAATTTATATTTGTGATGAAATTCATAGGTAAGGAAATTAGAGTGCCGACAATTCTTGCAAAAATAGGGATCCAAAGCTTTTTTTCCAAGTGGACTTTAGAAAAAGCCATATAGGAGAAACAAGAGGACAATAAAGTTGCCCCAATTTTATTAATTAATTAATTAGAATTTCTCAACAAATTAAAGTTGTTTTCTTTGTTGCATCGAAAGGTCTCACCCACATACACACAAGTGATTTTCCATTTTATTTATGTGTTTATGTATTTGAGCAGCTAAAATAAAACATTGTATTAAACACTAGGGCCCAATTCTAATTACAATTTACAACTATGATAATATTGGGATAAAATACGGATAACATGCAAAATAGTATGTTTATATCGGAGGATTTTGTGTTGAGCTGTTATACGAACTAAACGAGTTTGAGTAGTGTCAACTCGACCCAACTCATTAAATTTATCGATCTCGATTCAACTTGGTTCGTACGTCAAAAAGAGCGAGCTCAAAATTGAGTTCGACTCGGTTCGTTTAGCTTAAATAATGCTTGAGCTCAAACCCAAAATTTACAAACAAAGCCAGATTGCGCTCGAATATTTTGAAAAAGTATATTTAACTAGTACTATATCAACATATATTCAAATATTCATATTTTAATAAAAATAAAACAATCATCAATTCATCAATATGAGTGACTTAAGAATTAGAGTTGTTTTAATATCTAAAATTTCATACCCAGAAAATATAATATTTACAAAATAACCTCTATTTTTTTAGCCTACTAAGCAACTCGCGAGTCGAGCTCGTTAAGCAAATGAGTATTTTTTGAGCTTGAGCTCAGCTCATTTTAACACATCGAGTCGAACCATATCGAGCCGAACCAAGCTCACGAACGGCTCTTTTCGTTTAACATCTCTAATTTTGTATGCTAATTATATACTTCATCTGTCCTGTATGAATTTGCACACTACGGAATTACACAATTTTTTAAGAAAAATGTGTTTTATATATAAAATAGTGGTATATGAGTAAATATGTGTATATGTTTGTGAGTGTGCACGCAAATCAACATTTTCTTTTTTTAAGAATGTGCAAATTTGTGTGGGATATTCAAATAAAAAATGTGTGCAAATTCATGTGGAACAGAAGTAATTTAAATTGCCCACAACACAATATTACACACTAACTTTTGAGCATAAAATTTGAGAAAATGTGGCTAATGAATAGTTTCCATGAAAGATAATTTTATAATTTTTATGTATATAAGATAGAAATGAATTAAATTGAAAATATGTGCGGACCCAAAAGATAACTAGTAAAAAATTATTCGAAAGAATATCTATTACAATTAGTTTAAGAAACAAAAGAATGAAAAGTTTTCTGAAACAAATTTATCCTATTTAAAAGCTCATTCAAGACGTAAATTTAATTTATGTATATAAGTTCTCAATTATTTCTAAATAAAACTTATATATATATATATATATATATATAAATATTTCATTTTTTCTCTCTCATAGAGGTAGGGGACCTGGAGGTGTCCAAGTTGTTTTGGGTGACCACTATATATCTCTCACGCAATATAACATGCTTCTTAATTATTTTATGTGCAATATAGAGACAAAGAATTGCTCAAATAGTGCAATGGATACCCCCACCATATATTTGGGTGGATCGATTATATTTATAAATTGGTTTATAATATCTGTATAAGAGTTTAATTTTTTTCTGCATAAAAGTATATTTTTTTCTGCACAAAACTAATTTGTAATTTTTGTTAATTTTAAAAATCATTTTGTAATTTTCCCCATATATTTAAGTCAAATTTAGAAAACTGGCCATACATTTGACAATTTTCTAGTTTTCCCAAAAATTTTGAGTAAAAAATTAATATCTCAATGACATTGCAGTTTCTTCAAATTAACTACATTATGTAGAATAAATCTTGTCAAAATTAATATTAGTTGTCTCATTAAAATGTATCATTATTTGATTAATATTGTTGATATGGCGAACTAATACGTTGGTTTCAGAAATAATCCCCAAGGTTTACCAGGTCTCCAGAGCCCATCCGAGCTGGAGAAGGTCCAGAGCTCGCCCGTCTGTGGAAGGACCAGAGCTCGCCCGACTGTGGTACATCACTGTGCGATACTCTGGAATCTGGTCAAGGCTCGGGAGCTCGCCCCTTGTCAGTAGAGCCCCGGTGGCGCACTCTTTTTCCCTCCGTCCGGTTTATCCACAAGGGTGGTTTACGGCGAGGTTTTTAATGAGGCCCATCTAGTCTAAGGCATAGTAGTAGGACGAGGCGTGATAGGGAGAAGCAGTGTGAGAGATCAAGACGAGGGTGAGGAACCCTCGTCAACACCGGAAGCCACATAGGCTCATAAGGTGCCGTCTCGCACTCACACACCTATAAATAAGACATCTCTTGTACTATTCACACAATTTCTCACATTTCACACAATCAATACAATCTTCATTGCGATATTTCTCTCTCTAAACTCTCTACTCTCCCTCCCCAAGAACATAAAATCATAAGATTATTGTTTGGTAGAATTAATCCGTCGTAAAGCCACATAAACGAACACGATTAACAAATTCTATCAACAATTTGGCGCTAGAAGGAGGGGGTTTCGAACCTGAAAAATTAAAAATCTCAAGAACGAAACATTAGAGTTTGCTTGAAGATTTGAAGATTTGAAGGTGTTCTTGATAAAACCAAGAACACTTGAAGATACACATACATCTTCATCCCTTGAACGAAGAACCCAGATTTCCGGACAAAAACCCGAGTCTTCGGATTTCACGAAATCGGCCCGGAACAAGTTTTCAAACGCTCGCGTGCACACGAATAAACCGAATTTCGGATAATTCGTCACACGCGAGGCTAGACGAAAACTTGCACAGCTCCACCTAAGCTGGACAACCACCGCACCGGCGACCTCCACCACTCCAGCGACCTCCCTCCATCTCGGCGACCTGCAACAAGCTACCCCCTCCGAAACCCAAAAATGGCTAACACTCGAGCCGCCAAGGGACAGGCCTCCGCCGCTGCGGGAAGGTTTAAAGGGGGTGATCAAAACCAGGCCAAGGTGGAGACCTCACGCCAGGTGGTGGAGACCTCACAACCACCTCCCCAGAAGAGCACCACAGCTCCGCGACCTCCGCGAGTTACGGTGACCCAGGAGGACTTGGCCCCCGCTCTGAGGGACCTGGTCAGCAATCCTGACGAGCTCCAACGCACCATCGCGACCTTACAAAGGTTGCAGCAGCGACAGCAGGACGAGCTCGCCCTAGTACCCAGGCGAGCTCCAGCCGCCGAAACCCGGGACCAGACCAAGCCCACTCAGGGCACCCAAACCAGGGGGGACTACAACGTACTCCCCACCGAGCAGGAGGCGAGCTCGGCACAGGCTCGCCAGCGCAGGGAGAGAACCGGCAAGGCCAAAATGGTGGAGGAGGGTCCTGCTCCCTACACTGGAAGGGAGTCCGCCTACACCGGGGCATCTGGCACCCACCAATCACAAAGGAGGGAAGTCCTCCAAGGCCACCTAGGCCCAAGATACGAGGAGAATGAGCATACGGTGGCCCCAGCTGCGTCCCATGGGTACTCCGATCAGCAGCCACGCAGATCAGCCCACGAAAGGCTGAGGAGACCCGCCACTGACCGACTAGGCCCCCACAGCGGACGCCAATTCCAGCCCGACACTGAGACGTCACCCCAGAGTGAGGCACCTCGGGGAAGTGCGTCCGCGAGACGCACGACCTTTGAGCACCCTCCGCCGGAGGTGACCCGAGATGACGAGCTGGCCTCACTAAAAAAGGCCGTTGAAATGCTACAAGCACAAGTAGCAGCCAAGTCTGTCGGACCTGACGCCACGGCTCTCCCCACCTCTCCATTGGCACCTGCCATCCTCCGCGCACCGGTCCAGAAGAAAATTCAGTTCCCGGTGATGTCCGCATACGAAGGCGAATCGGACCCGAAAGTCCACCTGGCCAAGTACGCAGACTTCATGATTTCGGTCGGCGCCACTGACTCCACCCAGTGCCGGAACTTCCCGCTGACCCTAGGGGATCGAGATCACCGATGGTTCTCTTCACTCGCCCCGGGGTCAATCTGCTCATTTGGCCAACTCTCACGGGAGTTCCTGGCCCACTTCTCTGGGTTCGGATCTTACCTTACCCAGAAACACCGGCTCGCCAACATCCACCAAGGCGAGAGCGAGACCGACCAGCAATACCTGGAAAGGTTCGACAAAATCCTGCTGGAAGGCGAGCCAGTGAGTGAGGACACCAAGGTTGTCGCAGCGATGGCCGAACTCAGGAGGGGCACCGACCTCTGGAAGGAGATGCACCTCGCATGTACCAACACTTATAGCGAATTCCGCCACAAGGCGGGGGTGTTTGTGGCTATGCAGGAGGCACTACTGAAAGAAGTTAGTGCCCACGAGGAAAGGAAGCCCCACGGGAAGAAGTCCGGGGGTGCCTACAAAGCTCCCCGGAACTTAAAGGCCTTTGGCGAGGGAGATGAGCTAAAAGAAAAGCTCAACCAGGTCATCACTGTCTCCGTCGACCACGTCTTCACTGCTGTCAAAGGCAAGGCCATGCTGGAAGAGCCGAGGCGAATCCGCCAGGACCGCACGAAGCTCAATCCCAATAAATTATGTGCCTACCATCAGGCCATCGGCCACTTCACCAGCGAGTGCCGAGACCTCCTCAAGCAACTCTAGAAATTTTACGAGGAGGGGAAATTGGCCGAGTTCGTGAAGAAGGCCCCAGCTAAGAGACCGAGGTTCGAGAGGAGGGCTACCTCCAATGACGAGGAGGAGGAAGCAGACCAACCTGGTCCCCATCACAGACGGAGGGCGCCTCCCCAACCTCAGCAAAACATGGAGCCTACTCGGGAACTCTTGGTTCTTGAGGGGGAGATCGGAGCTGCAGGAGGTCTCCAGGACGGGGGATCCTCCATATCCAGGAGAAAGAGGAAGGCCGAAATCCGGGCCATAAACCAAGTCCAGGAAGGCAGCTCCGGCCCCAGGTCCATCTCACAGCTTGCTGACGAGCTGACATTTTCTTCAGCGGACCTGGAGGGGGTACTGATGCCCCACAATGATTCGTTGGTGATAACCGCCAACATCATGAACGTCCGAGTTCACAGGCTACTTGTGGACACCGGCGCATTCACCAACATTCTCTTCAAATCCACCTTGGATGCCTTATAGCAATGCTAGGATAGTGGGGTTCGGAGAAGCTGTAACCGTCCCCCTAGGTAGTGTTAGGTTGAGCGTCCAGCTTGTATCGGCTGAGGACCCCGAAAGAAGACTGACTAGGCTCATAGGTTTCCTAGTTGTCGACCAGCAGTCCTCCTACAACGGGTTCCTTGGCCGCCCATTTATTAATGAATTTAAAGCGGCATGTTCGACCTACTACTACTATTTAAAATTCCCAACTCCAAAAGGTGCCGGAACTATAAAAGGTGACCAGAAAAAGACCCGAGAGTGTTTACTCCAAATCAAAGATGGCCGGGTCAAGAAGTCTGTTACACAAGTCCACATCCTCGAAGAGGACGTACAGATTCCTACAGACGAGCCAAACATCCTAGACGTCATCTCGGTCGAAACTGAGATGATGGAGGTAGGCGATTTGTCAGAAATCAACCAAGGCACTGGACCTGTGCAAGACACACAACCGACACCAATGGAGGACTTGGAAGAAACCCAAGTGTTGAGACCTGCGCAGGGGTCGGTACCTGCGCAGGGACAGCAGCCTACTCCCATTGAGGTAGCTGATGAGGCCCAAGGTGGGGGACCTGCGGGAGGTCAAGAACCAACACCAATGGACGTTGACCCAACTCCCCAAGTCACCACACCATACCAAGCTGACAAACCACTGGAGGTGTTCACAGCTGACGAGCTCGCCCAAGCTGAGAGCCAACCCGATGACCTCGAACTGCGCATAGGCCACGAGCCTGTGCAGATGTCACAAGGGGAGTGGGACGAGTTCATCAGCGACCCGAGGTGGAAAAGTAAAAAGAGAAAAGCAAACCCCATGGAAGAATTGACAGCACTCCCGGTGGACCTGAAAAGGGACTTAGAACTTTTCATCGGTTCTGAGTTACCTGAACCGTACCGGTCGAGGATGGAGCTCTTCTTGATGACCAACCTGGACGTGTTTGCCTGGTCCCACGAAGACATGACGGGAATCCCGTTGGAACATGCTTGCCACAGACTTAACATAGATCCGACGAGGAGGCCCGTACGCCAAAAGCGAAGAAAGTATGGACCAGACAAGTACGCAGCTCTAACAGTTGAGGTGGAGAAGTTGTTAGACAACAAGCTCATCAAGGAAGCTCTGTGTCCGCAGTGGGTCGCGAACCCCGTCCTGGTGAAGAAACACAATGGGACGTGGAGGCTCTGCATTGACTTCACGGACCTGAACAAAGCATGCCCGAAGGATAACTTCCCATTACCTCACATTGACCAGCTGGTGGACAGCACTGCAGGCCATGAGATGATGACATTCATGGATGCTTTTGCGGGCTATCACCAGATAGCTCTACACCCAGATGACCAGGAACACACGGCGTTCTACACTAACAAGAACATGTATTGCTGGGAAAGGATGCCGTTTGGACTCATCAACGCCGGAGTTACCTACCAAAGATTGGTGAACAAAATGTTTGACCAACACATTGGCGAATCCATGGAGGTGTACGTGGACGACATAGTTGTCAAGAGTTTGAGAAAGGAGGACCACCTGGACCACCTGAAACAGACCTTCGACATACTACGCCACTACAACATGAAGTTGAACCCCAAAAAGACCAGCTTCGGCGTACACTCTGGGAAGTTCCTGGGGCACCTAGTTAGCCAGCGGGGAATTGAGGTCAACCCAACACAGGTCCAATGCATAATCGAGATGGGTATACCCGATTCCGTCCAAAAAATTCAAAGGCTGACAGGGTGCATGGCAGCCCTGAACAGATTCATCTCTAGGTCAAGCGACCGAAATCACCCATTTTTCGAGGCAATTAAAGCAAACACACAGAGGTACAAAGAGGCGGCCAAGGACAACAAGCTCCACCTCAAAAACCACTTCGTCTGGACAAATGAATGCCAACGAGCCTTCAAAGATATCAAAACATACCTGGCGGATACACAGGTTCTGTCGAAGCCAATACCTGGAGAGAAGTTGTATCTGTACCTAGCCACGTCAGAGGTGGCCATCAGCTCCGTCTTGGTCCGAGAAGAGGCGAAAACATACCTCCCAGTGTACTACGTAAGCCAAGTCTTACATGAAGCTGAGTTGCGGTACACCCCAACAGAGAAGCTGGCTTATGCACTGGTGATGAGTGTTAGAAAATTGAGGCCTTACTTCTTTGACCATCCAGTAGAGGTGCTGACAACGTTCCCACTGCGTCAAATACTACAGCGCCCAGACACCGCCGGACGCCTGCTGAAATGGTCAATGGAGATCAGCCAATACGGTATAACCTACGCACCCCGAACAGCGATCAAGGGACAAGCACTTGCCGACTTCATCGTCGAGCTAACTTTCCCACAAGATCCGACGATGGGGCGTATAGCTCCGTGGCATCTCTACGTGGACGGATCATCAACTAGCATGGCAGCAGGCGCCGGCGTGGTCCTGATCAGCCCAGACAGACAAGTCTTCACCTCCGCAATTCGGTTTGACTTTCGAGCAACCAACAATGAGGCGGAGTATGAAGCGTTGATAGCAGGACTTAGGCTATCATTAGCTGTGGGGGCAACCAATCTTCAAGTTTTCGGAGATTCCCAGCTAATAATATCCCAAGTCCGGGGGGAATATGAGGCAAAAGACCAGCAGATGATGACCTACCAGAAAATAGCCGCGCATCTGATCTCGATGTTTACACAAGTTTACATCAATCAGATACCGCGGCTAGAGAACACACAAGCAGATGCTCTAGCCCGGCTAGCTACTAGCAACGGCGAAGCCGAGTTCATGGAGGTTGTGATCACCACACTGAAAAACCCCTCGACGTTCGACTAAAAAGTAAACCAAACCTCGAGTGGGGGGCAGGAGGACAGTGAAGGTGGTGAAGATTGGTGCACTTCAATCCAAAAATACTTAACAGACGGAACAACCCCCGTGGACACCTGGGAAGCTAGCCGGCTAGTAAAGCAAGCTGCCAGATATACGCTGCTGAATGGCCAACTCTATAAACGTGGATTCTCTCTACCCCTACTCAAATGCCTAACTAGGAAGCAGGGGTCCGAAGTGTTAGAAGAAATTCACGAAGGGATTTGTGGGAGTCACGCTGGGGGGCAAGCGTTGGCATATAAAACGATCAGACAGGGCTACTACTGGCCCACTCTTCGCAAAGATGCCATCAGCTTCGCTCGAAGGTGCCGAAAGTGCCAACTTTTCGCACCTAACATCCACTCCCCAGCCAACCAGCTTAAGTCGGTTTTCAGCCCATGGCCTTTCGCGAAATGGGGTATCGACTTGATCGGCCCATTTCCACCTGGCAGAGGCGGTGTAAAGTTTGCTGTCGTAGCAGTAGACTACTACACTAAGTGGGTTGAGGCCGAAGCTCTCACAACCATAACCCAAGAAAGGATGATCGGCTTCATTTGGAAAAACCTGATCTGCAGGTTTGGACTCCCGCAATCGGTCATCACTGATAATGGAAGGCAGTTCGACGGGCAGAAGTTGAGGGACTTCTGCAGTTCATGGAACATCAAGAAGCACTACTCAACTCCGTATCACCCCCAGTCGAACGGCCAAGTCGAGGCGGTGAACAAGATCCTGAAACACATATTGAAGCTCCGCCTCGAAGAAAAGAAGGGGAGCTGGGCAGACAAACTTCCGGAGGTCCTATGGTCCTATAGAACTTCCTATAGGGCCAGCATCGGGGAGACCCCGTTTGCCCTAGCCTTCGGGACTGAAGCCGTAGTCCCGGTAGAAGTCCAGAACAAGACTTGGAAGGTGGTGGGGTATGATGAAGAAAAGAATGATGAAGCCTTGGCAGTAGAAAAAGATCTGATCGAAGAGACCAGAGCTTCATCAGAAATGAAAAACGCCACCTACAAGCGCAGAGCGGAAAAATATTACAACTCTCAGGTCCGAGACCGAAAGTTCAAGGTCGGAGACCTAGTGTTAAAAAAGAAATTGATGGCCCCACCAGGTGTATTCGGTTCAAACTGGGAAGGACCATTCCGGGTCACCGCAGCCTGGCCGAATGGTACCTATGATCTAGAAGACGCAGAAGGCAAAGCTTCGTCATACACCTGGAGCTCGGCACATCTAAAAAAGTTCTACCAATAGACTATAATCCTGTAATAGACTAGTCGAAAGTTTGCATCAGAAATATAGATGGCAACCGATGTAAATTACGTTGCTGTAAAAATTCAGAAAAATTCCCAAGTGTTTGGACCTGTGCAGCTCTCCAACCAGGCGAGCTGCACCAGGTCGCCCACTGCTCCTGATAGCTCGTCGAGCCCAGCTCGCCCACATGCTCAAAAATCCTCAATGCGCAAGGACCAAGGTCCCAAACGTTATAATTAAATAGCTCGAGGGCAAAGGCCAAAGTGCCCAAGGTCGCGAAGGTACCCTCCTTAAAGGGTTGCTAAGCATCTACTGCCATAAGTTAGAAAAATTCGCGAAAAAGACGAAGAAACGTCTAAGGCAAGGTTCATGAAACCCAATGGCCCAACGTGAATCAATCGAAGTGCAGTTCGCCGCCCTAAGTGGTCTAAGACGAACGATTCGCGGCCCTAAGTGGCTTAAGACGAAGAATACGCACTCTCAAAACAGAGGTACAATTCGTAGTCGTAAGTGACGTAAAACGAACGATTCGCTTCTCAAAGTAGAATAAGACGAACAATTATGTACCAGAAAATAAACAAAAACGAGCTATCTAGAAAATTATAACGTAAAGGCGCAAATACATAAAGGAAAAGAGTTAAGACAAAAAATGCTCGGCTTATATTCAAAAGATACTTAGGAGATTTTCAAGCCAAAAATATGCTTGAAAAAATCCTAAGTATAAGTAGCTGTGCTGGCCACAAAAGCCGACCAGCTGGCCATCTTTGAACTACAAAAAGCTCCTTCTGGGTGAGCTGCACGTGCCCGGTGAGCTAAGTCTACTTGAGCAAAAAGTAAAGATTACAAAAATGGAGCTCCTTCTGGGTGAGCTCCGCAACCCGGCGACCTATCGTGACTTGGAAAGTAAAAACTAAACTAAGAAAGCAATAATAAAAAGGGCCTAGGGCTCGGGGTCGGCGACCTCTGGAGTAGGGGCGACCTGGCGAATGGGAAGGGCAAGCTCGACATCAGGAGTGATGTTCCCCGAGAGTCCGCTTGTGCCGAGCTCGCTGATGTTTATCATCGCATCCCCGCAAACCTCCTGCATCTGCTCCATTGTCGGCGGGGCCTCACCTCCAACATCCCCCTCGGCACCTTCAGTCTCTTGGGCGATATCAGCAGTCAAGACCTGCTTCGTCTGGATAATGTTGAATATTTTACGAGCAGCGTCAAGATTGATCCCATAGCCCGCGAGGTCTCCAATGTTTAGCTCCGTGCCGGGGGGGATCGAAGACTTCTCCAGGCAATCCTCGAACTCGCTGACGAGGGCTTCCCACTCACTGTCATTATTAATCTGCGCCCATTGGAAGGAGCGGATTACCTCGGCAAAGCAGAGCACGAAGCCCTTGTCGGTTGCGACCACCTCGGCGAGTCTCCTCGGGCGTGATCGCGGCGTCGGAACGGCCCCTGAGCTCGGCGATCTCCAAGGCCTTAGCAGCGACCTCTTCTCGCAGCTTGCGGCACTCTTCTGAGTTCTCTCGGCTCTGATCGCGGAGGAGCCCTACCTCAACCCGGGTCAAGACGAGCTCCTCTTCCCGAGCAGCAAGTGTCCGGCGAGCTTCTTCCAGTTCGGCCTGTTGTTGGCGGAGGTCGGCCTGGAGTTTTTCTGCCTTTTGGATTGCAAGCTGCTCCGCCTCCAGCGAGGCCTTCGCTTTGGTCTCCTCCCTCGCGAGCTCCTTGAGGGCCTTCTTCCGCTCGTCACCCACCTTAGTGAGCGCCTTCTTCGCATCGTGGTGAGCTCTATCAGAGGCGGCGATATCATCACTAACGAGCTGGGCCGCCGCCATTGCCGCACAGGCGTAGTACATCGCCAACCTCGCCTTATCGGCAGGCTTCTGCCTATCGATCATGCCGAGCTCCGAGGCGGAGAGGTATTTGGGGGCCTCAGTGAAAACCCGGCGAGCCGCCCCATCAGGAAGGTCCCTCGACGAGCTCAGGGCCCTACACCGCTCGGCGATGTGGAGAGATTCCGGTCGCTGTGGGAACTCGGCGGGAGTGTACCTACACAATACTCAAATCAGTTAGCAAAAATCATTGAAGTTACAAAGGCTTCCAACTTCAAAGAGGTCGCCCACTTACCCAAACCTATCGGGGTTGAGCCCAAGCAGGGTATCATCCCGAATAGGGACCCCGTAGGGAGGCGGCGAGGGCGCACTCTGAGGAGTTGGGGGCGCCTGAGAAGATTGGAGAGTGAGAGCTCGCCCTGACCCCGCTGGGGTTGATCCGGAATCGCCCTCGGCCCTAGCTCGTTTGGCGGGGCGGGTCTCTTCCTCGCCCACCCGCGAGCCATCCCCGCGGTGGAGAGCTCGTCTCGTGTGCTGAGGTAGAGGGGGTTGGGCACCCCGTTCAGAATCCAAACCTCGGCCCGCTCCCCTCTTGGCAGCAGCAACCTTCTCTTTCGCCTGGGGAGGCGCCGAGGTCCTTTGTGAGCCCGAACCCCCGGCCTTATCAGCGGCCTTGGCGAGCTCGAGCTTTTTCGTGGCATCCAGGACCGCCCCGAAGGGGATGCCTTCTCTCCCCGGGTGAGGTTTACCCATCCTAAGCTGCCGAGCTAGGAAATAGTAGGCCTTAGGAACTTCGATGGGCGGAAGCTCTGCAGTAGGACCTGCACCTACACAAAATGATCAAGTAGGTCAGGCGACCTCACTATACGGGGTAGCGAGCTGGCAAAACTTCAAAATGGAGAAGTGCAAAACATTGAGCAGCGAGGTGGTGTGGTGAGGTGATGAGGCCGGTGAGCCTGCGGCAGTGGTGTTGGCACAAGTGTTCGATCTCGCGGTCCTTTTTCTCCCTCAAGCAACACACCGTCCGCAAGAACTCGAAGCCAATCGAAGTCTCTGATTTCCCACGGCTCGACTTGTGGCGCTTCAAACCTGCAAAAAGATAGATTAGATCAGTAATCTAATCCGACGCACACACACTAAGGTACGCCACCTACAGCTCGCCTCCCCATAGGTCTCGGGGGTGGGAATGCGCCCTCCGCGGCCGTTGGAAGCTCGCCAATCCCCCCCGATGAAAAAGAACTGCTCCATCCAATCCTGGATTTTGTTGGGGAGGTCGTCTAAAAATTTACCCCCCGGGCGAGCTTGGAAAGAATAATATCCCTTCCCCTCCCTCACTTGTCTGATCACGATGAAGAGCTCGTTAATCTCCGCCGTGCTCAGCCGGTTTTCATAGCCCTCGAGGCCGAAGACAGTCAGGGCGGCCAACAAATTGCTCCATGCATTCGGAGTGAGTTGGGTAATGGCGAGGCCCGTATCCGCCAAAAACTGCCCGATTATAGGGTGGAGGGGAAGGGTGAGCCCAGCCTTCAAGGTGTGATAATTCATGGCTGTGAGCCCGGCAGGGGGGAGGTCGGCTCGCTCTTTCTCCTCAGCAGGATACATAAAAATGTCCAGCGAGATACGGAACCGTCTCCGAATATCCGGAAGGGCGAACTCGCTCATGATGCTCTCCACCCCGTTGGCCTTAAGATCAGACTTGCCAGCGGCTTTTCGAATCGGAGCTCGCCGGGGTAGGGGAAGCTCGCCCCGTGAGTTCTCACATATTCGCCCCAGTCGAACTCATTCACGACCTCGGCAGAGACTTGATGTTCAGGGAGCTTAGGAAAGGGAAAGTCGATGAAACGGAGGTATTCATAAGTGACCTCCGTCCCCATATCCTCGCCAACCTCTTCGTCGACCTCGCGGGCCAGCTCGCCAGCAAGGTCGCCAGGCCCAACCTCGGCGACCTCCTCCCGGGCCCCAACCTCGGCGGCCTCCTCCTCAATGGGGGTCGCAGCTCCTCCGTGAGCTCGCTCTGAGTAATCCCAGAGTTCGCGGAGGGGCGATTCCTCACCGGAACTAGTAGCTTGCTCACTGGAGTCAGAGCGAACTGACCCCAAGAGCTCGCTACTGTCTGGGAAGGTTTCAGAGCTCGCCCCAGAGCTCGATGAGAGGATCACAGGTGCCTCTCGGGGGTTTAGAAGGTCATCGATCATTTGTCTTTTACCCAAATCACGATTCGGAGGGGTTCGACTCGAAGAGTGCTCAGACATAATGTAGGCGTCTGGAAACAAGAAACAAGAAGGAAGAGAAGGGAAATCCGGGTTTCTACCTTAGGAGATGCTCGGGGACGCGTCTGAAGCAGAGGAATGTTCGCCAGAAATGTGCTCTGAGAAGTGAGGAAGCAAAAGTGAGGAAATTCCTCATTTCCGCCTATTTATAGACGCTGGGCGCGAGCTCGAAATTCCCGGAAGATCAGGGACCTTTTTGCAAAGAATTTGAAAAGTTATCATTATTGTGGGCGGGAATCGAGACACCAAGAGACTTGCGTGACACTTGGGTTTATGTGGCTTTACGACAGATTAATTCTACCAAACAAATATATTATAATAAAATAAGTAATACAATTAAAAGAATACAAATAAATTTCATGCTAAAATTTGTCAAAAATATATTTTATGAACATTTTTTATGTCACGTGACGACATAATTTATTGTTTATGCTAAGAATATGATCCTATATGATAATAACGGATAAATGTGCATTTAAAAACTATAAAATATCAAGTTCTAGTAAAGATTGAGTGCATAATATTTTTTTTGGAAAATCAAATATATACTATATATATGAACGATATATATAATTTATTTTAAATATCAATGCAGGACCCACATGCATATATATATATAATATCGATGGATGGATGCCCCATTAAAATTGAAGGACAAAGAAAATCCATCACCACCACATGAAGGACAAGTTGTGTATACATGTACATGTGTGTACACACGTGTGTGTATGTGTGTGACACGTGTGGGGCGTTCATATAAATGTCTTTTTCACAATTTTGTGATTCTTGGAAATTGCTCAAAATGACAACCCAATCATGTATTCACATGTTATGCTAATACACTTGTATACTTATATATGTGTGTATATATGTATGTATAGGCATGAATCATCATGAAATTTTAAATATTAATTAAAAGTATATCTAGATACCAATAGGACGTGGCGATTAACCCTAATTGCAATAATAGTTTTTAAAAGATAAATAAGTTTGATAATAACAAATCGAATCAACCTGATTTGTACATGCACTCTTGTCATTTTGTATATCATATAATAAAAGTAATCAGGGACATATGTATTATTAATTTGTGTGATTGAGAGGATATTATCTTATCTCTAAATTAGATATCCCATTATAGCTTATATTCATTAATAGCAGTCTCACATGTATCACGTGCATCGTGCAATTTTAGTTCATTTTTAAAAAGTTACACAAAATACTATTGAAAAGTTACACATGTTATTACTGAAAAATGAATCTTTAATGGTGTAACTTTTCAATAATAATTTGTGTAACTTTTCAATAAAAAATGGTGTAACTTTTTAAATATACATTTGAATTACACAGTGCAACTGGTACACAAGAGACTTGTTCATTTCTAGATATACAATTCATGAAATGACACATGCTCGTCGGTGGAGACAAATTTATATATATGTTCACCATAAATGTAATAATAATACATAAATAAAATTTAAACAGTCAATTAAAATAATAAATGCGTCATTCAATCATAATGAACAGATAAGTTTACGTCCGCCGATAAAGCATGCATGTGATCATTTCTTGAAATAAACACACATATATATACAATATTTTTTAGTTTTCCTTTCTCTTATTACATACTCAAACAAATATTTACCCTAAAATAACTTTTCTTATAAGAAAATGAAATTTAATTACCAAAATTAGGGATGTCATCAAGGCACGGTTGGCACATGAATTTCTTATATTGGTTTATTGTTCATAAGTAATATATATATTCACGTGATGCCATATATATTTCCATGCATTCTCGTGAACAAATCGGCCACCTCACCACCTATTTCATTAATTAATATGCTAGGATATATTTTTAAATAATTGGTCTTGTAATTTACCCTTATTCAATGAGATATAGCACTCTTATAATATTCAATTCTAGATGTTCTTTCATAAAGATTCCTAAATTAAAAAATATCAAAAAATGTATTTACATATAAACATGACATCGAAATACACATGTATATGTACTACTCCCTCCGTCCCAAAACTACATTCACACTTTCCTTATTTTGACATCCCAACTCTTCTTTCACACACCTAAAAAAGAAACTTTTTACACTCACAAAAATCAATAAAGTACATTTTTTTTCTTATTTTATTATTTAACTTTACACTCACATACTTATTTTTTCTTAATTTGCGTGCCCGAAACTACTATGAAAGTAGTTCTGGGATGGAGGGAATATAACTCAGTATAGTATCTACTCGACTCACTCGACGGATTGTCACTTGTTTACATACGTGCTAACAAAATGATCTTTCTCGAAATCATCCTACTTTCTTGAAATTTCTTGTAATTTAAAGAATCTCTTGTACTCACAAAAGGTTAAGATTAAGAATATAAATATGTGAAAAAAATAAACAAATGTGTATATCCTAACATAATCTTATGCCAACCAAAGAAAGGAAGCAATAATGTAGTCCAAGATGGAGGCTTTAAGAGTGAATCAGCTATTACAAAAAAAGTATGATGATGATTGCATCACTCCTAATCATATGAATTTGGTTATTATATTGCATAATTTTTTGAAATTAAGATGCCTTAGCAAAAGGCCCCAAAATACAAGAGGCCCCATTAATTAATTAGAAAATGGAACTCTCTAATTTAAATTAGAAATGAAAGATACATCCAATGAGTGATGCTGATGGCTGGGACACCTTGTTTCTTGTGATCAAGAGGGTGTTTCCAAAATAGACCAAACACTTATTATTATTATTTTAATAAAAAATAATCTAAGAGTTTTTCAGATTCTTCTATGTCCCCAAAAGAATCTCTCTTAAATTAATTTTGGAACGTAATAATTCATTGAAACCTTCTAAAAGACAATGATTAATAATTGTTTAATAAATATAAATAATAATTAAGTTGGAGTGATGTTAGGGGTTGTAGGTATACATTAATAAATGGCCACTTTGGAACGATTGAGATATAAAATAAGATACTCCTTTTTCCCACAAATTTTAGGCACAATAATTAATAAAAAATAAAAATAAACAATAGAGATATTGTAAAGGCCAAGTTTTTTTTTACAAACATATATTTTTTCAAAAATGAAAGAAAATTACAACCCAAAATTAAAGAATAACATTTGTGGAGTATTAAAAAGCAGATCAATTTTTGTTGGGAACTTGCAGTTGTAAAAAATGAAAACTACATAAATAAATTTCCTTCTGTGCACAAAAGTCAGTGCAAAATTGAGGGAAGAAATACAAATTATAATCACAAACTGCACAGAACTTTTAAGCAAATAAGCTACACTGGATCCATAATATGTACAAACTATTAATGTAAAAAGCAGCAAAAGATCACAAAACCAAAGATTGATAACAATAATGACTGCAAACAACTTCCCACTACATTCCTTGGCATGTACAAATATGAAATTACATATACACCCTTCCAACAGGCACAAAAATATATAAATGAAAGGGATGACAAACCGAGTTACATACCAACCAAATCAAAGAATTTAATCTGCCTTTCGTGTTTAAACTACAAACCGAATCATGCAACGTACACATGTAGTCAAGACGAGACCCAAAAAAACTCACTCATCATCAGAGCAGACATCACATGACCAAAAGCAATACCGAAAACTTGGTGGAGGGTAAAGTACATAGACGAACCGTGATCCAGGCAATGATGACCCATAAAAGCAGGTTGCACTGGGACGATAGATATGAACACAAACCCAGAAAGAAAAAAAACGAAAGAAAGAAGCTTGGGAGAAGGTTTTAGTTTGAGGATTCATTTGCTGGAAGCAGACTTGCTTGCAAACCCATTTCTAGAAGAGATCGACTTTCCTTTTGAGCATATCCTGCTTCCATTTCGGTAGTTTATAGAAGGCCTCCTTTGTCATGTTCAGCACTGACTTGAAGTCTTCATCGGAAAGATAAGCCTGAAATTAAGTGGTGCCATGTGGAAAAAGGAATCAGTGTCTGCATGATAATGTAATAAGAGTAGACAGATTTGGATGCAACAATAAACCTCTCTTCGTTTAAAATCAATCCCCGTAACAGGGTTGTCAGATTTAGCCTTCAACTGATCGTAACTAAACGTACTCTGACTGCTTTCATCCGGGTCAATCTCTGGCTTTTGTTCTGAATTATCCCCATTGGTTTCTGGGGCAGTCTCAACTGCCTCGGTTTCTGTGACTTTCAAGGCCTCTTTGGAATCTTCAACCTCATCAGCATCTTCAGTTTTCGCAGAAGCTTAAAATAAAATTTCCAAGTATTAGACGAATTAGAAAATTAAAGAGAATAAAATTAAGGAAATGAAGTGAAAATAGATACCAATATTTGTAAAACTAAACATTACGAGGATTCGAGTATATCAAGGAATAAATAAGAAATAGGGATAATTCATTTGCAATTTTTCAAATATTTTCTGGCTGCCATGCCAAAAAAAAAAAAAAAAAGATTGTGTATCAAATTGCAAACTTTGAAAACGTATGTTATTTAAAATCCGTAAAACAGTTGTGTTTTTTTTATGCATTAACCCTAAAATAATTGCTTGCAGAAATTATGAGTAATTTGATCTAAAAAAACTTCAATTTCTGTCAGATAAAAGAATGATTTTTGACACGGCAATGAAAGAATGACCCATTTAAGGACATTATAGTACCAGGGGTGCTAACTTCAGCAGGTGGACTTCTGCTTGGGAGAGCAGGGGAGCCTTCAGTTGATCCTTTCTTTTCAGCAGTCAGAACATTTGATAAAGCAGCAACCGCAGCAGCCCTCTGTGACCCTTGACTTTTTCCACCTGATCGTGGCGTAGTGGTAGCTTTGGGAGATGATGAATTGAATGCAGAGTTCAAAGCTGCCAAAGCAGAAGCTCTTTGAGTTGGTCCCCCGTTATTTGAACTATTTGACTTCTCCTGATTTGCAGATAATTGAAACCATAGTCAAATCCTGGGCAGTGAACAATTAACTATTGTGACAAAATAAGAAATGCTTGCTGCCAAAGTACCTCCCCTTCGCAAATGATAAGAAAAAAACAGGGTTTTTACATCTTAATAGATTGTACTCATAATCGAGTAGTCCACATAAAACAGCCCCACTCAAAATAAAGCACAATAGAAAGATCAAATGATATTACTCACATTTCTATTTTCTAAGGGATCAATTTATATTCACAACATGATCGACATAGGAGCAGAGTGGCACAAATCACAGAAAACATACTTGGCAACAAAGATAAGGAAAACAGCAATCACGCACGAGATTGCACTAACTGTTAGTTTACCTCTGAAGCATGACCAACGCCAAAGAACAGCATGATCTTCTTCTGGAATGAGTTCCCATGTACCTGTTTTCAGAAAGACAAAAAGGACAGTTGGTAATTTGAGCATGTATGACGACCATAATATTATAATTTTGTAATTAGATTTAAAAAAATTCAAGCATGTCATGAGTTTTACGGCCTCATTTAGTCAATAACAAATGACTTACTATAACATATAAGATTCATTTATGTTGGTCTAATGCTTAAACATAAATGTGAATTACATCAACAAAAGACGACATTTCTAATACACAGCATATGACATCAATCCCATTTTTGCTGAAGAGAGAACTTGTATATTTACGAGATAAGTCAGATTTAAAATTTACATGGAAAATTGAAAATATTTTATGGAGTGATAAATTGGGTAGACATGACAAATGCCCATAGTAAGTATATCCCTCTTTCAACCAGCAATCTCAAATCCCATTACCACCTGATAAGCTAAGAATTAAGAGGCACACACGTCTCGCAATTAGATTGAGGCAAACTTTCTGAGTAGATAAAAGGAAAATCAAAATAACAGTCCAGTGAAGACAAATGTCTGTAACATACGCTAGCTTTAGCAGGATCCCATGAAAAATAGGTAGTGAAGAAGCATGGCTCATTTCCTTCTGCCACCCTGTATAATGGGACATTTAGGGGCAAGCCTTCTAGGGAAGCAGCCAACTCCACATATTTCTGTCATGAGTTTTGAGAGGCATGAGCACAGACTGAAATCAACTATAGAAACTACAAATGCAAGACGTCCAGTACCTGGCCAATATCTAAAGCGCTTTGTTTCTCCTTGGAGTCTACTGATTGGCCGACCCAAACAAACACTTCAGCATGTGTATCAAGTATCAACATATCCTCAGTTAAAAGGTCATCTTGAGAAAAGTTATATATTTCTTCCACCTAGAAAGAAAATGCTATTAGAGAATGTATTTGTAATGCACTAACAGCTAAAAATGGACTAATTTTCATGCAGCTAATACCTCAAACTTCCCTGGGGGTATATGTGGCAGCATTTGCATCAAAGGAAAACAGTTAGAACAAGCCAAAAATCACTAGATTCAAGATTCATCGATGTTAACTGAATAGTTTGGAAATGAGAGGTGAATTAAATAGAATTGAAAAATGGATTTCAACCTCTATTGAAGGAGAACGCAAACAAGTGGACATCTCTAACAACATCCGAAGAAACCTTCTTGCTAGCGTAACTTTGTTTTCCTCCAAGGGCAAACCAAAAAGAAGAGCTCTCAGTTCCTTCTTTAGTGTGTTTGATGGTTGACCCCGGCTGTGTTCAAGAAGATATAAGAAATTTTAGTTGGTAATACAAAACAAAAGTTATAAATACTTCCAAAGAAAAAAAAAAAGATGTACAACTAAAATCATTTATGTGTCAGCTTGAGATGCAAAAAGAAAAAACTAACGACTTTAAGTTGTAAGTTGGAGCAGCAATTGTCTGACAACAGTTACAAATATGAGAATATAGATACAAATTTTAGTTTTCATTTGACTTAATATTATGCATCAGATCAACTGGCCTAAAAAATAAGCATAATCCATGAATTATTTAACCACTGCACCAATGCAGACCTGAACATTTTGAAAGTTAAAAATACAGTTCAGGATATCATTTGAGGTAAAATTATTAATGCCAACCATGAATTAGTTAATGAAGTACTACCCTGCACAGACTCATTAGAGGTGCACAAAGGATTGATTCTGAGAACTTATCCAATCAATTTACTATAGATTACATTAAAGACACAACTATGTAGTAGGAAGAGATATCACATAAGGCCAAATTTGGTGTGCACGTTTCATGCGATTGAGATGTTATCGACCGTAAGCAGCCATTTGGTATGTAAGTTGCTGGCCCAAGTCAGGACTTCTGGTAATCACTGTTTGCCTCAGCCCTTTTATCGTTCCAATTTGGTCGGATTTCCCAACTCATCTCAACAGTAAATTCCTTTGCCTACATCAAAAGACCAAAACGTCCTCTTGGTACAATTGCTGGCACACAAAAATGTCTGCCATTCCAAACCCTCTGCTGCCAGAATTTTTTTCCAACACATAATTTCACAATTCCATTCATCATCATCTGTTTCACATATTTCCCCATCCATCTCTCTGTCGACTGAATAACTTGCTTCACAAAAACAGACGACGCGATAGATGAGTATTCTACAGCCCCTCTATTATATCCACCTAAATATATTTTCTGAAGTGGTTGTTTGTGTTTCCTAGCTTTGTGCTATGTTGAGTTTTGCAATTTTAGGCAGATTGCGGTTCAGATTTAAAACAATCGTATTGCATATGCCGTGTCATCTGTTATTTGCGAGATGATTGATATTTTTTGAAAGGTTAGTTAAGGAAATTAAAAAATCTGAAGAGGTTAAATTTGCCAGTTATTCTCGTTACAAATTTCTGTGAAACCAAACCCTCATACACTATCTGGGCCAGTAAGATTAGTAACTAATCTGGGCCTACTAATAATGAGTGACACCAAACTGGGCCTAAGTAAATAAATGGTGGGAAAATTATAAAGAACGTGAATTTGAACTGCAGGTTTCAAGTCAAAATTATAAAGAACGTGAAAAGGGACTACTTAATTTCAAGTCTATTTGCTAGGGTGTGTTTCCGAACTCTACAAAATAGTGGAGAATCACTTATTTTCAAAAGCTAACCCCACACAGCTTTTGAAAGTAAGTGATTATAAAAGTTGTTAATAGAGTTTGATAGAGTTGTGATATATTAAGTATTATTATTATTAGTCTTTTATTAATATGTTAAGTGTTATTGAGTCATTTAAATAAATAGCCCATGGGCTTATGTTTCTTAGGGCTTAAGTTAGGGTTAGTGTTTGAGTTTATTTAAATAGTTGTTTTCTAGATTTCAGGGGCAGCTTTTGATCAAGAACATTGTAGCAACTTCGGTTGTGGGCAGAGATTATCTCTGTGGCAGAGTGTAGCACTCTGTGGCCTCGTTTGAGGATTTTTATCTATATAATCATCATTATTTATATTATTTGAAGTCCTTGCCTTGCTCTATCAGAGTTTGCAAACACAACTTAGACACACAAAAAATAGAATGTGACTTCACCAAAGCAAAAAACAAAGGTCATTTCACACTCAAACACACATTTTATTCTGTCACATTGTGTTGGTTAAGGAAATAATCTTTATAAAGAAACTGAACTTCAGAGTGTACTTCACCTTCAGAAATTCGGCAATTTTGGATGCCAACGTTTGCTGCTCAAAGGTGCCTTGAGTACCATGCCAAGTGAAAATTGAAGACCCAGATTGCAGTAGAAAACATCCATTTGAGTTTAATGACGTTGCAACCTAAAAAGATAACAAAGTTTGAGGCCGAATCAATTGACCCAAGCATAAATTGTTTCCACTGGTTTCAAGCAGGATAAACTCATGGAAGCAACTTTTGGTAAGTAATAACAGCAATAGTGAGGACAAAAAGTATCTCAGCAAGTTAATTAAGTGCAAACACTTCGAAAGAGTATACATATGTCAAAGCACAAATTGATGAACTATATAAGAACAAAAATTATCACTTCAAATATCAATGAATTTGTAGTGCAATGATTAATGTAGTTCTTCGGTATGTCAAATCACATATAAATAATACTCCCTCTGTCCCACAGGAATTTGCACACTTTCCTTATTGGGACGTCCCACACAAATTTGCACACTACCAAAAAAGGAAACATTAATTTACGTGCACACTCACAAACCTTTACACATATTTACCTATATGCCACTACTTTATATATAAAACAATTTTCCTTAAAAAATGTGTCGTCCCGTAGGGTGCAAATTCCTACGGGACGGAGGGAGTAGCAAAGTGAAACATGCTGTTGAACTTACAGCTTCAACTTGAACAGCTTTGTTATTATGTGGAGAGGTTCCAGATATAGAGATGAGAGCCACACTATCAGCAGTGTATGTTTCATCATTTAAGCCTTTATCAGCAATATAATTCTTGTAAGCAGAACTTAATCCACCCTAAGAAACAACATTTGATTGTTAGCGAAATAAGTAATGTTCCTTTGTGTATAACTTTATCTGTACGTTTCCCTATTCAAAGTAATGGAAGATGTACCTTCAGGACTACCATAGGCTGAAAGATTGCAATGAACTGTGGAGGCTCCTTCCCTTGATATATCCGACCCTGGAGGAAGCATAATTTACAACTCAACTTCCAATATCTTCATTGCCTAATGTAGTAACGTTTAACAACAAGGATTATAATTACCAGAACTGGTCTCCCCTTCAGTGAGTTGAACATGGTAGTTGATAATTTGGCAGCCATCTTTTGGTCCTCCTGAAAATTGGGAATCCATTTGTTAGCTTACTTTTATATGCGAATGTATTAGTTATTTACTGAACTACAGACCATGTCTTAGGATTGAACATTTTGTGCCCAATGACATGTCAAAAGCAGAAGCAAGCAAGTCTGCACGCCTTCACATTAACATTCATTCTTAACAATGCAATAACTGAAGTTGCGCATGCAAAAGTTGGAGGGAGCTTAATTTCAGTTGTAATGCCTTCGTAATTACCAAACTTAGATATGCACTACCTTAAATCAAATGTCCCATTTTATAAGTTCCAACATTGGGTCACTCATAATACTGCTATAACTCAGTCAAAGATATGCAGTGTAAGATGAAGGTTAGAGGGAGCTTAAAAGTTCAGTAGTAATCACATTATAGTTACCAAACTAAAACACTTTCCATCTAATCAGATGCCTAAATTCTTTGTTTCTGGCGTGAGTGTATGCAATTTTCATGTTCAGGTAAACTGTTCACTGTCTTCACTATAAATTGATTATTATTTTATTGTACCTCGATGCTGTCTTTCCCAATCCAACTACACAAGTAAAAGTCTTCTTTTCTTTCTTGAGAATGATATGTGTAGAGCACAATATAGCAATCCCCGCTGTAGAATTTACCAATGTCTTCATTAGGCACAGGAGTTTTGGCACTACCATTGATGCGCCAAACCTGGAAATTTACAATATTATCAGTTCCATACGCTTTGATGTTAGAAAAAATAACAACCAAAAGTAGAGCAAACACAAGCATGACAGAATTTAGACCTCTATCTTTCCACCTCCTTCAAGCAAGGGAGGGACTTCCTCATTCACAGGGACACTTTTACTTGCTCCCTTCATGACACCACCCTGCTGCTTCAGTAAAGCTACCAAGGAAATTGAAGACAGTTTCATACTTTATTTGGTGGGCCAAATTCATCAGACACAATGACAGAAAGCCTCAAGTCCGCATACCTGCTACTTTTCCCCTGCCCTCCTCAGTAACAGGAGCAGCTGATCCTGATGGCCAGGAATCAAAGTTGGATTTGAATGAATGAGTCTCGTAACCTTGAATAAGCCGAGTTATATGTGTTGACTTTGGCCTATTTTGACTAGCCACAAAATCCTGAAAAATATTTTCATGTTAGATTTCAAATTACCAGTCAGATTGTGCACAAGTGAAGTTCAGATTTTAGTATTACCTCTGCAGCTTGAATAGCAGTTTTCCTTTCATCCACTTGAGTTACTCGGCCAACCCAAACAAATATCTCAGAACCACAATCCAACAAATAGCATTTGTTATTTTCCAAACTTGACTTAGAAAGTTCACCATCTACGCTCTTAACTTGACTATCAATAATGCTGTAAAGAAGCAGAGAAAGGGGTGGTGATGTGATATTAGTTCCTTGAGACAATAATCATACAAGAAGACAATAACATGACACAGTGCACAATGTTATTATAAGAATGCACATGTATATATTAAACAAATCACCATCTTGACATGAATAAAGCCCATGTCAACTGAACAAAACCAAAATTAATCTTTATATGCTTAGATGTTAGTCCAAACCATGTAACAATATATAAGTTTGACCGTTATAATTACACCAAGAAAATGAGCAGTGGTGGTGAACTATAGGCTCTAAACATTCTGTCAACAAGCAAGTATTCATCCTCAGTTTATAATCCAGGGATCTTCAAATTGAAATAAATGATTATCCATTTTGCAGATTTAGACACCTGATAACCACCCACACCAACAGCAGTAAAGAGAAAACTGGAAAACCTCAAAATGGCCAGAGATGATGCTAAAGGACTTGTCTAGAGGATGTGCATATTTAAAGGAACACTGTCATCAATTATTATTAGAGGAACTTGTTCGGAGGAAATACCAACAGAGATATGATGAAAAAATTAAAGAAAGCAAAAATGATACATAAGGTGACCCAAGCAGATATGTTTCACATTCTACCTCTAAAAAACTCACACTCGGCACATATTCAAATTTGCTTATCCACAAATACAAATTTTCAATTTCGTACTTTGGTAGATGCATAAGGTGGGAATAGTGCATTACACAACCTCCCACCTCATTTACTATAGCCATCATATCCAAAGTGATACAAACATCCACCTTTTACAGCTCTAAATTTTCCTTCCTAGATTGAACTCTATGTGAGTGTTCTTGAACCCAATTAATAAAGCTATGAATAACTATTGTGGCACTGAAAACAGGGCGACTCATGCAGCACCAGCAGCCCTATTTTAAAGGAGCTCCCGTATCAATCACTTCCATTCCTCTCATCTGATGAGCTAACAAGGAATAAGAACTGAAAATAATCTACCTATAAAGTTGGGCAGGGGTCTTCTCTGGAACGATATCATCTTCAGTAACAACCTTCTTACCAATTGGAGCAAATCCACCAAAGAGTAACCAAAATTCACCAGAATCTGTCTCAGCTTGTAACTTCCCATCATCTGAAGTTTGGATGACATTCAGACACAATTAAAATAAATGAGGGGGAAATTGTAGAACAGGCATAAGTATACATTTAAAGATAAAAAGTAACACCACATCCTAGAGATTATGAGTGTACTCACCAACAATTGCAACATCACACGTTCCCTCGTGATACTTTTCCTTTAAAAACTGAATTACTTCTAGTGCCTTGGCCCTTTCCTGAATATTTGAGTTTTCACCATTGAATTGGTATATCTTTTGTTGGGTGTCAAGAATGAATACATCATCATGATTCAGTGAGGACCTTGAAAATGGGACCTGCAGTGGAAGGAAAACCAATCAATATTAATGGCAACTTCTTACACCGCTTTGCCATGGAGAACTGAATGAGCTTATAATTAAGATTTCACTACAATAATGTTGTAGCGCTTAAGTGCTCCCTTCCAACCTGTTTCAATTTCACAACTCGTTTTCCTTTACAAATATATAACCGTGTTTCAAACTCTTCTTCTTCAGGTTTCTTAAATCCAGATGCAACACCACCTTCTAGTGGTATGATGCATGGTTTAAAATATGACAAGAATTTATCAGACTCATGCCCTTGTAGTTCTCTGTATTGCACAGCACGGCCACCTAGAACAGCATCAAGTTCGACGGTTTTGATAGCTGCAGTCCCAGCTTCATCCTAAGACATTGTAAGAATACAAGTTGTAAAACAGACAGCAAAAAAGTGCATTATGAACGTAAACAATAAGTTTAATACCTGGCTAGTATCCTTTCCAAGCCAGAAGTGAATGTCAAAAAGATACGAACCTCCTTTACCAGAACTTGTCTGCATTAAAAAAAAAAAAAACAGTTCAACCATAAGTCCAAAGCATAGTGCACTTGTTTCTTGTTCTATTTCTTAGTGTTAATGATTCTTTTTAAAAAAAATAAGTACCAAAAAGAATAAAGGGAATTCTTATTGACAAGTTACATGAAACGGATGAGCGCACCTGAAGAATAATATAAGAATCTCCAGAGTAGAATTTACCATAATCAGACTTTGGCAAAGGTACTGGTTGGAAGTTCTCAATCCTCCAGATCTCAGTCGCTCTGTATGGTGTTAAGTTAAACAGGAACAGCGAAAGTTCAAACCGAACAAACACAATAACACAAGTCTACAGCCAGACAAATAAAAATAACTAGCCTATGTGGTTATTCAGTAAAATATATGAGAGGATACACTTTCTGACCCGCCCCTTGAAAAGCAGGTTCCAGGGCTTTTGCTGAGCTAGACATTCTATCAAAACCTTCTAAGTCTGAGAATAGAGAACAATATTTGTATGCTCCTAATGACTGAAATCAATTCCACAGGATTGACTGCAAGTAAGCCAAAGGGACATTGATTAGGAAGAACTGTATAAGCAGGTATTTATGAATCCAAATTCTCCTGTTATAGAAACCACAGTCATTAAAAAGGCACAAGAAGATGTATATAGGCAATAATGGAAGAACCACATTCACCATTCTAAGAAAAATAGCAATTACATCAATTATTTCCAGCAAGAATTCACAACTTATTCAATATATAAAAAAAAAATTAATCCATCTCTTCGAAACAATTATTTCTCGTGACAGGTCACAAAATTGAAAAAACAATTTCTAAAGTTGCAGTCAGTGTATATCTAGACTATCTCATTTCAGCAAGAACATGTTCTCTAATACTTTCTGCCAGCTAGTTCAATCCTTTGAGATTTCAGATTCTTTTGAAACATTAAATTAGATATGAAACTTTAGTCAGCAGCCAGAATTCTCTTCAAAATAAACAGCATTTTCTCCAGTGTGATGAGACATTTCTCAAAGTCAAAGTTCTCATAAAATCAGTTCATCAAATAATCGAGAATTGGACCCACATAATTAATTATTTGTTCTTTACAGCAAAAAGAAGCGACCAGTCATTTCCGAAAGTTGATGTACGCCAATAAAGACAAGGAAAGTCTCCAGAAACTGACTATCAACATCACCCTGACAACAAGATCTGATGGCTTCTGAAGGTGGAAAAATGTATTCCTCAATCAAGCAGTTCCATAGCTAGAACGAAGAGGAAACTGGAACATGCTAGTTGTTACCATATATGACTTCAAGGCAGACTCCATGACTCCAGCCATATAAAATTCATTAGTTTATAGCAGGGCCCAATAACATAGCAAGAAGAGTAGTATAACATCGCCACAGCATGCTGTGATATTGGGAAAGGAATGCCTGCTAATATAGATGGATATAACCTACTCATGATATGGTCTTGCATCAGAAAACGGCCAATGTGACCGTATATCATTCTGATACAACCCTTCTTTTTTTTTTTTTTTTGAGAACTCATTATGACACTATATGTTATACAGATAAACAAATATTTCTAAAATGGGTTTCATACAGATTCTACGGATCAAATTGGCAGGAATATTGTCTAATGGGATGGAATAGTATCAGAAGTAAGAAGTAGAAACCAAAAAGAGGGAAAAAACTAGTAATAATAAATAAACGCTGCCAATGTTCTCCAATTCTGGCTTCACAACTAATGCCGCATATCATCATGCAGAACAAGTTCATCCAGTTTCAGCATAATTTGAAACTTCTTCGTTTAATTGAAAAGACAAATCCAAGTATAAACACAATTTCCAACTAAACCACCCAGGAATATAACCAATCTATATCAAGCCAGTAAACAAAACAAAGCAGATCAAAGAAACCCATGGTAAGGATCGAATCATCAAAATGTATTCATAAACCCAAAACCCCCCTACTTTCAACAAACTATCGAGTTATGATATATAAACCTTAAAACCCCAACTTCACCATCGAGCTCAACAGTTATAAACATTCAAAATCGAGATTAGAAGACATAACAAGATACTTCAATTTCCCAAGAACAATGAAAACATAGATCAAATTACTAGTAATTTATGCGCCACTAGTTGGGTTTTCGAGATTAGTGAAGATAACAGAAGGACGTCTCTACAGATATTGTCCTAATTGAAAACCAGCAATAACTAAACGAATCCCCATCTCACAAATAACCCGTGATACCTCAGATCAACGAAAATTATATCCGAAAACACGCAACTCGAAACATACCGAAACACAGAATCCAAAAACCCCAAATCCAAACACAGGAAAATGGATCTAAATTGAGACGCACTCCAAACGAATTCAATCAACAAACCTTTGAGATCTCTCCAATTTTATCTCTCTCTCGAAATCAAAAATATTGATTAACGGCAGTTTCTAGAGAGAGAAATAAAGAAAAAGAGAGAGGTTTATAGGGGGAGGAAGAGCATGCAGAGCTGGCAAATGAAAAAAGTAGACGTAGAGAGAGAAAAAGATTTTATTTAGGACAGAGAAAAGGGGATTCAGTCAATCTGCATGAAATTACTACTATGATTTATGGTAAATTGGTAATACTCCCTCCGTCCATGAAATTTATGCTCACATTTTTGCACGTGGTTTAATGTAATATGTCGAAAGGTATTATGGGATATTGTGAGGTCCGTTTTGAATAAAGAAAGTATTTATGGAAAGTACATATGATATACTTTTCATAAATATTCTCTTTATTCAAAACGGACCTCACAATATCCCGTAATACCCTCCGACATATTGCATTAAACCACGTGCAAAAATATGAGCATAAATTTCGTGGATGGAGGTAGTATAATATTTTTTCCCTTTTTTCCTTTTTCTATTTCTTTTTTCTCTGGGTTTAAATTTTCACTTTTTAACTTTATGGGGCTTTTGAGATTTCATCCAGAAAATTTGTTCAATTCTTTTTAAGACAGTATCTACCCACAAATAAAGGTAATATTTAAGGAGGTATAAAATAAGATAAGAAATTATAATACCTCCGTTCCGAGTTTTTTTTTTTTTAAGACTTGACCACACGGATTAAAAAAAAATATGTGAGTTGAAGTTAATTAATAAAATATAAAAAGTATACTTTATTAATTTTTTAGAATATAAATTATTTCCTTTTTAAGGTAGGAAAAAATAATTGGAACGTCCAAAAATGGAAAAAAGAGAAAAAAAGTTGGGACGGGGGGAGTATGAGATTTATCAATTATCATTGTTATATATATTATTGTCATTGTTATACATATACATTATCACTGTTATAAAATCATATACTCTCTCTGTGCACGACAACATTAAATAGTCCACTTATCTGAAATGGAAAAATTACAATCATTATTTTCATTTTTTTATATGCATATGTTGACTTTTACACATCACATCAAATAATTTTTTTATAATTAAATACTTTTTTATGCTAATACACTCACTTTTATACATCAACATCAACTTTTTCTTAGTAATTGTGCATTGCTAAGGTACACCAATTTTTGTGGACGGATGAAGTATATTTTTATAACAGTGATAGTGGTTACACATAACAATGATGCGAGTTCACAAGAGATCTACTCATAAAATATACGGCACGTCTTGTATGAGATTGTGTGATATCGAGGTTGATATAAAATTATATTTTTTTTTATTTTTAATTGATTTAAATTTTTTATAAATTAAATGTTGACATAAAAGAATTAAATTTCCTATAATTAATAGAGGGATCCACCCACAATGGATGAATGAATATAGAATGGGAAAAAGTGGGAAGAAAAAAAGTTAGTGAATAATGAAGGTAGGATGAGGTGGATAGAGCATTAAAACATTTGATAAAATTAATATGGGTTGATATGGTTGCCTTGCCTGCACACCCATGTTAGGATTTTCTACTCCTTTTTACTTTTCCAGCCTTGATGATTTTTGGCTTTATTAAAAAGTATAATTGATTTTCCAAATTTTATGAGTTATTCATTCATTCCATTCCCATTATTATTCTTGGTATTCAAGAGTTTCAATATAAATAATATTGAAAAGTAATGACTTATGTAAGTGTCTAGTGGAAGAATTATACCAAATTAATGGATAATTTAATATTAGTAGAGTTGCTTTAGGTGGGAATCGAACCCAAAACGATATGGAAGAAAATCGAACCTCAAACGATAGGTGAGTCTAAGCTCCGATACCATAAAAGAATCCCGTTTCATCTAAAAATCTAAACTTGCAAAAGGATGCAGAATTGGTTTATTTATTTAATATATGTAACAGCTAGTGATTATGTTGCAAGGGTGTGGGGACACGAGTGGGGCAGTGATACAATTTGGATTTGGAGATATGAATTTCTGAAAAAATATTTAGAATGTGATTTATTAAGAATACGTCTACTCGTGTACATTAATTTTTTATTTTTTTTTTGAAATTTTGTAAATTAAATACATGTAATTCATACTTTTTGTTACCCAAAACTTAAGCATATTCAATGATTTTATATGATCATGTAAGATCAAGGTTGTACAAGTGGGAAATCGGTAATCGAACGCTTTTTGACAGCCTAGCGTCTAGGGCTGCCTAATTTTTTTTTTTTAAAAATATATAAAAATATAAATTTTGGGTCGCCTACGGGACTCCTAGGGCCACCTAAAGCCGCATAGGCCCGAAAACGCCTAAAATTGTCGATTTTACAGAAATCGGATCGGCAAGAGGCCGTCTAGCATTTAAGCGTCGCCTAGATCGATTTCTGCATCAATGTGTAAAATAACACCAATATAGATTTTTATTTGTTCAATGCATAAATCGTAATAGTAAATTCAATCTAAAACAAACTATCGCGTTATCAATTTAAATTATATATCATAATAAAATTCAACTGAAATAACACATTTATTGCTTAAATAAACGAGATTCACGCAATGAATTCGAGATTCCTTTTCCATTAACTGGATTCGCCATATGGAGATTTCGATACATAAATTTAAAAATAATGTTCCTTTTTGTATGAACAGATACAAATTCAACACTGCATTATATATATATATATATATATAGTAGAGCGTAAAATACAAGTAATATTGATTGGGACTTCATTTTTGGCTATATTGCAATTCGCATGAAAATCCAATAAAAATGTTACCGTCTCTTGTGATGTATCATAAGTACGATTAAGTAAGAGATATTTTCCGTTGAAAAGATTGTTTTTCTATTCTATTGTATTATTGGCGAATTCTAACATATTCTCTCCGTCTATACGATTTTTTTCACTTTTCCTTTTTATTTATTCATATTTTTTATTTTATTATTTAGAAATAATTCACATTCATATATAAAAATTGAGTAAGTCTCCTGTGCACCAGTTACACGGTGCAACTCTAGTTCATTTTTAAAAAGTTAAACTGTATATTACTGAAAAGTGTATCTTTTATAGTTTAACTTTTTATTAATAAACTGTTTAACTTTTTAGTTATAAGGTGTTTAACTTTTTATTAATAAATTGTTTAACTTTTCAGTTATAAAGTGTTAACTTTTTAAAAATGAATTTGAGTTGCACCGTATAACTGGTGCATACAAGACTAATTCATAAAAATTTGGGCCCTAGAATACTCTTATTTTTCTTTCTTACTTTATATATCACTTTAATATAATATTAATTTTCATTAAATTTTGTGCTAACTTGGAAAAAATTCCATGGACCGGTAGATTAATGGACACAAAACAATAAGGACCTGTGGTTTGCAAATAAAGTGCCAAATTTTCTTGGGGTTATTCTTTTTAAATGATTTTTGAAAATTAGTAATTAAAAAAATACAGAATTTTAAAATATGTGTTCCTTTTTAATGAAAATTCACGATTTTCCTTTTTTATTTTTTTAAAAAGAAATTTATTTTTTAATTTACAAAACAAAACATTTTTTTCTTATAAACGAAACAATAATATCCATATATTTTCTCAATTTTCAGAGTCTTATTTTTATAATAATGAATTTTGTGACTGTTTTCAAACCACAATGATATTTGCTACAAATATAACGTTTTAGAAGTGGGGTAATAAGTCAATATTTCCTCAGTCGAGTTAGTCATATGTGTTTTTTCTAATTATATAATTAACTCTTTCGTGTAATTAATTACTACTCACTCCCCGTAGGAATTTGCACCTACGAAACGGCACATTTTTAATGAAAATATATTTTATATATAAAGTAATGACATATGAATAAATACGTGTATATGTTTGTGAGTGTGCACGTAAACTAATATTTCTTTTCTTAGCAGTATGCAACTTTGTGTGAGACGTCTAATTAAAGAAAGTGTGCAAGTTCCTATGGGACGAAGGAAATAGTATATTATGTTTGAAAATGAAAAAATGTACCCATACTGTATATATCGCAATTATTTATTTATTTTGGTTCTAAGTCGCATTCATTTTTCTTAGCTTCAACTTAGACTTTAGCCATTCTTTTTCTTCGCTTCAAATTTAATTTCCCCCGAGGAGGGGCTTGCATCTGATTAGCTAGTTGGTGAGGCAATAGCTTACCAAGACGATGATCAGTAGCTGGTTTAAGGTAAAGAACTAAGACCTTCGTAGAGCCATGTATTTGTAAGTGATCCGGAGGAAATGGGATTCGAACCCATGATACAAGAAGATTGTATGTCGATAATGTTGTAATGATAATGACGTCTCAGTTAAATAAATCAAAAGTTAATCAAAATATGTTATCCATGCAAATCAAATTCAATATTAATCTCTTACTACTTTTATTTTAGCAAATTAAATTAAAATAAATAAATTCTTAATTAATTAGAATGGTCCAAAATTATGCCAACTAAGTATACAGAGTGCCTATTTGTCTATATGTATATAAACACATGCACATTCACGTCGAATGTTTATATTTTCCATTAAAGAAAATGTTTCGAATATCATATCATCATTGTTGCATAAATTTATTTCTTGTATTGTTCGTATATGACTCATTTAATTGATGAAATCCTTCCTTTGAATTAAATTTAGTTAATTTTGTTGCAAATTTCATTGTTTTGAGAGTTCGTGTCTGTTTTGAAACTCTAAAAATAATTTTTATAATTTTTTTTTAAAAATGTCTTTCGCAGCTTTTGAAGAAAAGCTATTCTAAAAACAGTTTTGTAAAGTTTTAAAACAGGCACTTTATATATAGTTGAATCGAGTCTTTTTTTTTTTTTTGAGCCAGAGTCTCTAATTTTTAATGAATAATATACTATTATTTATTTTCTTAGTTACAATAATTGAAAGTCTTCAAAAAGATGATGTACGATTTCAACAAACATTATACATAAAAATAAATTTTCATTAAATCAGGCTTGGAAAATAAAATCATCGACTTATGTGTCAAAATCACAATAGAGTAAAACAAAAAATAAAAAATTCTATTGTTGACATAATTTAATCATCTTGTAGAAGTGTAGATAAGTGAGATGAATAAATTATTCTATTATAAAACTTATCCGATTTTTATAATACCAAAATAGTCCACGCCTTTCATTTTCTCAACCGAGGCCATATAATTTAGGAAGAAAATTAATTTTCATGATCGCCAATATGAAAATAAGTAGAATATTACAAAAATAAAAAAATTTATAAATATTATTTTATAATATTAATATCACTTATTTTTTAATAAATCAAACCTAATATCGTAAAATATCATGAGATATAAAAAATGTATAAAAAATATTACTCCCTCTGTCCCAAGATAAACTTCACACTTTCCTTATATGGACGTCCCAACTCTTTCTTCACACCCCAAAAAAGGAAACAACTCACACTCATAAAAGTCAATAAAATACACTTTTTTATATTTTATTATTTAACTTCACACTCACATACTTCACTTTTTCTTAATATGCGTGAAACTTCACCTATGAAGAAAATGTTGGGACGGAGGGAGTAATAAATTTTAAAAAATGTATTTTATATAAATTTACCTAAATTATTATATAAAATTTATGCATTAAATATTTATTAGTATTTTAAAAAAAATTAAATTACCAATATCTATATTTGATATTATTATATTCATCGAAATTTCTACAAATATAAAATCTCAAATATGTATAGAAGAAGACCCTCATGTTGAAGGGTATTTATTGTTGAAGAGGCTATTAATATACGACTTTTTGCCGGCCTTCTCATCGCATTGATTCCAATTCAAGGCACCGAATTATTTGAAATTTTAAAAAAATCATAACATTTCTCATATAAAAATTGCTCATTTATTATCCCCAAAAGTTATGCACTTCTCAAAAAACAAATTCATTTTTAGTGAGATGGATACAAGTAAAATAAATTAAAAAGTTCAATTGTAACTCATATAACTTAATTTATTATCAGGTTAACTTGTTTTATCATACTATAAAATCTCTATTAATTGAAAATAAAACGAGAATTAAAACCATTTCCCTTTTCATTTATAGACATCGAAAACAACTCATGCGAGCAAAATCTTACGTGCATCAATTGAATCGTGCAATGAATATATATATGCACGACATATACAGACTAATATAACTGAAACATGCATGTTACTCTAAATAATTAGGGAAAATACACCTTTTTGATCTATAAGTTTCATTAACTTTGATTTTCGTCCTCTTAAGTTTTGAATTTTATATTGGTCCTTTAAATTATAAAAATTTATAATTTTTGTCCTCCAACCGTCTATAACTAGTAATACACATGTGACACATTTTTTTTCTTTTTAAAGAAAAATACTAACATGGGGGTAAACGTCATTATTCTTTTTCTTTTTAAAAAAAAAATCTTAACAAGTAAGTGTATCTTTGGGTGAACCGCGCCAGAGAATCTATTGTACCGTATGTTGATGAATTTCAACAACGGGCAACGACAGGCAGACGAGAACAGAGGAATTCACCAGAGAAGACATTATTGCTGATATCGATCTGGTACAACGGACGAAGATTGCGATAATTGTAGGGGAGACATCCTTTTAATCGATTCGAGTTTATGTGAACCAGAGCAAGGTCGGTAAACATTCTGAGCTCCTCCGGCAATGTTCCCGTGATTAGGCCGGGATTGAGGTCGATTCCGGTGACGGTGGTGGTGTGAGGGTCGTGTGACGGGTTATAGACGCATGGTTGGGGGACGAAAACCCTAATTTTTGGTAATTTAAAAGACAAAAATTAAAATTTAAAATGACGAAAATCAAAATCAACGAAACTTATAGGACAAAAAAATATCTTTTCCCAGATAATTAAAACATAACATTAAATTTGACAGAATACATTATATGAAATGTGCATAGTAATATAACTAAAACGTGATGACTCTTCCTCCGATGCATTGAGAGAGAATAAACCGAAAGAAAGTAGGGGGTGGCCGGTTTGGTCGGCTGCTTTAGCAACGGCCTGGGACTGAAAACGACGTCTCAAAAGAAACCCAACGCCTACTAACATGCCTTTTTTTGACCACTTTTGTAGCTTATTCTCTAACACTAATCAATAATCTTACGAAAACTTTTAAGTAATATGTACACAAATATACATACACATCACATATGTAAGTATATTTCTTTTGTATTCTGCACCCACTTATACACAACATATTTCACTTTGTATATAACATCCATATCATCATTTCATCGCTGCTACGTTACCCTTCCCGACCAGATAACTGATAGATAATTTTATCTTTTAAAGCAAACGCACAAAAGTCACAATCATGAACAAGTCACTGAATGACAATGTTACCTCGAGTCTTGATGTGCTCATCTCCGGACAGAGTTATCCATATACTTTTCGAGGCATCGTTAAAGTTGAGAGATGTAATTCTTGATGAGCAGAGGCGATGAGAGCAAATTATCCGCACACTTTCTTGTCCCTTCACACACAACGAAGAAACATATTATCAAATGACAAGCATTAGAATGAAGAAAGATCCTTCGCCTCGTCTCATTATAACTGGAAGTCAAAACCAAGTTGTCGAAGTAGGAGACTTACCAATGAGCGACCTTAGCTCGTTTCCTCCAGTGAGAGTTGAACTATTAGACCAACAATAATACAGATGGATAGACAAGAACTGGACATGGGAGATCACTCTTATCATGGGATAGGGGGAAAAGGAAAAATGCACAATAGGACCACCACCACCACCAGCTTGACATAACCAACACGGGCCCTCAATTTCAATAAACTAACATGTCTATGAATTGTAATAATCAACACAACTACATCCCATAAAGATCTAGCTACACAATTTTGAGGAGTCTTTCATAAGGGGTAAGGCTAACTGAATTTCCTTCACATAAATCTCATGATTTCAGGTCCCAAAGACGGCGCCATTGAGAATTAAATATGCAAAAGAGCCAAGACGAATACTTGCCTCTACCGAGTAGGTTTGAATTATTACGAATAGGACGTACTATAAGCGTCCCAATATAAATAGCGTAGTAACTCGTTCAAACAATTAACTGTATGCATAAATTTGAATGGCAGATATAAATGATTCTTCAAATTCTTGATGCCTTACAACTTTCTGTGGACGTTTACTTTTTATGATAAAATCTTATGGCAATTATGGCAAGGATGAATCCTATCAATACTCGTGTGCAACAATCGGAGAGTAAAGAAGATCTAACTGCTAATTTCAAATCATGAAAAAACTGGACATCACCTATATTATCATTACATGATGAAAAGAACAGGTGTATTGAACTGGATATCTGGAATCTTCCACTATAGTCAGATATTTGTTCTTTTCGAGTTTCTTAACAACTATAACAACATTAACAGCACGAACCACTACTAACATCCTTCTCGACATCATTTTTCAGTATCTTCGGTCTTGGCCTCAAGGGTTTCAAGAAGCCAGCCTGAAAACTAACCATAGCTCTCAAAACCTCAATTATCCTTGACTCAATATCAATGCCGGTAGGCTCAAGAACTCCTAAAGACCTGGCAACTGCCTCCATTGTACTCATACACCCACAGAAGGGCTCTTTCCTTAGAATTAATTCTGAGTTGAAAATAGTTCCACCATCAACTGCAGCATCGAATTCTAAACACGCTTGAACCGCAAACTTGGATAAAAATGGTAAACTAGCGGTCATCATTTCCTTGGCATGCTTCCAAGTTCCATCGAAAACGATTAGAACAACACCATCACCATCCCTCCCAACATCATCAAGACATGAATATGTTTGATTAACTTCAACTAATGGCATGGCTTCTGGACCTATAGAGTACTACTATCAATATCAGAAACACACGTATGTATACTCCACATTGTCTAAAAAAACCATATATATGGAAGGCAGCAACAGAAATAAAATTAAATTCAAGAAGCAAAATCCAAGCTTCACCAGTAGAAGGCACAAACACGTATGTATACATTGCTATATAACCATATAGACAAATGAAAATGAGCAGCTAAAAGTTGCAGAAAAGGGAAAAAAAATCAAGAAATATAGGAACAGGCAAGAAACTATTGCAGAAAGACTAACGCAAAAACCAAGTTTCACATGAGAAGGTACAATAAACTATAAATTGCAGCAGCTCCAAAAGAGAGGAAAAATGAAAAAATGGAACACATTTTCGGAATGTTCATAGCAAATTAGCAATATCATACCAGGGAAGAGATAAAATGCTCGATGGAGTGGCGAATTAGGGTTATCACTGGCTTGATCGTGGAGAGAATCGAGAAGCTCCGACTGTCCATGCTTCAGCTTACGTCCGACGATTATCTCGCAGTTCAAGAGGCATTTGGAGAGGAGGGGAACGGTGGCGAGCTTGTGGCGGCGCTCGTGTGGGTGGTGGAGGATCACGATTTTCGTGGCGGTGGGGAGCGGAGTTGGGGGGAGGACATGGCAGAGGCACACGCTCATAGGGCGGCCGCACCCTGCGGTACATGTCCTCCGCCTTTCCTGGTGACGGCCACCGGCGGAGGCGGCGGCGATTTCCACAGGCAGGTCCATTGGGCTTCTGATTGGAAGAGTGATATGTTAAGGAAGTAATTGGGCCTTATTGGGTTAATTTGTGAGGCCCAATAAGACTGGAAATTCAGCCCATTATAAAGGATGGTATATAAAATGGAGCGAAGCACAAATTTTACCAAAAAAATGGCGACATTGAATTCGGATACTTCTTCTTCGCTAGCTACTAAGCCTGTGGGAGTTCATCGTTTCCAGCATACTCCTTATTACTGGTAATTTTGCGCTGTTTTTGCGTGTGATTTGGCACTGTTTCTGCAGTCTGCAACTATGTGCGTGCGCGATTTTTATTGTGTGATGTGTACGCTGTGCGGGTTTTTTGTTTAATTTTATTTTTATGTGTTTATGCAGTTTGCTGATTGTTCCGTTGTTTGTATTTTTGGGTCATTTTGTAATTCATTCACTGTTTCATTGGATGATTTTATGTAATTTTAACTGAGAAGATGAAGTGGAGTGGGGTTAAGACGTCTTGGAAATGCAATAGATAGAATTTTAAAATTTTTTGTTGCTAATGCTATTGATGATTAATTTCTGGAAAATATTGTTTTGTGTGATTTAGCAGCTCACAATCTCCGGATTAATGGTGATTGATGAACTTGATGCAGATTCTTGTTGGTTATCGTATAAATGTTGCAATTTACGATTTTTTTTGTTTTTGTTTTTAATTACTATGGTAGTGAGGAGAATGTATACTTGCTCTGCAAGAAGCTTCGGGAGGATGGGATAGCAAAACCAGATGGTTCTGATCTTTATGTGGTTGTAATTTCCAATGAAAAGAAGCAGGCAAGTAATCTGGGAAAATCTTAATCCTTGTAACTGCAAAATACTGGATGGATAAAATCGTAGAAAGGCAACTTAATTGAAATTTCCGTATTGCTATGAAAACGTAATGTGATTGGAAATCTATGAGCCGAGTTGAGTGGTTTGTTTTTTAAAACCAGATTCCATTGTGGCATCAGAGGGCAAGTCAGAGAGCCGATGGGGTAATACTCTGGGATTATCATGTTATCTGTGTACAAGTAAGATACTCATTCTTTTATTGAAGATGGAATCATGGAAAACTATCTCACCAAAGTTGAGGAAATTGTATTCACATTTTGTTGCACGACATCTTTTGCAGAAAAGAAAAGAAAGTAGCTTGCCTGATCTAGTGTGGGATTTAGATTCAACTCTCCCTTTACCATCTCCATTAGCTACATATGTTGCAGAAACTTTCCGCCCTTCTTTTCCGCTATTTCCTGAGTTCCTGAGGTAAGAACAATTGATGCTATAATGTTAAGTAATGTGTTGTTGCAATGATTCACTGCAGCTAATGTTGTAGCTAGAAGTCTAGAATAAATGTTTGTTGAAGGAATTCTTTTCTGTGAGTAATCAATCTATTTTCTGCATTTCAACAAAATTAAATTTGGAGTATCATATCATATGCATACATATAGTTTACTTGGCCTCGAATAATTTGGTGCCGAAGGCCTTTTCTCTGTTTTAAAATAATTAATTTTATAATTTCAGAGTTTACCGGATTGTACATGCACCGAATTTCCTGCAGCATTTTGCATCTGATAGAAGACACATGAAGGAGCCTTCTGGAGACTGGGTTGCTCCACCACCTTCATATGAAGTAATTGCTGCTGAAGGTAATGGTTTTGAAGAATTATTTTTACTCCCCACGAACCCAACCGTCGTGAGTCTCATCCAAAATCATGACATAATCTTAAAATGGCAACTGCATTCAACTTCTAAGAGGTTACCACTGCATAATCCCGCAGCGTTTGATAGAAAGCATGAAGATTTCTAAGATGTTATAACACATTAAATGGCAGTTGGAGAATGTATAAGTAAACAAGAAAGCATTTCTTACCCTTGCTTGTTAAATACAAATTACTTAAAGAAGGAACAATATAGTGTTTGTTTTGAAACTCTACAAAAAAAAATTTAGAATAGTTTTTTTTCAAAAATTGTAAGAGATAGCTTTGAAAAAAAAAACTATTCTAGAAGTTGTTTTAAGCCTGTTTCAAAACAGGCACATAATGACAATTGTTACACTCTTTGCAACAAAATGATATGTGAAAGAAAGAATGACTTCCTTGTGATTCTCACTCTGAAGTTATGGAGAGTCGAAGCACATAAACCTGTGCATGACATTCCTTGAACTTGGGCGTTTGGTATAATTGTGAGAAATTGAAAGGGTATAGGAATGGAAAGGGTATGGAATGAAAGTCATAGTTTTCATATAGCTGAACTATGGTTGATTCCTTGCTTTTTCGGAATCAAAGTCATAGTAGAGACATTTCAAACACACACAATGACTTCGATTACCATTACTCAGCTACAAAAGTCCCCAACCAAACACACCCTCAATATTACCAGTCACCATTAGTTAACTGTGGGCTTTCTTGATGTCTTTGATTCTTGCGCAATTCATTCCTTGTTCGCAGTTCATGTTTCCGGTGACGTCATTGTTTCATATGCACCGTTCCTTACTGCTTTTCTATTTACAGACGGAACCGCTCACAACTTGAACGAGTACATGGAGATGTCCTCTCTTAACGTCATAAAGAGCATCGGAGCTGATGCAGTCGATGCCGTATTGACCCAAAAACTTGGTGTTTTAGCAAGCGAAAGTCAATTGGAGGACCTCTTTGCCCAGCTCCCATGATGATTGGTGAAAACACACTGAGGTTGATAATTTTCAAGTTCATTTCTTTTTTATTTTTCATTTTTTATTGTCGTAGAGATATATGTGGGACGAAGAATATTTGAATGTGATTCAAAATTGAGTTATATTTATAATGCGTCACCTATTATCCTACATATTTCTGACTAGCTTGATCTTCTTCTCCATCCTTTGAAATAAATAGCTGCTTATATAGGGATCTTTCAAAGGTGTAGCAAATATTCCCGATATTTTATATACATGATTTAATTTTGTTTGTAGTGTAGATGAAAAATGTTGCTCAGAAAGAATACAAATAAACTTATTAATTCACCTGATATATTTTATGAAATCTATAAAGTTATCAAATTAAATAACGATGTGTTGGTGAAAGGAAAAAAAAAAACCATAGTACATAATAGTACTCCATAACGGGATATATGGGCAGAACGTAGGAATTTTGTTTTTTCATAGCGGTAATATAAGAAAAGGGTCACTTACATATTGGTTAAAAAAAAATATTTACGAATTGATTCACAATTTTTGCACAGAAGTATAATTTTCTCTTGCACAGAAATTTATTTGTAATTTGTATCAATTTTGTAATTTTTCCTTAAGAAAATGGTAAAAAGAATTAGTATTATTTTTTGAGCTAAACAATAATTTTTCAAGTTTAAAAAATAAGATTAACTTTTCAAGTTTGACAATTTAAGAATAATGATGTTTAAGAGTTGTAATTGAAGGTCAAATTAAGCTCGAAATGAGCTTAAATGTTTGAATTTCGACCCAAATTCAAGTCAAAATTGGATCAATTAGTTCAATTTGTATTAATTTAGACTAATTCGTTCTCAATTTATCACATTTTAAAAGTGCAATCTCCATTTTACCAACATAAAAAATACTATCCCATTTTGCCACTCCTCTTAAGTATAGTCCTGAAAAATTATTTTTCCACAAAACGAACCATGCATATATAACTAAATGCATGCTACATGCTTAAAACGTAAAGTGATAAATGCATGATAATTCAACAGAAACGTAACGAGTTCATATAATCTAAAACCTATGTTTCAAAATGCGGAAGCGGACATTGAACCGGACACCTTAGGTTTCTTGGTCGGACCGGGTCCGATCGGTCAGACCGTTAATAAAGCGATTGAGCCGGTATAATGTCATAATTATATAATATATAAATTATAATATTATATAATTTAATCCTTTGTATTAAATATATAACGAAGACACTGGATGAAGACGTTGCACCGCTTAAAATTGTTGCAACGCTCATCACACCGCCGGAGATGGATTCAACGTCAATGAATTTAAGTATCATGCTCTTCGTCTTTTTTAAATTTTTTCAATAAATATATTAGGGTATCAAGAAATTTCTTAAATTGCAAAATAACCCCTAATTTTTATTTTTTATAAAAATCTTTATAGCAACCAGTTCGACCCAAACCGGTTCAACCCTATTAAAACCGTTTTTGACCGGTTCTCAAGCGCTTTAATAGATGGCCGGTCGAACGCTTTTGAACCGTACGTTACTATGTCCGGTTAGCAGTCGGACTGGTCCGACCGGGTTTTTAGAACATATTTTCTAAAACCATGCATATGAAACTTTGTACAAACAAAATGGAGTGTCTTTTGCTTAATAATGAAAGACTCTTCAAATCAAACAGGGGACACAATAGTTCAGCTTTTGTCTGTCGTGTAATACAACACAAGCCAGAGTTTCTTCAGTTTATTTCAACTGATTTCAGCCCTTTCATTGACAAAAAAAAAAAAAAAAAAAAACCTAAACACCACAGCTATGATGGTTCGGGCACTTTTTTCATCCCCCCATCAAAGAAAGCAATATAACAAATCTCCTGCTTTGAGCTATACTTTTCTAAGCAACTGGTCCCTTTTAATTGTTTCTACAAATCAAAATCCAAGATCTCAAAAATAAATGATCTACTCACCATGTAATAATAACAATAATTAACAGGCTATCTCACTCTTCGATCCTCGGTGCTTCCAGCTGCTGGACAGTCGAGGAATGCAGATGAGAACATAGGAAAGGTTGTTTAGGTATTTTGATGAGGGTACGAGTTACAGATTCAGGTCAGGTCCCCATCATCACTGTCTGATAACAAAAAATCTTGTATTTGCCCTCTGGTGAACCAAAAAGGAAGAATAATTTTAGAGGATAGGATGCAAATAGGTGATTGATAAATAATGGAATAACTTGTTACACAGATATTCAATAGCATAACACATGTGACATAATAAAAAAATCTAATCAAATATTTAAGGAGTTTCTTGATTTAGAACCAAATCTGGGTATAAATTACCTCAAAAACTTATGGTTGTCACTGCTATCCTTAGGCAGGGCCGTCATGGACTGAGGAAGCAGAGAAAGGAAGTGCTTCAGTGATGATGCATCCTTCGGAAGAATCTGATACTGGCAACTTGAGCAGGCAGCTGAATAAATCTCAGCACTTGTTTCCTCGTTGTCAAAGCCGTTCAAGCTCGAAGTGTTGGTCTTAAGTGGGCTATTGCATATAAAACAAAACGACTCTGGGGGTAGAGATTCATTAGGCTTTAAGTTGTATTTCTTTTGCCTCCACTTGGAAGCCAAATGGTCATGGTCATCAACTTCTGGCGTCTCGTTGAAAGAGAATGGTGTAAGCTTTCCTCCTGTTCTCACAATTGTGCTTTCCCGTGAAGGATTATCCTTCTATCGAAGAAACAGAAAACTGGTCATTGCCAAGCCTTACTTCTGCAAATAATCGGGATGAATGCTAGAGCTTAAGAAAGAGAAACATCAGTACGACTCCCACCTGCAATAATTTTACAAATGAGGATATCAAACCGTTGATTCCAGAACAAGGTTGCTGAGCTTCTACAGTCTTTAAACTGTCGTGACAAAAAAAAAGAGGCCCATCATGAATATTTCATTATCAATATAAAAATGGTATTCATAATAATCTACACAAATCAAATAAACCTTCCACTTAAGGGAAGACCTCATCACAAGTTAGCAACAGACCTGTCCAGACTGCATAACATGTTCAACTCTTCAGATAGGCAGTCACGAAGGGGAAGCATCACTGGTATCTTCCACCTTGCATCAACATATTGTATATCTGCAGCTAATGAGAAACCCTGTCCCTGGTAAAAGATTACACGAAGAACTTCATATATTAATGCTGTAAGTTTATTTTCCCACTATCTCATTCTACTTTTTAATCATTATTTTTCCAGTTTGGGGTGGGTGGGTGGGGTGGGGGGACTTACCTTAACAGTTGCTTCAAGTACGTGACATGCAATCCGGGATGTGCATGTTCCCATTACAATTTTGGTATAACCGTTTTCAATAGCAGCCTGCATGGTGAAAACAACACAGCGTAAAGTAATTTATCTTGTCCCTAAAGAGATCTTTAATCAAGAAGGTGATAGAAAGCCAAACCTTTTGCAAACATAGCATTCGGAGATGCTTTAGGAGATCTTCTTTCCCAGTAATGTCGTTGACAGCAACACCTAACTTTGTTAAACGGTCTCTTCCAACAGCAAAATCAGGTGAATATATACTTTCAGTTGGAACAACAAAAAATTGTTTCACCGGTGGAGCTAGATTTGAGACAATGAGCTTCATCTCATTGATTGCTTCATTAAAATCATTGGATGCTTCAGGACAAATGGTAGTTTCATCTATGTAAGCGACCCCAACTCCAAATACTGGTAATACTCTCTCTCTACTTGCATTAAAATTCTTCTGTGCTTTTTCTTGCATCTCATGGACAAACTGAAGAGCCACCCTGAACATATCTGAATATACTTAACACAGAGTTTTATATGCAAATTGTTTTTTTGTGTCTCTCACAATTTTAAATTCAGATGCAAATTTTGATGTTTGTTCCTTTCGGTAACACTAAGTAGCTGTTTTGGAACTCTACAAAATAACTTTTAGAATAACTTTTCTTCAAAAAAAGGTGAGAGGTAAATTTGAAAAAAAAATAAAAATTCTAAAAGCTGTTTTTAGTGTTTCAAAACAGGCACTAAGATTTAGAAGGAAGAAAGCTACTTAAAATTCTAGAAGATTGCCACATAGTGAGTGGTAATTTGATAAAGTTGCCACTAAAATGATGAAGTATTTACACTTCCTCGGAAACAAGAAAATACATTTAGGAATATGAAAGGAAAGGAAAGGAAATGCACTTATAATGACACAAATCCATCAACCCCCTACTTAGTAAAACGTGAGTCACAAATTTCATTAATTTACAATAACGCCACCCTTAACCCAATTTACAATACGGTAGAAGTTTAAATGAGATAACAAATCTATATACTGCAGAATTCATCTTGATACTTCAATCCAATTTCAAACTTGTAAACAAAGCTCAAACTTGAGTAAATCTAATGAATCAATCCCATTCAAATGACCTTATAAACAAGCTTACGTTTAAAATCGTATTGCTTCTCTGTAAATTTTAATCCACGTACACTTATAACATCATACACATTAGAAATCATAAAATAATGTATACCTGGACGAAGAACCACCGGAAAACGCCACGAGAACTTTCTCCGAAGGCGAAATCATTGCATTCGAAGTGACGGCGAGCCGAAACTTCCCGAACAAGTTGCCACGAAAGCAATCGGCGCAAAACCTCCCTCCATCTCCGCCGCCTCCAACAACAGCGGGGTTAGTGACTGCGATGTTTTTGTTAACCTTGCACTTGAGGCAGATGCTATAATCATTGGTACCGCCGCGACGTGGGGAAGCTTCACTCGACCTATCCGGCAACGTCCGCCGTCCCTGCTCGTCTCCGTCCACCGAATATTCGTCCCGAGAGCATCCGGACTGGCAGGTAACCGAATTGCACGCCATTGTTGCCATTTCACTTTTCTTCAGAGGGTTTTATAAAACTAGTATTGGGCCTAATAAATTGAAATTGCTTATAGTCTTTATTCGGCCCAATTCAGAAATGGTCCAATGTGGCTTAATGGGCCTCCAAAAATTTGTAATCGCCCAATTATTCGGCCCAATTCTGAAATTGTCCGATATGGCTTAATGGGCCTCTAAAAAGTTGTAATGGCCCAATTTTGAAATGAGTCTTCCGCTAAGTGAACGGTGAGTTATAGATCCCCAATTAATCGATCCTTAAATCGAATATCGAGTAAAAAAAAAGGGTCACGTCCACTAAAACGTAACATTTTTCTTATCATTATTATCTTTTTTAGAGCATGAAATGGAATTTGATCATCCATTTTATATTTTTCAAGATGTATTGTTAACCATTCCATTTTTTATTTTATCAATCAATTGAAATGAAGTAATCACTCTATTTCAATTTTAGTAAGCTTATTATTATCAATTATTTGTTCTACCCTTTAATACATGACAATAAATAACCGACAAAAAAAATAAGTCTAATAAAATTGGACTATGAAATTGTATAATGTAACTTGAAAAAGTATGTACCCTAGTTGGTCTTTTTTTAGCCCTTGATAATTTTATCAACAATCAAATGCTACTTTTATTCCATGATAGTTTCCAGACTTTTCTTTTTGTAAAATCACAAAACTTGCTAAATTCTTACAATATTTATATATATATATATATATATATGTAAAATGTCATTATTATTATGGTGATTTCTTACAATATTTATCTTATACTTTAGAAAAATAATGCAACAGAAGAATACATGATTTAAAAATAAAAAAATGTATATCCGCACGAGGCAATATTTTAGGACCATGTTCAAAATGGTGTTGTAAGAATCCTGGATTTATTTTTGAGTTGAGAAGACTTGCCATGGAACAGAGTGTAGTTCTTCTGGAAGGAAGATCTAGAAAGTTCTGGAACTATCACATGAAGAACCATTTTCACTCTGAGATCCCATAAATATTTATGAAAATTCACTTTCTCAATGATATTAATTGTTTGGTGATAATAAGGCCTACGTGTTTGTGTACGCTGACCACACTCTCTTCTGATATTTCTTGTCCTTTTCTTTTCTTTATGTGGATGTAAAAATTATTAACTTTCATAAGATGACACACAATTTTTTTATTTAAAAAAAGTATATGAATACAAATTTAAATAATAAAAAATATGTGCAAATCAACACACTCCCCAACTACATTCAATTGGATTTGATAAAAACTGAATTACCAATCTTGTTTAATTTAATCCAATTCTTTTTTTCAATATTTACAAATTCAAAATTTATTATTCACATGTCTCATAAATCTATTACATATCACACTCAGAAAAAGAAAAAGAAAGGGAAATACAACCATTTCAAGTTGTGAGGTATATGAATTTTATCTCAGTATATATATTTTTAATTTTTTGTTAATTTTTTAAAGAAGTGTATGTAAAGTAAGTGACAAAGTATTATGTGAATGATACACACAGTAAATTTTATGGTGAACAACAATTGATATTTGATTTTTTTAGAGATAAATGACATAAAATATTGTATATGAACTAACACGACAATGTATATGAACTAATATCACACTATATATGAATTAACACCACACGTAGTATGTCACAGTGAATGAACTAAAATCATATTGTATATGAACTAACACCACACTGCATATGAACTAACACCACACTGCATATGAACTAACACTACACACCGAAATGTGTGTTATTGCGTGAAATAAAATATGTCGTTCACGAAATTATTTCCGTGAGTATTACTCACATAATACCTACTCAAAGTAAATACAGAATCATAAGAAGTAAAACATAAATGCTCTAGAAAATATTTATCTATTTTAATATAAAATATGTTGATTTTTACTTTTAGTAATGAAAAATTTATCATAGAATATTAAAAAAAAAAGCTCTTAGAGAAATGAAAAGAGTATAAACAATGAATACCCATAGTAGCAATTCAAGAATATAAATAATTGAAAATAAATTACTCAAAGAACTGAAAATGTATTGTCTGGTGATTAAGTGAAAAACTTGGACCCATAAATAAACGCACACATTCTACCTTCATTTTCTCATTTTAAAAAGGTCAATATTTATTAATTTATATGCATAGTACAAAGAGAAATATCAAATTCCTTTTCAACGAGGGTCACAAACTAATACAGTAATACATAACAAAGAATGCAAAAATAGTACTACCTCCGTCCCAAAACTACTTTCATAGTAATTCCGGGGACGTGAACCAAGGAAAAGTAAATATGTGAGTGTAAAATTAAATAATAAAATAAAAAAAAGTGTATTTTGTTGACTTTTGTGAGAGGAAAAAGTTTCTTTTTTTGGTGTGTAAAAGAAGAATTGGAACGTCCAAATAAAAAAAGTGTGAAAGTAGTTTTGAGACAGCGGGAGTAAAAAATAAAAAGTGATAAAAAATAGTGACACAAAATCTGGCACTCACTCTCACTCCGCTATCATCATCCACACTCTCTCACCTCTACAATTCGCCCGAAATCCAAACCAACCAATCACAATTCAAGAAACTTCATCGCATATCATAAATACCAACACAACGACAACCCCATCTCTCTCTCTCCTCCTCCTCTCTCTCTCTACAACGCCAAAATCAGCCCAGTGTCTAAAACAGCCGACACGTGTCCCTCTGCTGACCATCAGCTCCAAAACCAGTTTCCCCCAGCTAGAAAATATAAACAAAATCACTTCCCTGCACAAAAACAGTAGAGCAAAAGAAAAGCTGCTCAAGCAGCATTAGCGCTTCAACAATTTAATCACTCCTCAAACCCCTCTGTATGTATTCATCAATCACATTATCTCCATAATCAAGATTCAATCTTGAAAAAAAACAGAGCTTCCCATCAATGGCGTCCCTGGTTTCATCCCCATTCACCCCATCAAAAATCCAGCGCCTTTCCTCGGCGTCCCAGAAACACTTCCTCCTCCATTCTTTCCTCCCCAAAAAGCCCACTAGATCATCATCCTCCCGGAGATTCAAATGCGCGGCCATCGGAAACGGCCTGTTCACTCAGACCACCCAGGAAGTCCGCCGAATCGTGCCGGAAAATCTGCGGGACCTTCCGACGGTCAAAGTGGTGTACGTCGTGCTTGAGGCGCAGTACCAGTCATCCGTGACCGCCGCCGTGCAAACCCTCAACAACAATTCCGATTTCGCCTCTTTCGAGGTCGTGGGCTACCTCGTGGAAGAGCTCAGAGACGCTAAAACATACGAAACCTTCTGCCAAGACCTCAAAGACGCCAACATCTTCATCGGGTCCCTGATTTTTGTCGAGGAATTAGCGCTGAAAGTCAAAACCGCCGTGGAGGCGGAGAGGGACCGCCTCGACGCCGTCCTGGTCTTCCCATCGATGCCGGAGGTCATGCGCCTGAACAAGCTCGGATCTTTCAGCATGTCCCAGCTGGGCCAATCAAAGAGCCCCTTTTTCCAGCTTTTCAAGAAAAAGGGCAAATCAAATGCAGGCTTTGCCGACAGTATGCTGAAGCTTGTCCGGACACTGCCCAAGGTTTTGAAGTACTTGCCCAGCGATAAAGCTCAGGACGCGAGGATGTACATCCTCAGTCTTCAGTTTTGGCTAGGTGGGTCCCCTGACAATCTGGTGAATTTCTTGAAGATGATCTCTGGTTCTTATGTCCCGGCTCTGAAAGGGGCCAAAATCGAATACTCCGACCCGGTTTTGTATTTGGATTCCGGGGTGTGGCATCCTCTGGCGCCCTGTATGTATGATGATGTGAAGGAGTATTTGAATTGGTATTCTTCAAGGAGGGATACTAATGAGAAGCTTAGGAGTCCAAATGCGCCTGTGGTGGGGCTTGTTCTGCAGAGGAGTCACATTGTGACCGGTGATGACAGTCACTATGTGGCGGTGATCATGGAGCTGGAGGCGAGGGGGGCGAAGGTGATCCCAATTTTTGCGGGCGGGCTCGATTTTTCGGGCCCTGTGGAGCGGTGCTTTATCGACCCGATCACGGGGGAGCCGATGGTGAATTCGGTGGTGTCTTTGACGGGGTTTGCGCTTGTGGGGGGTCCGGCGAGGCAGGACCACCCCAGAGCGGTGGAGGCGCTGATGAAGCTCAATGTGCCTTACTTGGTGGCGGTGCCGTTGGTGTTTCAGACGACGGAGGAGTGGTTGAACAGCACATTGGGGGTCCACCCTATTCAGGTTGCTCTGCAGGTTGCTCTGCCGGAGCTTGATGGTGGGATGGAGCCAATTGTCTTTTCGGGAAGGGATCCGAGGACAGGTATGTCAATTTGCATGTTGTGGTTGATGTAGGATTTTTGTTTTGTTTATATGAATGTTTTTGTTGCAGGGAAGTCACATGCTCTTCACAAAAGGGTGGAGCAGCTTTGCACAAGAGCTATTAGGTGGGGTGAGCTAAAGAAGAAATCAAAGGTACTTAATGCTTTATATAGTAGTGGATTTTGTGTATATGTTGTGTGTAATGTTGTTAGGGTGGTATATAACACGTTTGATTTTGGATCAAAGTTGATTTTGCATGATTTTCTTGGAAAAATTAGCATTTTAGTTGATGCATTCTTGATTTGTATGATTGAGTGCTTAATGAAAAGTTATGCTTGTTCTTGCTTTTCCTAGTTTCATCATAGGATCTTTTAGAAACATCTGAGGTATAAATCAAGATAAAGAACACATTTTGCAACTTGGAGTTTGTCTAAATATCAATGAGTTAGAGCTAGTTTTTGACTGAAGTTCCAATTCTGCAGACGGAGAAAAAGCTGGCGATCACTGTGTTTAGCTTTCCTCCGGACAAAGGCAATGTCGGAACTGCTGCATATTTGAATGTCTTTGCATCCATCTACTCTGTACTGAAAGATCTTAAAGATGATGGCTACAATGTTGAAGGCCTTCCAGAAACTGCTGAAGCCTTAATAGAAGACATAATCCACGACAAAGAGGCGCAATTCAACAGCCCGAATCTCAACGTCGCTTACAAGATGGGCGTCAGAGAGTACCAGAGTCTAACAACCTATGCAGAAGCTCTTGAAGAGAACTGGGGAAAGCCTCCTGGTAACTTGAACTCTGATGGAGAAAACCTCCTCGTTTATGGTAAAAGGTATGGGAATATCTTCATCGGTGTTCAGCCCACTTTTGGGTATGAGGGTGATCCCATGCGTCTCCTGTTCTCCAAATCGGCGAGCCCACATCACGGATTTGCTGCATATTACTCATATGTTGAGAAGATCTTTGGAGCTGATGCTGTTCTTCATTTTGGGACCCATGGTTCTCTTGAATTCATGCCCGGGAAGCAAGTTGGCATGAGTGATACGTGTTTTCCCGACAGTTTGATAGGAAACATTCCCAATGTTTACTATTACGCTGCCAACAACCCATCTGAGGCCACAGTCGCCAAGAGGCGTAGCTATGCTAATACCATCAGTTACTTAACTCCTCCAGCCGAAAATGCTGGTCTGTACAAAGGGCTGAAGCAACTAGGCGAGCTTATCTCTTCTTACCAGAGTCTTAAAGACTCTGGTCGCGGGCCCCAGATTGTCAGCTCGATTATTAGTACTGCTAGGCAGTGTAATCTTGATAAGGATGTTGATCTTCCGGAGGATGGAGCCGAGATCTCCGCGAAGGAGAGGGACAATGTGGTTGGGAAAGTGTACTCCAAGATTATGGAGATTGAATCAAGGCTACTCCCATGTGGGCTTCATGTGATTGGTGAGCCTCCGTCTGCAATGGAAGCGGTGGCTACGCTTGTCAACATTGCTGCACTAGATCGCCCGGAGGAGGGCATTCAATCTCTTCCATCTATATTAGCTCGTACTGTGGGACGAGAGATAGAGGACGTGTACAGAGGGAGCGATAAGGGTGTGTTAAAAGACGTGGAGCTCCTTCGCCAGATCACTGAAGCATCACGTGGGGCGGTCACTTCATTTGTGGAGAGAAATGTTAACAAGAAAGGTCAGGTTGTTGATGTTTCTGATAAGCTGACTTCTTTTCTTGGTTTTGGCGTAAACGAGCCATGGGTACAGTACCTGTCGAGCACAAAGTTCTACGGGGCTGATAGGGAGAAGCTGAGAGTGTTGTTCAAGTTCTTAACGGATTGTTTGAAGCTCGTGGTGGCTGATAACGAGTTGGGGAGTTTGAAGCAAGCTCTTGAAGGGAAGTTCGTCGAGCCAGGGCCAGGTGGCGACCCGATCAGGAACCCGAAAGTGTTGCCTACTGGGAAGAACATCCATGCATTGGACCCTCAGGCTATTCCCACTACTGCAGCTATGCAGAGTGCAAAGGTGGTGGTTGATAGGTTGCTTGAAAGGCAGAAAGCTGACAATGGAGGGAAATATCCCGAGACTGTCGCTCTTGTGTTGTGGGGAACGGATAATATCAAGACGTATGGTGAGTCGTTGGCTCAGGTTCTGTGGATGATAGGAGTTAGACCGGTCGCAGACGGGCTTGGACGTGTGAACAAAGTTGAAATTGTGAGCCTTGAAGAGCTTGGAAGGCCTAGGGTTGATGTAGTTGTCAACTGCTCTGGTGTTTTCAGAGATCTCTTCATCAACCAGGTACTAGTTTGTTAGTGTTAATTGTTTAATTTAAAGTATTGGTTGTTTTACTAAAAAATATTATTAGTTGGTGCACCAGCTGTACTCTCTACTGATATATATGTGTCTTTGTAGATGAATCTTCTTGATCGAGCAGTGAAAATGGTGGCCGAGCTAGACGAGCCCGAGGAGCAAAACTTCGTAAGGAAGCATGCTCTAGAACAGGCAAAAGAGCTAGGCGTTGAAGTACGGGATGCAGCATCGCGTATCTTTTCAAATGCCTCAGGTTCGTATTCCTCCAATGTGAACCTTGCAGTCGAGAACTCCTCGTGGAACGACGAGAAGCAGCTTCAGGACATGTACTTGAGCCGTAAGTCATTTGCATTCGATTCTGATGCTCCCGGTGCTGGCATGACTGAGAAACGCAAGATCTTCGAAATGGCTCTCAGCACAGCCGAGGCCACCTTCCAAAATCTTGACTCGTCGGAAATATCTCTCACTGATGTCAGTCACTACTTCGATTCGGACCCCACAAACCTCGTCCAAAACCTCAGGAAGGATGGCAAGAAGCCTAATGCATACATTGCTGACACAACTACAGCTAATGCACAGGTACAATACAATCCCTTATTTTAAGTACTAATGTCCTAACAAATTGATCATCAGAAAAAATTAAGTCTGTTGTTCTGTTCTGATCCAGGTTCGTACATTGTCTGAGACGGTTCGTCTTGATGCAAGAACGAAGCTGTTGAACCCTAAGTGGTACGAGGGCATGCTGTCCAGTGGCTACGAGGGGGTCCGTGAGATTGAAAAAAGGTTAACCAACACAGTTGGATGGAGTGCAACCTCAGGACAAGTGGATAACTGGGTGTACGAAGAAGCCAACTCGACTTACATTCAAGACGAGGAGATGCTGAATAGGCTCATGAACACCAACCCCAACTCGTTCAGGAAGTTGCTTCAGACATTCTTGGAGGCGAATGGACGAGGATACTGGGAAACTTCTGAGGAAAACATCGAGAGGTTGAAGCAGTTGTACTCCGAAGTTGAAGACAAGATTGAAGGGATCGACCGTTGATTCGAATACATTACTGTATAATGCAAATGACATAGGTGATCATCACTGTTTTCCTTTGTAGGATGGATCTTTGTGATCTTTCCAAGACTTGGGGCCTTAATTTTTTGTGCTCTTTTTTCCAATTGCCCATTGTATTCTTTTTACCCGGGTCATTGGTTGTGTGAAGTGTAACATTATAATAAACTGATTCAAAATTATCAATGCTCAACAATTACTAATGCATTCTGTGTCCTTCAGCTGACATTTTAACTTTAGATGTCTCATATTAGTTCAACTGGCATGTGGGTCATCAAGAAACAAACAGCTCGATGCTCGTTCGATAAAAGCTCGTTCGAACACCAGGTTCAAACTCAATTGAACATATCTTTGGCAATTTAAACAACCTAACAAAGCAGTGTTTCTGTCTTAATTCAAGTTTGGATCTTGGATTGGACAAGGAATGCAAACACAGCTTTACAAAACCTTGGTGAATGCAAAAAGTACAATTTTCTGCAAATTCTGTTTCTGTGCAACATCTACAATTTTTAAAAAGGAAAGAAAAAAAGATCTACAAAGGGAGGCTCTCCTCCTGAAAGAATAGTACAAAACATAAACAATCACTATATGTTTGGCAATAAAATTGTATACAATGTTTCTAGTTCCCCCTCTTTGAGGCCTTAGGACATAACCTAACCTTTTTCTTCACATCAGACCAGCTCCATTAATAGGGGATCCCCAGCAGCCATAGTTCTGATCAGATTAATAAAGTCTTGCTCGTTCGTAACTTTCCAGGGGTGAACCGCAGGTGCCTCAGCAGAATAGAACGACGTGGAATTACTCTGTAGTTTTTGTTTATACCTCATTGAGTTGAAAACTGAATCATAATTTTGAGGGGAGTCCATTGCTAGAAAGAACATTGGTGCAGCGACTTTGTGATGGATATCTAGATCGCCTACTAGATTGACAAGATCGATGAAATCAGGGACAAAACGTCGAGGAACATAGAATACCTCAGAATTGCATATTATAAGGTTCTGAGGATCTTTCACACTCTCCTTGTAATTGATTTGAAAATGAGCTGGCATTGTCGCGACGAGTTTGCTCACTGTATCTGCTTGTTTTACAAACCAATCTGAGTTTCCAGAGGTGGAGACGGTAGTCCAGGACTTGGAAACCTACACGTGTTATTTATCAGAAAGCAGAAACGATCATGAGCCTTTGTACGTGTACGTGTATTTTATCTACGTATCCATTATGAAAACACCGAGTTTTTCAAAGTTCAATTGAGAAGGTGTTTACCTTATTTGTGATCCAGAGCTTGGTCTTGTCAGCTTGGAGCAAATTCCAGTAATTAAGGATAGTATCATCCTGAAGAAATAAAAAGCCGTCTGCACTCGTGTATCTATCGAAAAATTTAGGCAAGTTCCTGAAAAACAAGCGAGACGTCACATTAAAAAGAATCAAGGTACATGACAAAAACTTGTATAAACTAGGTGGAATTATGCAATTCATGTGTATTTTTTAAGGTAGTAGTTGTTTAACTAAAAGGTGTTCATTTGTTAGTATCACTTGTTTGTACTGGAACATATTACTTGTATAAAATTTCACCTTTCAACTGGTGAATAGGAGTGTTACTCAAGGTACATATATGAAAAGATAAATAAAGTAATTTAAGGCCACAACTAAACATACCCTATACACACCCATTTCAACCCTAATTCATTTTTTCTAAATATCAAAATCTGGGATCCAGAATTTTTAATCTAACCAAAAGATTATGTTAATTTTCCAACCAAAAAGTCGAAATGTGCAGGCGTTTGGATACGGGCTTTGTGCAACCAGAAGAAAGAGGGAATACAAAGCAAGAAATTTCTGCAACCAAGATCACAAGCAGTAGCCATGACATGCACAAACATGCAATTAATCTTATTTTCAAGTATCCTCGAGCAAAAGAAACATCCAGATATGGCTTTTTGAGCAAGGTGATGAGGATTTAAAAGAAGAAAAGGGATGCAAGGAGTCCTCGTGCCTGCTTCGACTAGTGGCTGGCAAACCCACGGTCTGTTATTGGGTGTTAGGAATGATTAGGTTGCTGGGAGTTTCTGTACTTTTGTTTTGATTTAATTAAGAACCCGTGTAATGTAGAGAAACGGTAGTGCTTCTACCCTCTATTCATTAATAAACAATTAAAATTTGGTTATAATAAAAATGAAGATTGAAGGCCAATAATTGGATATCAAAAGTACATGTGACTCTAATAGAATTTCGTTGAGAGGGTAAATGAATACTAACAGTTGATGTTGGAAAACAGGGCTAAAGAAAGGATGATTGATCATAATTTAATCATAATTCGTAGGTTAGAATATGAGAAGGCAGGAAAGAAAGATGAATAAAAATGTCACAGAGCTCTAAGTGTCCAGATGATGCAACATAAAATAAACGGAAATACGGGTGAAGTGTGATACACTACGAGGAAAAA
>JAPKLY010000076.1:1431516-1445608 GCA_026898435.1 Prunella vulgaris | reverse complement strand
CAACTCCAACTTATGTCCCACCAAAATTCAAAAGAAATAGGTGTGTTAGTTACATTGTATCGACGACCAATGTAAGGGTTACTTAATTTTCTAAAATCCGGACAACGCTGAACTAGTTAGAAGAGATGTAGTTTATGGAGATTTGTAATTTGAATACACAGTACAAACATTCAAGGGAAATTTAACACATGACTTTGATCAAACATAATATGGGATATAGATTATAGAAATTTTACACGCTAGAAGACAAACAACAAATAACACTGTTTTCATTTTAATTGCCATGGAATGTGTCACCTGGTGGAAATGCATTACGTGGGGGAAATGTGGGACGTGGTTCTGTTGAACAATTGTCTGTTGATATAGTCGGAATGTTTGAATGTTGACCGACATCATCAACGGCTGGGATAAATCAAGGCAAATGGAAATCAAAGAGCCTCCTTTTTGCTCGCACATTAGAAATAGCTGGGGAACATATATCATCGTCTTCAGAATCTGGAATTACAATGTCATTCACGGGTGGACTAACATTTAGGGCATTAGAGCTAAGGTGACTACATGTTATGTCAACCCAGGAATCGTTTGGTTCGAACAACTCGTCCATTGTTGTGAAAAATGGCTCACCTTCACGAACGTATGCCATAGCAAGTCCATCATCCTTATCATGCAACAAAAAGCATCAGCAAGGAATATCTTTAAATGTTTTAAATAATACATTGGAAAAATAATTGATAACATATATAATATGATAACCTTTATCATCTTCTTCCAGACTGATTTGCCAGCTTTTAATTTATTGGTTGATGGATCCCAGTTGACGCCAACTTCCTGTTTGTACTTCTTGAAAGTATTGTATCGTTTCATTACTAGTTGTTAATGGTGAATGACTTAAAAAACACATCATTAATGGAGCGCATAGCCGCAAATAGTACATGGGTCTTGTTTGAGTTAGGCATATCCCAATTACCGTGGAACTTTTGAATCATCAAAGAATTTAGAAAACATTGATCCATTTCATAGGACCACGCACCGGTCCACAACATTTCGGCTTGTTGTGGAATTTTTGCAGGTGACATTTTGCTTGTTGTAATTTAGTCACTGTGAATTTTGAAGGAGTTGGTAATATTGGTTTATGTAGACTGACAAACAACATTACATTTTATTCCGTATAGGGCAAATTTGTAAGAGGGCAAACATGGGAACATGTGCTCGCATTCCCAAATGTTGTTGATGTGATGCAAAGCTAGATATTCACAATAAAGCAAAATAATATTCTGAGTTTGATGGTTGAATTGAAGTGTCATGCACGCGACTGGTGTATCAAACATTGTTGAGGGAATTACATATGCATGCATGCCTATTATTAGATCAACCTTTTTTTACACAAATACAGTGTATTTGACCATATATTTCATTCAAGATTATGTTCTGATACATTACAAATAAAGTATAACAGTATTTTTCTCAAGATCCACTAAAAGTCATGAAACATAAATAAATGAATTTGGAAAAATAAATGTTACGGACTTATGATCGAAACATCAAATTAAAGCATCAAATATTCAAAGGGCATTTCGGCTTAGTGTGACCGTGTGTACGACATTGTGAACATTTGCGTGACATACATCTTGTGCGAGCATTGGACCCAGTTGATTGCGATTGAATCACTTCTGCAGCTTGTACCTGCGGCGTGTTGCCCATGGGCCGATATTCCGTGCAATTAACATGATTATGGTTTGACTGCTTACATCGAGAACAGCTCTTTCTAGAATTCTTGGTTGACGGCGATGAGTCGATTATACGGCGTTTCCTCGGTGATAGACAGGAACGCTTCCTACTTAATTTCAGCCGACCTGCCTACCGAGGACAGTGCGGAGCAAGGCAGACCCGAATCTCAATGTCATCACTCAACAACCATTCTTTAGGTTCTGGAACTGGCATGACTGAACCTCCCCATATGCCTATCGCATTAGAAGATAGGTAACAATCATCAACGAATGTATTGACATCGTACTTTGAGAACCTACATTCAGAGCATGAAACGATACCATAAATATAGTGCTGAGACAGGTGATATTGTAAGTAAAAAAATTTAGATAATTATAGAGTGAACCTGATTGCAGCCATTGCATGAATACATGGCATGCCTTCCATCTGAAACTCACCACACTCACAACAACGTCTACGCAGATTCACACCATAACTCTTGTTTCCACAAACTTCAACCTTAAATGCCATGGCAGCTAATGGGAAGACTTTGAAAGACTCAGCCTGATGACTCAAAGATGCGAGGTGCAACGAGACCCTACTGCATAAACTACCCTTGTGTGCTTTTGCTTCCGTATGCCTATTGTGGAACCATTCTTGTATGATTTGTCTAATACATTCCAGCACGTACACAATTGGCTTATCACGAGCCCACAAGATTCGTCGGTTCCAAGATTCAGCTGAGTTAGATGTCAGGAACTCATAACGTCGTACAGGACAATGAACACGAGACCACCTTTCTGGTTTTGCATTTTTCAAGATAGACTTAGCACGAACAGAAGCAACTCTTTCAAAGCTTTCCATAACTCTATTTATTATTAACATGTCAGTGTGTAATTAATTTTTTTTAATACAACACGTAGTTTAATAATGAATTTATAACAGAACATGGACGAGCAAAGTTACCGACCTGGTGTATTCGGACTCGGTGTACGTATATGATGCCTTCTTGAAGAAGGATATGAGATGACTTGTTCGTATTTATAAGTCAAAAATCAACTAGCTAATCCACCCTTAAGTGTAAGGGATTGTAGTAGTATCAAATGTAGTAAACGACCAAGTAGTATCGTCCACGGGAGGTGTTAGTGCAATGTGATCCTAATCCTATGTGTTGTCATGCTTATATAGTCACTAGCAAGGGTTTCTATTCTTTTTGGATTTTAAACTAAGCAACAAAACCAACAATTAAATAAAAACTAAGAAATAACAACTAATTAATTCAAGAAATTCAAATGAGAGAAGATATGCTTTAGGGTTTATCCACCTAGTGATACTAATGGCACCGTTTATGAATTACTTATGTCTCTACTTGGATGTTTAGGGGCAATTACTTAAGATTCACAATGAATTCGGTAGAATAAATGCTAGAAAGAGAAATTGTTCCCCTTCGGGTAATATAGCCTCTCAATGAGGTGTTTTGCTTCCTAATTTAAGCTCAAGTGTCTAATTATGGGGGTTCTACTACCTCTTACCCTCTCTCGAATGCATAAGAGGCACAATTAAAACATATAATTAATTTTCAAACTGCAAATATGCACCAATTTAGCCCACTCAACCCTAGTAATATTGCAAGCATAAATTCACATATACATTAGACAAGAAAATTAATTACAACTCAATAAAACCCATAATTATAAAAATCATCCAAGAGATACACAAATAAACTCATAAACAACACCTACTTAATAATCACATGATTTCAAAATCCCCAAAGCACAAATAAAATTAGCCCATAACAATATTAATAGAACTCATAGCATAAATCATCAAATTCTTCATAAACATTAAAATAGCAATTAAATAATTAGAGTAAAGGGTAGAATTCACCTAAGAAGAGTGATTACAACTTGATTGAAACAAAATCCTCCAATCTCTTGCAAGAAAATTAAAATAAAATGAAGAACACCTAATACTATGTGAAAGTGTGTGTGAAAAGGTTGCTGAAAATTGCTCCCCAAGAAAGCTGGAAAGTGTCGTATGTGTGTGGAATGGTATGTTGCTGAAGTGTTGTGTGTTTCATCTCCTTCAAATCATCCGTGCCCTACAACCTTAAATACATATGGGCTCTGAAAGTGTAATTGAAATGGGCTGCAGAAGATGGGCTCAAGCCCAAGTTGATTTTTCAGATTTTTTATGTCGCACGGCCTCTTCAGAATGTTGACACGGCCGTATGATTTTTTGTGTTGGCCGTGTCAATTACTACGGCACCCCTGACACAACCTCTTCAGAAAGTTGACACGGCTGTATGAATTAATTGCGATGCCGTGTCAATCACCATGGTGGTAGTGACACGGGCAAAGGCTACTTGACGCACACGGCCTAGAGAGAAAGGTGGACACGGCCATTGGAAATGAAAACATTTTTTACCTTGGCACTTCTTCTCCTGGGAGCGCGTTTCTTCAATTTCTTCAAACAGAGGCTGATTTCCGGCGATGACGGAACTTCCAGGCGGTTGCCAAATTCATTTCCGGCGAGCTTCGATTTCAGGCGGTTGTGGGCTTCAATTGGCTTTGTTGCAGGTTAGTGTCCATGGCTTTTTCCGGCAACTTTCCTTGCATTTCCGACATTAATAGGCGTTTCCGGTGCGACGGCAAGGGCGGCTGCGTCCAGGGACTTCGAGCAGGCTTCGATTTCGGCAAACAGGGAGTTGCGCTTGTTGCTATGGCCTTGAATTTTGGCAGCAGTGTACATCGTGATAGCTTCTTCCGGCAATTCCATGGATTTCGGCAATATAGCTTGAACAGGGGTTGGGTTCCGGTGACGAGCAGGTTTTCCGGTGGTGGGTGCGGTTAGGCCGGGGCTGAGCTTCAATTTCTCCATAGCTTCTTCAATTGATTTCCGACGAGGAGTGGATCTTCGAACAAGAGACGGTTGAGGAGATTTGTGTTTACAAAGATAGTTTATTCTTCATTTCTCCTTCTCTCTCTTCCAGTTTCCATAAAACCATGTATGGCTCAAGAGTGGCCACGTTTCTCATTTCTTTGCAGACCAAGTCAAAGGATAAGAAGTGTGGTACAGTTGCCTTTCACGTGAATACATCTTCTGCACAAAACTAATGGTCAAATAAATGAGAAGGAATTTAAATGTTAGAATAAAGTAAGTGGGTTGTTCATGGGCTTCTCAATTAATTAGCTAGACAATTAATATTTGGGCTCAAAATTAGGAATTTGGAAATTAATTAAATGGGTTACTAATTAAATCAAAAGTGTAATAGTTTTCAAATTAACCCAAATAATAATTTTACAATTAAATCATGAATTCATCTCAATTTTTCCCAAAAAAATGTGCCACAATTAATATTTTGCAATCAAGCTCAACAACTCAATTAAGTGTAAATAATTGCAAGAAATCATCTCAAAATAGACATATAAACATAATAATTTTGAGCAATCTTCACATTAATCATGAGATTGTGGCCACAAGAAGCAAACTTTTTCTGCAGGTGGTGATAACAAAGTCCATGGGCTGCACCGGGGAACACACAGTTGATTGCATGTATAATACTTTGGTGCTGATCGGATACAATTAAGAATTGCTCAGGAAACTCAAATGCAGCTTTTAAGGATGATAGGAACCACGTCCACGTTTCATTGTTTTCCATGTGGGCAATACCATGTGCAAGTGGGAATACATGGCGATTGCAATCATGTGTTACTGCAACAAAAACTACGCCCTTGTACCTCCCTTTCAGATGAGTTCCATCAACAACAACGACAGGTCTTGCGTGTTTGTTAAATCCATCGATACAAGCACGCAAAGCAACAAATACATTTTTGAATCTTTTATGTTCATCCACCTTTAACCGTGTGTATGTCCCAGGATTTGCTTTACACAGCTCATGCAAGTACAATGGCAGCGACCCAAATGATTCTTCAAAATTACCAAATAACATTTCTTGTGCACAATCCCTCGACCTACGCCCCTGAGTGTACAGAAAATCCAACTCATGCTTCATTTTCAAATCAGCCAGTAAACTTGTGGGGCTCAATTTGGTTGACTGATATTTTTGGCTATCAAGCATATACAATCCAATAACTCGTGAGGGCAGAGTACGTGGTGCATTACAATCAGGATCCACTTAGCACGTATGAGGTATGAACTTCTTCGTACTCCTAATACCATGGGTGCCAACAACACGGAAAACAAAATTGCAATTTTCATACTTGCATTTCAAGTGCCACCTACCTGCATCAGATTTTTTTTACTCGGTATTCGACTCGGTTATGCAAATGATAGTACCCAATTGCTATATACACTTCATCTTTAGCAGAATATGTGTTACCCTATTTCAGTTCAACATTGATTCCAGTACTAGATGTTGCCTCATCGGTACGTGGCGGAGAGAACGAACTAGGTATGCCTTGGATCTGCCAAGGGGAAGTTGCATGTGTTTGATGTTCTTGCGTGTGGGTAGTATCCAGGTCTTCCGTTCCATATGTCCTAATATTATCATCCGAAGATTCATACACAGAATCAACAAAGGAATCATATGAATCAGTGTTGACATCTTCAACACACAAATCCTCATTGACACCTTCACCTTCACAGGTCTCTTCAACGTAGACCGGTTTGCTGCTTGTTGGAATAAGAGCATTGAAATGATCCATCAGTTTAACAAAACCAGTCACATGATTAGTGTCAAATCCTTTGGATACAACCGCATTATCATATTTCGGTTTTATACCACCAAAAGAAACATAAACATCAGGACTCTGTGATGATCTCAACAATGAGTCAACATTGATGTCATTCTGAATTCTCAGCATCATATTAGAACCATTAACATGAACAAGTTCGGAAATCTCAAATTCTTCATGTGTAATATCTGTTGTAAAAATGCTACTGACCATACATCTAAGAGCAGAAAAATTGAACGGAGTGGGTATCTCAAAGGCCCTCTTATCACCCTCCAAATAGTTGCATCCATCCCACATACCATTGAAATGTATGATGAGAAGTCTACGATTACTCATCTTCTGAAACAAAATTGAATCAACTAATTGTAATTGGAATTTAATGCACTTACGAGGAGAATGCAAACACAAATCAATGATTTTTATTTACTACAGAGAGACGAACACCCAGTCTACGAATATAAGTATAAAAACACCATCCTATTTCAATTACCAAGGTTCTACAGTGATTCAACCCTAAACATTATGCCTCATTGTAATTTTGTACAATCGGGTATCAGGTGGAAGTGTGGCTTCAAATTTACTGATGATAACATATTAAAAACATAGATTACCTCAAAAAATTGCTCCAAATGGTTTGATTGTCGAATGTTGGAGGCGGGGAGTGTTGAGCAAAATCGACAAAATTGACAACATAGAGGACTTAAGTCTAGGGTTGACAACGGAAATCATGAACTAGCCGGAAATTCTCGTCGGTACATCGCCGGTGAACCACTCGCCGCCGCAAAGCTGCCGTCCTCGATCTCTGGCCGCCGCAAAGCTGCCGTCGTCGATCTTCAAATGTTGTAAAATGTTAATTGGGAATCTTCATACAGTTAATAAAAATGTTGGAGTTTGATTGGTAAAATTAATTGGGTCAAACACATAATTGATGATTGTTTGGGAGGGTAGGTGTAGATTTATGGGATGAGATAATTTTATCACAGGTGACATCACTTTAGGGCAAAAAAGATCTTTTTTAGGGAATAGGGCAAAAAAGATATTTGAGTCTTCTAAAAGGGCATAATTGTGCTTTCTCATAAATAAATATGTGTTATGTTGATTTCTTTGGTGGCCTACCAAATGGAAAAGACAGTTTTCTTACTCAGTTATCTGGACAATATAAGACGTATCAAATGATAAATAAACAATCGGCCTAGTCTTTTTGGAGTTACCAAATGCAAGATAAAATTTCATATCAGGGCTACCAAACGTCAGAAACGGAAGTTATATGGGTCAAACCTGTGTTTTAAAAAGCGGATCGGACCGGTCCGACCCCTACTCGGACACCTCTCCGGGCCGTTTTAGTACGTTGGACCGGACATTTTCAAAAGCGCCTGAAAAGCGCTCAAAAGCGGTAAAAATCGGGTTGGACCGGTCGCTCGTTGGACCGGCCGAAACGGCGCTTTGATAAATTTTTTAATTAAATGGTATTTTTTTACACAAAATTAACTAAATTAATTATATATATAATACATATTAAATATAATTTAATAATATAATGTCTAATTTTAATTCATAACCCTAGATAATAGATATAGTTTCACTTCCTGAAAATACAACTCTAAATCTCCACCCTCCTTCGGTATAATATCTAACTTTAATTTATTTTTTTAATAAAATTTATTCATAAGCTATATAATTTTATTAGAAAATATATATATAAAAATTTATAATTATATATTATGTATTTATGATGTCACATCGGTTCAATCGCTTTAAAAATAGTTAGACCAGGTTGAACCCGGTCCGACCAAAAATATTAAGGTGGCCGGGTCAACTTCAGCTTCCGCTTCCGCTTTTAAAACATAGGGTCAAACCATGAAAATCGTATGTGAGGCTCATGTGTGTGTTTTCTTTGGTGGCCTACCAAATGAGGACTTTGTGTGCCTCAATGGCCAAACCAAAAAAGCCGCTGATTTTTACCAACATGTGTGGTCAATGCGGGCGGCACGCTGACCTAATCAACCAACCGACGTTATAATATTTTATTTAAAGAAAAAAGAATGATTATAATATTAAAATATTGGATCTACCCCTAATTAAAAGTTGTAACCGACATAGATAAGCATTACTTGTCACCATACGATCAAGTTAATCCCATCCGTTAATTTCGTCATCAAGCTCCTATTTATACCCACAAGCCTCGAACCCCATCCCCATCTCAAGCCAATTTGATCGCTCATATTTTGTTGTCCTTTGATTGATTTTATGTTTCCTTTTGTCGATTATATGCGTGTAATGATGGGAGTCTTCAATTCGTTCTTCTTGCCGTGTTCGAGTCCTTTCCGATTTGATCATGGTGGTGTAATTTGATTGCAGATGGTAGATGTTTGATCTCAATGAATTTTGGTCGATTCTCTGATCGTCTTGGCGATTTTTATTGAAGATGTTTAATGTTTGATCTTTTTGAATTCAAATCGCGTTTCTGATAGTCTGAGGCGAGTTAGATTGAGGGTGGTTGGTGTTTCATCTTATCGAATTCTTTTTCGTGTTTTCTTCGTCGGCTGATCTTGATGGTGAATTATATTGGAGGTGGTTGGTGTTTGATCTTATCGTATTCTTTTTGGCTTTCTCTTCATCGGCTTCGTTTTTATTGGATGATCTGGTTTTCTTTTAAGGCCTGGAATAAATTCGATGTTGAGCCAAGTTCTCTAATATGGGCATCTTCATCTTTTGGAATAACCTAATTAATTTGAGACATAAATTTTCAAAATTTGGTTTCTTTTCTCCATTTGAGATGGTTTGGAATAGACCTTGAGTCTGCATCTTTTCAACCTAGGGTGTTGGTTATTAATGATTTTTGTGGTGGCCAAGAAACCTGTTGTTGCTGCTGATGTTGGGTCTAAAAGATGCTGAGTTGGATATTTTCTTGCGATTCTGAAGCCTCTTTTACCCTTGGTTTGAGTATGCATCTTTTCAACATTGGGTGTTCAAATTTATTTCTTCTGCGCCTGGTCCTTAACGGAATTTTAGGGTCTTAGCGTTGTTATTAATTCTCTTTCGGCTGCACTATATCATTTTCATCCACTTCCAGATTCGTTGTGTATGCACCTGGCTATTTGTTATCTGACAAATGTCAAATACGCCCTTGCTGTCGAATGCGCGTGGTAACTATGCATTTATTTGTATACTTTGTGACTGGTTAGGAGGGTTAAGCTAGCTCACCTTCAATATGAAAACGTCTTCTTGTTGAGCTTTTTCTACCAGTTTTTCTCTGGGTGGGGTGCATGACAAGACATTTAACTGATCTTTTGCCTTGTAAAGATCTTCTAAAATTTTTCCTTTTTCCATCATGCAGCTGTTGGATTACGAGATATTCTATCAAATATGATACTTCTATTCTTTTTCATCAATTCAAATTTTACTTTTTCCGACTCGATAGTCCTTACTGCTGTTGATTTCGTACTTCTGATTTTCAACTGATTTTTAGGTATGATCCCTTCAGTTTTTTGTTAATCACTGTTTTTTCTCAAGTAAATAATATTTCATAATGCAGTCTGTTGGTTTTTAACTTCATGATGTTCTTTGAGCCAAGCGTACCGTTAGCATATTGGTTCGAAATTCCTTTTGGTATGTTTCTTTGCTTTTGATTTGCCTTGCAAAGCTGTTTCTTCTGTGGAGTGCTCCAGTCATCAGAAGTTTCTTCACCACAGTGCATAATGCTTGACATGTGCATGTTGCCTGGTATCATACGTTACGTTTTTTTGGACTACATATATATTATGTATCTATTTCCTGGTGATTTTTGTTTCCAACAATTGTTTTGTTTGGTCTTGTGAGTGCACATAATGTTTTTTATTTGCCTGGTCATTTTAAGCGTGCCGTAGTCCTCTTCTTTTGTAGTGCCTCCTTTATAGAACTGGTTCTTCCTGGGGAAGATCACACAAGAAGTGTGTGTGAAGGTGGTCAGATAAGATGGGAAGGATAAGTGCAGAACAAGACTTCCAATGGTTGTGTTTCAACACTTTTGTTTTACAAAACAGATTTGAATTTCTCTCCAAAATTATGTAGCATGCATGGAAACTTTATAGATTCTGTAATGGTGGTATTCAGAAACAAATGGGCATTGGAGTGGCTGTATTTGACAATTCTTTTTGGAGTGGGTCTGAGTTACTCTGTTTTGCAAAAATCTTTAAGCTACTCTTAGAATATGTTGTCATAATTTTTTTTATATATGGTGATATGATGTGGTTATCTTCTGACCTCAGCTAAAGAAGGAAAATTTTGCAGATTCATCAGATCAGATGGAGAATGGCATGAGTTCATTGCTCCTGTCTAAGGTTTAGTATTTAAAGATTTTTTGTGTTCTTTGTACAATCATCCTATGTTGTGTTCTTTCTGAAATCTGCTGGGGATCATTTAGGTTACTTGTTAAATTTAATCGAAGTGGAAAGGATGTTAGTGTGAATCTGCATGCTTTCAGAAGAGTGTTGTGTTCTTTCTGAAATCTGATGTGGATCATTTTGGTTGCTTGGTAAATTTAATCGAAGAGGAAAGGATGTTAGTGTGAATCTGCATGCTTTCTGATCTTCTGAAATAAGATTCCTGAAATTTGACTACCCTCCTAGACCTAGTATATTTATTACTTTTTCTAATTAACCTTGTCCGAAGCTGTAATGTTCTGAACATGTGAATCTTCTTGTAGTCACTACTCACAAGCTTTATTCTGGTTCAGAATGGGAGGCCTTTGGTTTTACAGTAGGACTGTACAATTGTTTCATGTTCCGTTTCTTGGTTTTCCTTGGTCAGTGGAGGATTCTTCGACAGGACCTTGTACCAGAATTATAGCTGCATCTTGTGGGATGGTTTCTTCCTTGGTCTCTGTGTCTTCATTCCCAGTACCGAAACCGTCATTTTAATGATTTTTGGGTGTCCATAATCAGGTCATTGTTGAATCTGGTTCCAAATTTGCCGTATCTCCTTTTAACCTTGGATTTGGACAAGCTGGATGGCTCTTTATAATCATTTTGTGGCTTGCATCTGTGTGCATCTTCAGTCAAGATTCATAGATGAAGATATGAGGAACACTCTGTTCGCTTTTGTGGTGAGCATGTATCATACTCCTTTACTTCATATTTTGTCGACAGGCTATTGTTTGCCACTCAGAAAGCTGAAATCCAGCCTAGATGTGTTCAGTTTTTGGTATCTCGTTCAGCGGTGAAGAAGGTTTTGTGTTATTTAGGGTTCTTAAGAGCTGAACAGCAGAGATAGTTTTCAAAGTAAATCCAAGTTAATGTCTTCTATTTCTGGTTAAGTGCGATTAAGTTATGTGTCCGCGGTGGAGGGTGTTGCGTTCTGAGTTTAGCTAGTTCTTTTTGTTTGTTCTGTATTTGCATGTAACTTGACAGCATTGTTCTCTGTGTTCTACTGTGTGTGAGTTGTTGAGTGTGCCATGCTTGGTTATTATTGACGGGCCTTGGATGTGGTAGTGTTCTTCACAATATTCTTCATCTATCTTCATCTATCAATGTTCGTGGGTACATCAGTGCTATTTTCCCTGCTGTTCAGGTCCTGACGGAAGAGGTCTTCTATATCATTACGTTCAGCTTTTGTGGTGTTCTATGAAAACAAATTATTTGCTTCGATGATCAAGAATTAAATTTACTGGTTATCAAAATGGCATCATGTTTTTATTTGTCAAAACATCATCCTATACCACCGTGCTTAGTATTGGTGTAAATTCATTTTAGTCTTGTGAGTACCCTGAGAGTTTTTGTTTTGCCTGGGTCATTTTAAGCCTGCTGTAGCCCTCATCTTCTGTAGTGTGCTTGAAGATGGTTGGATGAGTTATTCAGAAAGGATAAGTGCATAGCAAGCCTTCCCGTGGTCGTGGTTGCCATTTCTCCCTCAGCTGGTTCTACAATTTGTTTTGGTTCAATCCTTTCTTTCTTCAGAACAGATTTGAATACCTCTAAAATTATTTAGCATGAGTTCAATTGAAGACATGTGAGAGTTATTGAAAACTTATTGTAGGCTCTGTAACGGTGGTGCTGGGAAACGAATGGGCTTTGGAATGCTACATTTGGCGACCTTCTAGTAATTGTTGGAGGGGTTTGGTTTTGCTGAAGTCCTAATTTATTTTATTAATAAAATTTATTTTTTATTTTGTGGGATGATGTGGATTATCTTCTGACTTCAGCTTAAGAAGGAAAAGTGCTACAAATTCATCTGAATGAGAATAGCGGATAATAGTTCTGGTCTTAAGGTTTGATAATTAAGATTTTTGTTTTTCCAGTTATAAAATGTTTACCCATGCTGAATTTGTGTTCGGTTTAAGTCTTATTTTATTACTTGAAAAGTATTATGTAGTATCCAGATGGAACTGGATTAATGAAATATAATCTAAGTGAGAATGAGAGTGATTCTGCTCGCTTTGCCATCTGCTGAAATATGATTTTGCTCATTAATCTAATATGTTCGATTCTTTTTCCTAATTAACCTTGGAGAAGGTTAGTGTTCTGTTATTCTTTGACAGGACCTTGTTACCTTATTAGTTTGTTCTTGCAGAAAAGTTTCTACCATGTTCTGTCTCTTCATCCCAGGATTTAGTAGAACTATTGTGTAATGATTTTGGGGTGTGAAAATAAGGTTATTTTCAAATTTGTTATCAATTTTTGCACTGTTCTCTTTATAAACTAAAATTTGGCCGAACACCTCATAATTATTTTCCAGCTTATATATTTTTTGCCTCTACAGTTGAATTTTCATGTAGGCAGATATGAGAAACTTTCTGATGCTTTTGCTTATAGTTACTTCGCATGTATCCTGCTCCAGTTCCTTCATGAAGGTACAATAATTTTCTGCACGGTTTAGATATGGGGATCTGATTGAAGTGTTGTCTTCATGACATGGTATGCACTGTCTTCAAAATGTTTTGATGGCTGATTTATGCTATTAGAATGTTCTGACTTTTTCTGTTGATGATTTATGGTTTGCCATGGAAGTTGGAACCACAACAAATTTGTTGACCTTCAGATTTGGTGTTTCAGTGAAGAAGATTTTGTGTTATGTAGGCTCATAACGAGATATTTCTGAAGGAAATCCACCAATGGATGTCATCTATTTCTGGTTTTGTGATGCGTCCATGGTGTAGGTCATTTCGTTCTTAATTTGGCTTGTGTTTTTCGTTTGTATTGAAACTTCAACTGTCTACTCGAGTTATTGAATGTGGTCTGCTTTGTTTTACTCTTGAGGGGCTCCGGCTGTGCTGGTATTCTTCTCCACACTGTGTTGTCAGCCACATGGACTGTAGAGTTGGTTTTTGAAGTAAATCCAATCAAATGTCATCTATTTCCGGTTAAGTGATGTTCTATTGTGAGGTTAATTTCGGTCTTGCCAAGTGTTTTTCATTTATATTAAATTAACATAGAATTCAATATTTTTGTATCTGCGGTGTGCTGTCTATGCGAGTTGTTGGGTGTGCTATGGTTTGTTGCACTGTTGAGGGGCTCTGAGTGTGCTGGTATTCTTCTTTAAACCATTCATCATCGGCCACTGTCCATCGGTATGTCAGTTTCGTCATCCCGCTGTTTTGAACAAATATCATGCAATGGTGATGTTATTTTGGCTGTGATTTGTTTGGAAAGCTGTTCCTTTCGCGGATTGCTGCAGTCTTTATGAATAAATGCATTAGAAACACTTCCCATCAT
>JAPKLY010000076.1:1406859-1431506 GCA_026898435.1 Prunella vulgaris | reverse complement strand
CTTGCAGGAAAGTTTCTTCCATCTTGTGTTTTCTTCAACCCTAGGAATTTGTACATTGCAACCATTGTTTTACTGATACTTTTGGGTTTGCAGAATCAGGTCATCTGAATTTGTTTCAGAGTTATGTTTCTTCCATCTTGTATGTTCTTCAACCCTAGGAATTTGTACATTGCAACCATTGTTTTACTGATACTTTTGGGTTTGCAGAATCAGGTCACCTGAATTTGTTTCAAAGTTTGCCCCATTCTCTATATGACCTTGCAGGGAAGTTTCTTCTATGTTCTGTGTGTCTTCATCCCTATGAACTCTTAGATTGAAACCATTGTTCAAATGATTTTTTGGGTGTAACATTAGGTCATCACTGAATTTGTTTGTCAAGCTTAACCTACTCTCCATATAAATTACAGGGTAATTTCTTCCATGTTCTCTGTGTCTTCATTTCCAGGAATTGATTAATTGGAAGTTGGAACCATAATTTTAATGATTTTTCTGGTGTGCGAAATCAGGTCTTCACTGAGTTTGTTGTCAAGTTTGTCATTAACCTTAATTTTGGAAGTTCTAGCTTTTGCACCTTCAGTCGATTCATATATGCAGACTGAAACTTTCGGATGCTTTTGGGGAGAGTTAATTTGCTTGTATCCTGCTTCTGTTCCTTCGTGCTCGTGTTAATACACACTATAATTATCACTGAATGGTATAGGCATAGGATATTCCAATGTAAGTGCCTGTTTTCATGATTTGACCTGCAAGTCTTCAAGATGTTTTTGGTGGCTGAATTTTGCTATTAGAATTTATGTAGTTTATAGTGGACTATGGGACTGAAAAGCTTTCAGTTTTTTGTATTTCATTCGACGATGCAGATTTTGTGTTATGTGGGGTTCGTAAGAGCTGAACTGTGAAGATAGTTTTCGAAGTAAATCCAACTGAATGTCATCTATGTCCTCTCAAGTGATGTGTCCACGGTGAAGGTCACTTTGTTCTTATTTTGGCTAGTATTTTTCTGTTCGTGTGAATTTATATAGAACTCGACAGCTTTGTTTTCTGTGCACTATGCAAGTTGTCAACCTCTAATGTGCTAGTGATCTTTTCAACCCTACTAGTCATCCACTGTATGAGGGTATAAGAGCTATACTTTGGAGAGTTTTTGAAGTAAATCCAAGCGAATGTCATGAGTTTCTGGTCAGGTGATGTTGGCCATGGTGAATGTTGTTTCGTTCTTATCTTGGCTAGTGTTTATTGTTTGTATGATACTACAGATAACCCAACAGCTTTGTTTTTTACGCCCTACTTTTTATGCGAGTTGTCAACCCCGGTTGTGCTAGAAGTCTCCACTTTCCACCCAATTCGTCGTCTCACAGTGCTGTCTTCCTGCTTTTCTTGACCCCGGGTATGTCACTGTCCGAGGGGTATGTCAGTACCATCCTATTGCTTTTCAGGAGGTCCTTCTATAATCTTACATTCAGGTGGTGCAGTATTATATGATTCAATGATCAGTGATATGTTACTGGTTTTCATAATGGCAATCGTTATTTTGATCATGAAGGTTCCTTGTAAGGTGTTGCTGGTGTCTGTTTCAGATGTGGTCAATTCTCGTTATTCTGTGGTCATGCATAAAGAATGGTTTGGGAGTGTAGTATCTTATTATGAAGATCTGTTATCTTGCACTTGCACTCCGTTCGGTGTATGCAGTTGGCCAGATCAAGTTAATAATACTTCTGTTGGATGCTTGAGGGTTGTTTTGATCTCATGTTACTGCAATGTCTCTGATTGTCAGTTCTTATATGCTGGTGGTGGAAAGCAAATGAGGTATAGATGAGCTTTTGGAAGTTGGCATCAACGATAAGCTGTTTATGATTGTGTCTTCACTTGAATTTTGTAGACGCTGCTTAGGTATATGTTATTCTTTGCACTACCTTGTGTTTTCCTCTCTGTGCTGGCATGAATTCTTCTTATACATGTATTCCTGTCCTAATTTAGTATTCCCTTTAGTTGTGTATTTGTACTGTTTTTTAAAGACTATTTAGTTTCTAATGTTTTTATATCAAGAGAAGAGAACGTGATGTGGGTGGTGCACTGAAAATGAGGAAATGTGTCCAGTAACTAAGTTGGTAAAAGGCTTTCATTGTTAAATCTAAGTGAATTAAGTCAGTTGTGGTTTTCATGTGAGTCGTTAATTTCTGTATCTCTAAGTTCAGCTCTCACTTTTTTATTTTTTCTAGTTATATTATAGGTTAGCTTGTGTAACTCCGCCTGTGTTGCATTTGCTCACAGCCGGTCCCAAGCCCGGATAAAGGAGGAGGGTCAAGGATTAATCTTTTCCAGTTACCGGGATCAAATTTGTCCATTTTTTTTTGTGGTTGCTGGTGTTTTGTGAACATCTTCATCTTATGCTATGATATCATCTGGGTGGAGAGCTTCTGACTCTCATCTAGTTAATGTGAAAATGTTTGGTTGTTGAAGATATATTGGTCTTAACTGTGTATCCAGGCATAAACCATATTCATATCCTTAAATGTAATCTGCAGAGAACATGGCTTAGATAATTTTCTTGCATGGACATGCGTCTCGGCCAAGTATTATTCATGGTATCATCTGAATAAGAAAGAAGGATAACCAGTTCATCGTTAGCCATGCGATTTTACTGATGGAAATGCTTACACAAGACGAGATGGTTGTGGCAGTGGCCCCGTCTCAGTGATGGAAGTTGATGATAATCGATTGAATATGGATGACAAATGAACCTGGACCGAACATGTCCTAGCAGAATCGTTAAGGTACTACTTGAATTAATAATGGCTAGTCAAGGCAACAACTATTATGAATCTCTATTTGTCTTGTATTCTCAATTCATTTGTCTTATATTTTTATCTTCCGTTTGAACATGCAACGACTCTGTATTTTAGACCATTGTTCTACAAAACTATAGCTCTCGTTCAGACTCTCCTTTTGGTCATGGAAAATATCTTAATATTTGTATTTCCAAATTCCAATATATTTTTTTCGGACAAAATTACAATATACAGTTGATCGGTTGACTGTTTGATGTCGTAGATGATTCGATTGCATTCCTAGAGAAATTTGATCATATCTACAAGCTTAAAATTTGAAGACTTTATTTATTAGACCTTATTCATTTTATTTACTTTTATTTATTATTTGCATGGGCTATCTGAGCCCAGGGCATTATTGAGTATGGACTTTGTAAGTTAGTGTATTTAGAGGAATATATATATCTCTGGATTTCATTGTTCTGAGATGTTTTTGGAATTATTATTGATTTACACTTTTTGTGGAACCTAGTACATGTAGTGTCAAGGTTCTTTACAGTGTGTATTCGTGTCATCACAATTGCTACTCTTTTGGTAATTCACAATCTGGACTGTGATGCTTCCTTTTTCCTCTTAAATATTACAGATAATTACGCATAAAATTTTCTGATTGTCATGTGATGCTCGTGTTATTTTGTGGACGTTTTTCACAATAATTACATCACACCACAAATATGATTTTAGAAGTGAAGAGAATATTAAAAATACCACAATTTTTGGTAGGCTGCTACTAAATTTTGAGTATGGTAACAATATAGTAATTAAAATATTTTTGCATTTTAGTATGTAAGGATATATTTTGGTGTGTATCAATAAATATATTGGCATTACAGTACCATGTGAAAATGCTCCCTCGATATAACAGTGAAAAATGATATGCCAAAGTAAAGGGACGAATTAATCTCCACCGTTGGGACAACGAAAGTCTTCTTTCTTCTTCTTCTTAGGGACAGGGAAGCAGCGATCAAAGACATGGGCTACGGGGTTGCTTATTTCATTTCTGAGCTCCTAACCTTCGAAAGAGAAGTACAGGGGAGTGGCATACGTGGCTCCTTGTAGCGGGCAGATGCCCAATCGCCAATGGATACAGTGAATACCAGAGTAAAGGGGCTTTATTCAAGTCTTTTGGGTCGTCCATTAATTTCAACATAAAATAATATATCGATATTAAAAAATTTTGTATGGAATGGTATGTATTAAAAAATCAGAGAAAGCCTGCCCAACATCGAGCTGAAGGGAGGTTGGTGGGTTTAAAAAGTTGGTTGCTTGTAAAAGTGGAGAAAGTGTGACATAGACTATATTTGTGGGGATGAAGCAGTATCAGCAAAATAGAGAAAATGAGTTAGGAGAAGTTGATGAGATGGTAACTGTTCAGCAAAGAAGAGTGGGTATTTATGGTGAAATTAGGTTAATAGAAGGATTAAATTGTGCAAATTAAAAATAATATGGATAAAAGGGTAAAAGAAATAGAGCATATAACTTCATCTGTTATCTATTTATCTATATCTATTCTTATATATAAAGGGTGAATTATTGCGGGTGATTAGTTTTCTGCTAGTTTCCAGTCACTCAAGACAGATGTCAAGCACCAAGCGGACCGATTTCTCCACGTGTTGATTTTTCTTTTCATTTGACCTAATTTTTTTTTTCTTTTGCTAGTCTTCTTTTTCTCCCAGCATTTTCGTCTCTATCTCCGGCTTCTTCTTCGTCCAACCCACCTCCTATTAAAGCATCAATTACATTTGTTGATACAACGTCTCCTCTTTTTTATGTTCTCTTGTTTTTTTTTATCGAGAATTTTTTTTTTTATAAAATAAAAGTTATAAGGTCATAAGAGAGGTATGAGTTACACCTCCTTCTACAACATCACTCTATGTCTTTCAGACAAAATTCAAAAATAACTATTATAGAATTGAAAATGGATTTGCACTTCACTCCAAGAAACTTGTATCTGTCTTCCATTCCCTATATCTCTTCATCCAATTTCAGCAATTAGTCTTGGGTTCGCCAAGTAACCTCTCCAACCGAAATTGCTCCCCTCTAAAAATACACCCGTTCCTAGCCTTCCATTACAACCACACACCGCATTCCCAGATACAAACTAATAATCTCTTTGTTGATAGAATTTACTAATTGTGTTCGTTTATGTGGCTTTACGACGGATTAATTCTACCAAACAATAATCTTATGATTTTATGCTCTTGGGGGGGGGGGAGAGTAGAGAATTTAGAGAGAGAGATATTGCAATGAAGATTGTATTGATTGTGTGAAAATATAAGAGAGTCCTTTGAATAGTACAAGAGAGGTCTTATTTATAGGTGTGTGAGTGTGAGACGACACCTTACGAGCCTATGTGACTTCCGGTGTTGACGAGGGTTCCCTACCCTCGTCTTGATCTCTCACACTGCTCCCCCCTATCACGTCCCGTCCTACTACTATGCCTTAGACTAGATGGGCCTCGTTAAAAACCTCGCCGTAAACCACCCTTGTGGATAAACCGGACGGAGGGAAAAAGAGCTCGCCATCGGGGTCCTATTGACTAGCAGGTGAGCTCATGGGCGAGCTCATAGGCGGGCTTTGGTGGGTCGGGCGAGCTCTAACGCCTTGCATGGCCCGTGAGTGTTGTGCGATGATGAACCCCGGCGAGACCTTCACGAGGATATGGGGCGAGCCCTGGGCGAGCTCAGGCATTGCAGAGGCGACCTCCTAATTCACTGATTTACCTCGAGTGGCTCGCCCATCAACAATTACCCCCCAGCTCGTCTTCATCATGGCTCATGGCATGTGTGGGCGAGCTGGCATATGACTCTCGGGCGAGCTCTCCCGTGGGTGGAGTTCGAGATGTCGCACGCGTCTCCCTCAGTGTCGTTTCCCGTGCCCATAATAATAACTTTTCAAATTCTGCAAAAAGGTCCCTGATCTTCCGGGAATTTCGATCTCGCGCCCAGCGTCTATAAATAGGCGGAAATGAGGAATTTCCTCACTTTTGCTTTCTCACTTCTCAGAGCACATTTCTGGCGATCATCCCTCTGCTTCAGACGTGTCTCCGAACGTCTCCCAAGGTAGAAATCCGGATTTCTCCTTTCTCTCCTCCCTTGTTCCTTGTTTTCGAACGCCTACATTATGTCTGAGAACTCTTCAAGCCGTACCCCCCCGCATCGTGATCTGGGCAAAGGACAAATCACCGATGACCTTCCAAACCCCCGAGAGGCGCCTGTGGTCCTCTCATCGAGCTCTGGGGCGAGCTCTGAAACCTCCCCGGGCAGTAGCGAGCTCTTGGGGTCAGTTCGTTCTGACTCCAGCGAACAGGCTACAAGCTCCGGTGAGGAATCGCCCCTCCACGAGCTCTGGGATTACTCAGAGCGAGCTCACGGAGGAGCCGCGGCCCCCGTTGAAGAGGAGGCCACTGAGATCGAGGCCCGGGAGGAGGTCACCGAGGTTGGGGCTGGAGACCTTGCTGGCGAGTTGGCCCGCGAGGTCGATGAAGAGGTCGGCGAAGATACAGGGACGGAGGTCACTTATGAATACCTCAATTTCATCGACTTTCCCTTTCCCAAGCTCCCTGAACATCAAGTCTCTACCGAGGTCGTGAACGAGTTCGACTGGGGCGAATATGTGAGAACCCACGGGGCGAGCTTCCCCCTACCCCGGCGAGCTCCGATTCGAAAAGCCGCTGGAAAGTCTGACCTTAAGGCCAACGGGGTGGAGAGCATCATGAGCGAGTTCGCCCTTCCGGATATTCGGAGGCGGTTCCGCATCCCGCTGAGGAGAAAGAACGAGCCGACCTCCCCCCTGCCGGGCTCACAGCCATGAATTATCACACTTTGAAGGCGGGGCTCACCCTTCCCCTCCACCCCATCATTGGGCAGTTTTTGGCGGACACGGGTCTCGCCATTACCCAACTCACTTCGAACGCATGGAGCAATCTGTTGGCAGCCCTGACCGTCTTCGGCCTCGAGGGCTATGAAAATCGACTGAGTACGGCGGAGATCAATGAGCTCTTCATCGTGATCAGACAAGTGAGGGAGGGGAAGGGATATTATTCTTTCCAAGCTCGCCCGGGGGGCAAATTTTTAGGCGACCTCCCCAACAAAATCCGGGATTGGAAGGAGCAGTTCTTCTTTATCGGGGGGGATTGGCGAGCTTCTAATGGTCGTGGAGGGCATATCCCTACTCCCGAGACATATGGGGAGGCGAGCTGTAGGTGGTGTACCTTAGTGTGTGTGCGTCGGATTAGATTACTGATCTAATCTATCTTTTTGCAGGTTTGAAGCGCCACAGGTCGAGCCGTGGGAAACCGGAGGTTTCGATTGGCTTCTAGTTTGTGCGGACGGTGTGTTGCTTGAGGGAGAAGAAGGATCGTGAGATCGAACACTTGTGCCAACACCACTGCCGCAGGCTCACCGGCCTCATCACTTCACCGCACCACCTCGCTGCTCAAGGTTTTGCACTTCTCCATTTTGAAGTTCTGCCAGCTCGCTGCTCCGTATATTGAGGTCGTTTGACCTACTTGATCATCTTGTGCAGGTGTAGGTCCTACTGCCGAGCTCCCACCTGTTAAAGTTCCTGAAGCATACTATTTCTTAGCTCGGCAGCTCAGGATGGGCAAGCCTCGCCTAGGGAGGGAAGGTATCCCCTCGGGGGCGGTCCTGGATGCCACCAAGAAGCTCGAGCTCGCCAAAGCCGCTGATAAGGCTGGGGGCTCGGGCTCTCAGAGGACTTCGGCGCCTCCCCCAACGAAGGAGAAGGTCGCCGCTGCTAAAAAGGGGGCCGGCCGAGGTTTGGACCTCGAGCGGGGCGCTCAACCCCCTCCACCTCCCCAGACGAGGCGAGCTCTCCACCGAGGGGATGGCTCGCAAGTGAGTGAGGAAGAGACTCGCCCTGCCAAGCGAGTCAGGGCTGAGGGCGGCTCCTGATCAAGCCAAGCAGGGTCAGGACGAGCACTTGCTGTTCAACCTTCTCAAGCGCCTCCAACTCCTCAGAGTGCGCCCTCGCCGCCTCCCTACGGGGTCCCTATTCGGGATGATACCCTGCTCGGGCTTAATCCCGATAGGTTTTGGTAAGTGGGCGACCTCTTTTGACTTTGGAAGCCTTGGCAATTTCTATAATTTTTGCTAACTGATTTGAGTATTGTGTAGGTATACTCCCGTCGAGTTCCCGCAGCGACCTGAATCTCTCCATATCGCCGAGCGGTGTAAGGCCCTGAGCTCGTCGAGGGACCTTCCTGATGGGGCGGCTCGCCGGGTTTTTACTGAGGCCCCCAAGTACCTCTCCGCCTCAGAGCTCGGCATGATCGAGAGGTAGAAGGCCGCCGATAAGGTGAGGTTGGCGATGCACTACGCCTGTGCAGCGATGGCGGCGGCCCAGCTCGTCAGCGATGACATCGCCGCAGCTGATAGAGCTCGCCATGATGCGAAGAAGGCACTGACCAAGGTGGGCGACGAGCGAAAAAGGCCCTCGAGGAGCTTGCGAGGGCGGAGACCAAGGCGAAGGCCTCACTGGAGGTGGAGCGGCTTGCTATCAAAAAAGCAGAAAAACTACAGGCCGACCTCCGCCAACAACAGGCCGAGCTGGAGGAAGCTCGCCGGACACTCGCCACTCTGGAAGAGGAGCTCGCCCTGTCCCGGGTTGAGGTAGGGCTCCTCCGTGATCAGAGCCGAGGGAACTCAGAGGAGTGCCGGAAGCTACGCGAAGAGGTCGCCGCTAAGGCTTTGGAGATCGCCGAGCTCAGGAGCCGTTCTGACACCGCCATCACACCCGAGGCACTTGAGCTCGCTGAGGTGGTCGCCACCGACAAGGGCTTCGTGCTCTGCTTTGCTGAGGTTATCCGCTCCTTCCAATGGGCGCGGATTAACAATGACAGTGAGTGGGAAGCCCTCGTCAGCGAGTTTGAGGATTGCCTGGAGAAGTCCTCGATTCCCCCTAGCACGGAGCTGAATATTGGAGACCTTGCAGGCTATGGGATCAATCTTGACGCTGCTCGTAAAAAAATCAACATTATCCAGACGAAGCAGGTCTTGACTGCCGACCTCACCCAAGAGACTGAAGGTGCCGAGGGGGATGCTGGAGGCGAGGCCCCGCCGACAATGGAGCAGATGCAGGAGGTCTGCGGGGATGCGATGATAAATATCAGCGAGCTCGGCACAAGCGGACTCTCCGGGAACATCACTTCTGATGTCGAGCTTTCCATGCCCATCCGCCAGGTCGCCCCTACTCCAGAGGTCGCCGACCCCGAGTCCTAGGCCTTCTTTACTATTGCTTTCTTAGTTTAGTTTTTACTTTCCAACCTGTAGTAGGTCGACGGGTTGTGGAGCTCGCCCAAAAGGAGCTCCATTTTTGTAGTCTTTGCCTTTTTATTTTTCAAGTAGATTTAGCTCGTCGGGCTTGTGCAGCTCGCCCAGAAGGAGCTTTTTTGTAGTTCAAAGATGGCTAGCTGGTCGGCCCTTGTGGCCAGCACTGCTACTTATACTTAGGATTTTTTCAAGTATATTTTTTACTTGAAAATTTCTTAAGTATCTTTTGAATAGAAGTCGAGCATTTTTTGTCTAACTCTTTTCATTTATGCATTTTGCGCTTTTACGTTATAATTTCTTAAATAGCTCATTTTTGTTTATTTTTCTGGTACATAATTGTTCGTCTTATTCTACTTTGAGAAGCGAATCGTTCATTTTACGTCACTTACGACTACGAATTGTACCTCTGTCTTGAAAGTGCTTATTCTTCGTCTTATGCCACTTAGGGCCGCAAATCGTTCGTCTTAGGCCACTTAGGGCAGCGAACTGCACTTCGATTGATTCACTTTGGGCCATTGGGTTTCATGAACCTTGCCTTAGACGTTTTTGTCTTTTTCGCGAATTTTTCTAACTTGTGGCAGTAGGTGCTTAGCAACCCTTTAAGGAGGGTACCTTCGCGACCTTGGGCACTTTGACCTTTGCCTTCGAGCTATTTAATTACAACGTTTGGGACCTTGGTCCTTGCGCATTACGGATTTTTGAGTATGTGGGCGAGCTGGGTTTAGCAAGCTACCAGGAGTGGTGGGCGATTTGATTTAGCTCGCCTGGTTGGAGAGCTGCACAGGTCCAAACACTTGGGAATTTTTCTGAGTTTCTTTGACTTATTATAGTAACGTTATTTACATCGGTTGCCATCGACATTTCTGATGCAAACTCTTGACTAGTCTATTACAGGATTCTAGTCTATTGGTAGAACTTTTTTAGATGTGCCGAGCTCCAGGTGTATGACGAAGCCTTGCCTTCTGCGTCTTCTAGATCATAGGTACCGTTTGGCCAGGCTGCGGTGACCCAGAATGGTCCTTCCCAGTTTGAACCGAATACACCTGGCGGGGCTATCAATTTCTTTTTTAACACCAGGTCCCCGACCTTGAATTTTCGATCACGGACCTGAGAGTTGTAATATTTTTCCGCTCTACGCTTGTAGGTGGCGTTCTTCATTTCTGCCGAAGCCCTGGTCTCTTCGATCAGATCCTTTTCTACTGCCAAGGCTTCATCGTTCTTTTCTTCATCATATCCCACCACCTTCCAAGTCTTGTTCTAGACTTCTACCGGGACTACGGCTTCAGTCCCGAAGGCTAGGGCAAACGGGGTCTCCCCGGTGCTGGCCCTATAAGAAGTTCTATAAGACCATAGGACCTCCGGAAGTTCGTCTGCCCAGCTCCCCTTCTTTTCTTCGAGGCGGAGCTTCAATATGTGTTTCAGGATCTTGTTCACCGCCTCGACCTGGCCGTTCGACTGGGGGTGATATGGAGTTGAGTAGTGCTTCTTGATGTTCCATGAACTGCAGAAGTCCCTCAACTTCTGTCCGTCGAACTGCCTTCCATTATCAGTGATGACCGACTGCGGGAGTCCAAATCTGCAGATCAGGTTTTTCCAAATGAAGCCGATCATCCTTTCCTGGGTTATGGTTGTGAGAGCTTCGGCCTCAGCCCACTTAGTGTAGTAGTCTACTGCTACGACAGTAAACTTTACACCGCCTCTCCCTGGTGGAAATGGGCCGATCAAGTCGATTCCCCATTTCGCAAAAGGCCATGGGCTGAACACCGACTTCAGTTGGTTGGCTGGGGAGTGGATGTTGGGTGCGAAAAGTTGGCACTTTCGGCACCTTCGAGCGAAGCTGATGGCATCTTTGCGAAGAGTGGGCCAGTAGTAGCCCTGCCTGATCATCTTGTATGCCAATGCTTGCCCCCCAGCGTGACTCCCACAAATTCCCTCGTGAATTTCTTCTAACACTTCGGACCCCTGCTTCTTAGTTAGGCACTTGAGCAGTGGTAGAGAGAATCCACGCTTGTAGAGTCGGCCATCCAGTAGTGTATATCTGGCAGCTTGCTTTACTAGCCGGCTAGCTTCCCAGGTGTCCACGGGGGTTGTTCCGTCTGTCAAATATCTTTGGATTGGAGTGCACCAATCTTCACCACCTTCACTATCCTCCTGCCCCCCACTCGAGGTTTGATTTATCTTGTAATCGGACGTCGAGGGGTTTTTCAGTGTGGTGATTACAACCTCCGTGAATTCGGCTTCGCCGTTGCTAGTAGCTAGCCGGGCTAGAGCATCTGCTTGTGCATTTTCTAGCCGCGGTATCTGATTGATGTAAACTTGTGTAAACATCGAGATCAGATGCGCGGCTATCTTCTGGTAGGTCATCATCTGCTGGTCTTTTGCCTCAAATTCCCCCCGGACTTGGGATATTATTAGCTGGGAATCTCCAAAAACTTGAAGATTGGTTGCCCCCACAGCTAATGATAGCCTAAGTCCTGCTATCAACGCTTCATACTCCGCCTCGTTGTGGGTTGCTCGAAAGTCGAACCGAATTACTGAGGTGAAGACTTGTCTGTCTGGGCTGATCAGGACCATGCCGGCGCCTGCTGCTACGCTGGTCGATGATCCGTCCAAGTAGAGATGCCACGGAGCTATACGTCCCCTCGTCGGATCTTGTGGGAAAGTTAGCTCGACGATGAAGTCAGCGAGCGCTTGTCCCTTGATCATTGTTCGGGGTGCGTAGGTTATACCGTATTGGCTAATCTCTAGTGACCATTTTAGCAGGCGTTCGGCGGTGTCAGGGAGTTGTAATATCTGATGTAGAGGGAATGTTGTCAGCACCTCTACCGGGTGGTCGAAGAAGTAGGGCCTCAATTTTCTAACACTCATCACCAGTGCATACGCTAGTTTCTCTGTTGGGGTGTACCTCAGTTCAGCCTCATGTAAGACTTGACTCACGTAGTACACTGGTAGGTGTGTTTTCGCCTCCTCTCGGACCAGGACGGAGCTGATAGCCACCTCTGACGCGGCTAGGTATAGATATAGCTTCTCTCCAGGTATCGGCTTTGACAAGACCTGCGTATCTGCCAGGTATGTTTTGATATCTTCGAAGGCTCGTCGGCATTCATTTGTCCAGACGAAGTGGTTTTTGAGGTGGAGCTTGTTGGCTTTGGCCGCCTCTTTGTACCTTCGCGTGTTTGCCTTAATTGCCTTGAAAAATGGACGATTCCGGTCGCCAGACCTGGAGATGAATCTGTTCAGGGCCGCCATGCACCCAGTTAGTCTTTGAATTTTTTGGACGGAATCGGGTATTCCCATCTCGATTATACATTGGACCTGTGTTGGGTTGACCTCAATTCCACGCTGGCTAACTAGGTGCCCCAGGAACTTCCCAGAGTGCACGCCGAAGCTGGTCTTTTTGGGGTTCAACTTCATGTTGTAGTGGCGCAGTATGTCGAAGGTCTGTTTTAGGTGGTCCTCCTTTCTCAAACTCTTGACAACTATGTCATCCACATACACTTCCATGGATTCGCCAATGTGTTGGTCAAACATTTTGTTCACCAATCTTTGGTAGGTGGCTCCGACGTTGATGAGTCCGAACGGCATCCTTTCCCAGCAATACATGTTCTTATTAGTGTAGAACGTCGTGTGTTCCTGGTCATCTAGGTGTAGAGCTATCTGGTGATAGCCCGCAAAAGCATCCATGAATGTCATCATCTTATGGCCTGCGGTGCTGTCCACCAACTGGTCAATGTGAGGTAGTGGGAAGTTGTCCTTCGGGCATGCTTTGTTCAGGTCCGTGAAGTCGATGCAGAGTCTCCACGTCCCATTGTGTTTCTTTACCAGGACGGGGTTTGCAACCCACTGCGGACACAAGGCCTCCTTGATGAGCTTGTTGTCTAACAACTTCTCGACCTCCACAGTCAGAGCTGCGTACTTGTCTGGCCCATACTTTCTTCGCTTTTGGCGTATGGGTCTCCTCGTCGGGTCTATGTTAAGTCTGTGGCAAGCATGTTCCAACGGGATTCTCGTCATGTCTTCATGAGACCAGGCAAACACGTCTAGGTTGGTCATCAAGAACAGCTCCATCCTCGACCGGTACGGTTCAGGTAACTCGGAACCGATGAAAAGTTCCAAGTCCCTTTCCGGGTCCACCGGGAGTGCCGTCAACTCTTCCATGGGGGTGGCTTTTCTCTTTTGACTTTTCCATCTCGGGTCGCTGATGAACTCGTCCCACTCTTCTTGTGACATCTGCGCGGGCTCATGGCCTATGCGCGGTTCGATGTCACCGGGTTGGCTTTCAGCTTGGGCGGGCTCGTCGGCTGTGAGCACCTCCGGTGGTTTGTTAACTTGGAATAGTGCGGTGACTTGGGAGTTGGGTCAACGTCCATTGGTGTTGGTTCTTGACCTCCCGCAGGTCCCCCACCTTGGACCTCATCAGCTACCTCCATGGGAGTAGGCTGCTGCCCCTGCGCAGGTACCGACCCCTGCATAGGTCTCAACACTTGGGTTTCTTCCAAGTCCTCCATTGGTGTCGGTTGTGTGTCTTGCACAGGTCCAGTGCCTTGGTTGATTTCTGACAAATTGCCTACCTCCATCATCTCAGTTTCGACCGAGATGACGTCTAGGATGTTTGGCTCATCTGCAGGAATCTGTACGTCCTCTTCGAGGATGTGGACCTGTGTAACAGACTTCTTAACCCGGCCGTCTTTGATTTGGAGTAAACACTCTCGGGCCTTTTTCTGGTCACCTTTTATAGTTCCGGTGCCTTTTGGAGTTGGAAATTTTAAACAGTAGTAGTAGGTCGAACACGCCACTTTGAATTCATTAATAAACAGGTGACCAAGGAACCCGTTGTAGGAGGACTGCTGGTCGACAACAAGAAAATCTATGAGCCTAGTCAGTCTCCTTTCGGGATCCTCAGCCGATACAAGATGGACGCTCAACCTAACGCTACCTAGGAAGCCGGTTACAGCCTCTCCGAACCCCACTATCCTAGCATTGCTAGGTTCCAGATACGACTCAAAATCACCTAAGGCATCCAAGGTGGATTTGAAGAGAATGTTGGTGAATGCACCGGTGTCCACAAGCAGCCTGTGAACTCGGAAGTTCATGATGTTGGCGGTTATCACCAACGAGTCATTGTGGGGCATCAGTACCCCTTCCAGGTCCGCCAAGGAAAACGTCAGCCCGTCAGTAAGCCGCGAGACGGTCCTGGGGCCGGAGCTGCCTTCTGGACTTGGTTTATGGCCCGGATTTCGGCCTTTCTCTTTCTCCTGGATATGGAGGATCCCCCGTCCTGGAGACCTCCTGCAGCTCCGATCTCCTCCTCGAGAACCAAGAGTTCCCGGGTGGGCTCCATGTTTTGCTGAGGTTGGGGAGGTGCTCTCCGTCTGTTGTGGGGACCAGGTTGGTCTGCTTCCTCTTCCTCGTCATCGGAGGTAGCCCTCCTCTCGAACCTCGGTCTCTTAGCTGGGGCCTTCTTCAGAACTCGGCCAATTTCCCCTCCTCGTAAAATTTCCAGAGTTGCTTGAGGAGGTCTCGGCACTCGCTGGTGAAGTGGCTGATGGCCTGATGGTAGGCACAGAATTTATTCGGGTTGAGCTTCGTGCGGTCCTGGCGGATCCGCCTTGGCTCCTCCAGCATGGCCTTGCCTTTGACGGTAGTGAAGACGTGATCAACGGAGACAGTGAGGACCTGATTGAGCTTTTCTTTGAGCTCGTCTCCCTCGCCAAAGGCCTTTAAGTTCCGGGGAGCTTTGTAGGTGCCCCCGGACTTCTTCCCGTAGGTCTTCCTTTCCTCGTGGGCACCAACTTCTTTCAGTAGTGCCTCCTGCATAGCCACGAACACCCCCGCCTTGTGGCGGAATTCGCTGTAAGTGTTGGGACATGCGAGGTGCATCTCCTTCCAGAGGTCGGTGCCCCTCTTGAGTCTGGCCATCGCTGCGACGACCTTGGTATCCTCGCTTACCGGCTCGCCTTCCAGTAGAATTTTGTCGAACCTTTCCAGGTACTGCTGGTCGGTCTCGCTCTCGCTTTGGTGGATGTTGGCGAGTCGGTGCTTCTGGGTAAGGTAGGATCTGAACCCAGAGAAGTGGGCCAGGAACTCCCGCTAGAGTTGGCCAAATGAGCAGATTGACCCCGGGGCGAGTGAAGAGAACCAGCGGTGAGCTCGATCCCCTAGGGTCAGCGGGAAGTTCCGACACTGGGTGGAGTCGGTGGCGCCGACCAAAATCATGAAGTCCGCGTACTTGGCTAGGTGGACTTTCGGGTCCAATTCGCCTTCGTATGCGGACATCACCGGGAATTGAATTTTCTTCTGGACCGGTGCGCGGAGGATGGCAGGTGCCAATGGAGAGGTGGGGAGAGTCGTGGCGTCAGGTCCACCAGACTTAGCTGCTACTTGTGCTTGTAGCATTTCAACGGCCTTTTTCAGTGAGGTCAGCTCGTCATCTCGGGTCACCTCCGGCGGAGGGTGCTCAAAGGTCGTGCATCTCGCGGACGCACGTCCTCGAGGTGCCTCACTCTGGGGTGACCTCTCAGTGACGGGCTGGAATTGGCATCCACCGTGGGGGCCTAGCCGGTCAGTGGCGGGCCTCCTCAGCCTTTCGTGGGCTGATCTACGTGGCTGCTGGTCGGAGTCCCCGTGGGACGCAGCTGGGGCCGCCGTACGCTCATTCTCTTCGTATCTCGGGCCCAGGCGGCCTTGGAGGACTTCCCTCCTTTGTGATTGGTGGGTGCCAGATGCCCCGGTGTATGCCGACTCCCTTCCCGTGTAGGGAGCAGGACCCTCCTCCACCATTTTGGCCTTACCAGTCCTCTCCCTGCGCTGGCGGGCTTATGCCGAACTCTCCTCCTGTTCGGTGGGGAGTACGCTGTAGTCTCCCCGAGTCTGGGTGCCCTGAGTGGGCCTGGTCTGCTCCCGGGCTTCAGTAGCTGGGACTCGCCTGGGTACCAGGGCGAGTTCGTCCTGTTGTTGCTGTTGCAACCTCTGCAGGGTCGCAATGGTGCGTTGGAGCTCATCAGGATTGCTGACCAGGTCCCTCAGAGCGGGGGCCAAGTCTTCCTGGGTCACCGCAACTCGCGGAGGTCGCGGAGCTGCGGTGCTCTTCTGGGGAGGTGGTTGTGATGCTTCCACCACCTGGCGTGAGGTCTCCTCCTCGGCCTGGTTTTGATCACCCCCTTTAGACCTTCCCGCAGCAGCGGAGGCCTGTCCCTTAGCAGCTCGAGTGTTGGCCATTTTTTGGTTTCGGAGGGGGTAGCTCGCTGCAGGTCGCCGAGGTGGAGGGAGGTCGCCGGAGTGGTGGAGGTCACCGGAGTGGTGGTCGTCCAGCTTAGGTGGAGCTGTGCAAGTTTTTGCCTAGCCTCGGTTATGACGAATTATCCGAAATTCAGTTTATTCGTGTGCACACGCGCGTTTGAAAACTTGTTCCGGGCCGATTTCGTGAAATCCGAAAACTCTGGTTTTTGTCTGGAAATCTGGGTTCTTCGTTCAAGGGATGAAGATGTATGTGTATCTTCAAGTGTTCTTGAGTTTTATCAAGAACACCTTCAAATCTTCAAATCTTCAAGCAAACTCTAATGTTTCGTTCTTGAGATTTTTAATTTTTCAGGTTCGAGGAGGCGCCCTTCCTTCTAGCGCCAAATTGTTGATAAAATTTACTAATTGTGTTAGTTTATGTGGCTTTACGACGGATTAATTCTACCAAACAATAATCTTATGATTTTATGTTCTTGGGGGGGGAGAGTAGAGAATTTAGAGAGAGAGATATTGCAATGAAGATTGTATTGATTGTGTGAAAATATAAGAGAGTCCTTTGAATAGTACAAGAGAGGTCTTATTTATGGGTGTGTGAGTGTGAGACGGAACCTTACGAGCCTATGTGGCTTCCGGTGTTGACGAGAGTTCCCTACCCTCGTCTTGATCTCTCACACTGCTCCCCCTATCACGCCTCGTCCTACTACTATGCCTTAGACTAGATGGGCCTCGTTAAAAACCTCGCCGTAAACCACCCTTGTGGATAAACCGGATGGAGGGAAAAAGAGTGCGCCATCGGGGTCCTATTGACTAACAGGTGAGCTCATGGGCGAGCTCATAGGCGGGCTTTGGTGGGTCGGGCGAGCTCTAACGCCTTGCATGGCCCGTGAGTGTTGTGCGATGATGAACCCCGGCGAGACCTTCACAAGGATATGGGGCGAGCTTGCAGAGGCGACCTCCTAATTCTCTGATTTACCTCGAGTGGCTCGCCCATCAACACTCTTTTCCATCTTACCCCTTTTTAGTCCCCACCATTGTATCAGGTTTGTTACCGGGCAGGAAGAGAGAACCAACATATATCTCATCCACTCAGCACACCTCATCCAAAACTCATGAGCAACAAATCACTCAAACAAGACATATCTCAAAGATTCACATTCCACATTACAAAAAGTACAAATATTATTGATTGACACAGACACTATACCCCTTTGTTGCAAAATATCTAACGTCGATAATTTTTCTTTTAAAACCTTCCATACATGTACACGTACCTTAGGGGGTGCCCACATTCTCCAAATCAGTTTATACTCCTTTCTTTGTTGTTCATTTCCACCATTTTTCCTTGCTAACAACCACTTGTAGGCATCTTTAACATTATAAACTCTGTTGCTTGCCCTCTTCCACTTCCATACATCTGGATCACCACGTCTTGGAATATACCTGTTAATAACATTTAACAGTTCATTAAGAACTTCTAAATCTCTACTCGTTAACTCTCTCCTCCAATTCCACTCCCACCTCTCCCCCCTCCACTCTCTCATTTTTCTAACAAACGCTCCCTTATTGACATTTAACCTAAAGAGTCTCGCAAATCTTACCTTCAACACTTCCTCCCCAGCCCACTTATCCCCCCAAAAACTCGTCTCACAACCCTCCCCTATACATCTTTCCAAACCGTCAAGGAACCAACTCTCTCCCTCAATTTCCACGCACTTTAGAACCTCCCCCCCAGCATCCCCTACTTTACTCTCCACCTCTACTTAATCACCCGTGCCCACAAACTATCTCCTTCAGAAAGAAACCTCCAAGCCCATTTTCCCACTGAAGTTCGATTAAAAGAAACAAGATCCCTGACTCCTAGACCACCCTCAGGTTTGGATTGGCAAATGGATTGTCAATTCAGCAAAGGTGTTTTTGGCTTCCACTCAACCCCCCTCCCCAAAAGATTTTTTTTTTGCAAAGATTCAATCTCACTCAGGACATTCTTAGGTGCACGGAAGATCGATAGTAGATAGACTGGTAAAGAAGCAAGCACATAATTTAGAAGTGTTAAATGACCACCGAACGAAATCGAAGAACCCTCCCAACTTTTCAACCCGTTCCTTATCTTTTCTATCACATACCTCCAATCCGAGAACTTTCGATGTGAAGAGCCTACTCGAACCCCCAAATAATTAAGAGGAAAATTTCCAACCCTACATCCAAGAGCAGCTACCCAGTTTCTCACCTCCTCCTCTGTAACATTTAACCCATGCACATACATTTCTCCTTGCTGATTTTTAGGCCAGAAACCAACCCTAAATTCACCAAAAAAAAATTTAAGAAATTCCACATTTTCTGCAGTAGCTTTTCCCACAAAGATGGTGTCATCTGCATATTGTAGGTGCGAAATTTGAACCTTATCCTTCCCAATCTCTATCGCCTCAAATAGCCCCAAACTCGTACCTCTTTTCATCATCAAGCTTAGACCTTATGTTGCTAATAGGAATATGAACGGGGATAATGGGTCTCCTTATCTTAGTCCTCTCTCAAGATTAAAATTTCTGGACGGACTTCCATTAACTAAAACTGAGGCTTGTGCAGTTGAAATACACTCCATCATCCAACCCACCCATTTTTTATCAAAGCCAAAACACTCCATAACCATTTTCAAATATCCCCAATCAATAGAGTCATATGTTTTGGCAAAGTCAATATTGAACAATAACAATTTCTCTTTCCTCCTCTTTGCATCCTCAATTGTTTCATTAAGTGTAACAATACTATCCAATATCTGTCTCCCTCCAATAAATGCAGACTGTGAATCTGAAATAATAGACTCCCAAACCTTGCTCAAACGTCTCGATAGGATCTTTGATAAAATCTTATAAGGACCGCCTACTAGGCCTAAAGTCACCAAGGTCTAACACTTCATCCTTCTTTGGAATCAACACAGTGAATGACGAGTTTATACCTCTAACCAACTTCCCATTTGAGTGAAATTCATTCAGAAAGTGCATAAAATCTTCCTTGTATACATCCCAAAATTTCTTCAAGAAGTAAAAATTAAATCCATCGGGACCCGGGCTTTTCGAACCTTCGCATGACTCTAGAGCTTCCCTTACTTCTTATTCTGAAAATTGTGCTGTAAGGAAAGAATTCTCCAATGCTGAAATTTTCTTTGTGAATAAATTCTGCTCTAACACCGGTCTAGCACCACCATCAGCCTTGAAATGATTTCTGAAAAACTCAAAGGTACCTTCCTTTACTTTCTGTACATCATCCACCCATACATTATCAAACATCAGCCCCAAAATTTCATTCTTTTTTCTTCTCATATTGATACACTTATGAAAATATCAGCTGTTATCATCTCCATCGAATAACTATTTAGACTTAGCCTTCTGAGCTAAAAAGGAAGCCAAATTCTTCATATCCCCAGTGAGCAAAGCCGATAGTTCATTTCGTCGAATAACCTCCCCCTCTTCAAGCCCAAAGATCTCATCTATTCAATCTAGCTCCCAAATCTAATCTTTACGATCCTCAATTCTTTTCTCTATCTTGCCAAACACAGCTCTGTTCCACTCAATCAAGTCCGGTTTTTACAATTACTACTTGTGCTCATTGCTCTCCTTTTCCCCATCATTTATATGCATGTATACATGATTTACTTATTTGTTGTTTAATCATTTTTCCCGTAAACTATATGAATTGAGGTTTACTTTTTTAATCTCCCACTTTTTAATTTGTTGGTGTAATTTTTTCAACCCTAATTCTTCTTTTAATTTGTCCCACTTTTAGTAAAAGGACTTTGCAGTTTAATTTGTGAAGATTAGATGTTCCTTAAAGTATGTCCATAATATGTTTGATGAAATGCTTCAATAAATCTTTTTACATTTCATTTTCATACCATCTCTCTTACATATATCCATAGTGAGAGTAAGTTAAAATTTAGGTTGTATACTTCCAATGATATAAGTTGGTTGCTGGAATTCTTTTGAAGCATTTAATTAATTATTGAAAAAAATAAATTGGAGTTTAGAGAAAATAAGTGATGGACATGTCCCCAAAATATTTTTGTAGTTGAATTATCAATGCTTTCGTTTGTTATACTAATAAGGAAGGAGTTTATGTCAGCCTGTGTTTTAAAAAGCGGATCGGACCGGTTCGATCGCTATTTGGACACCTCTCCGGACCGCTTTAGTACATTGGACCGTACATTTTTAAAAAGTGTCTGAAAAATGGTAAAATTCGGGTCGGACCGGTCGCTCGTTGGACCGACCGAAACGACGCTTAGACAAAAATTTCAATTAAATGACATTTTTTAAACAGAATTAACTAAATTAATTATACATATAATATTATTAAATATAATTTTATAATATAATATCTAACTTTAATTCATAACCCTAGATAATAGATATAGTTTCACTCTCTGGAAACACAACTCTAAGTCTCGACCCTCCTCCAATATAATATCTATTTTTTATTTCTTTTTTTAGTAAAATTTATCATAAAATATATAATTTTATTAGAAAAATATTTATAATTATATATTATCCATTTATAATGTCACACTCGTTCAACCGCTTTAAAAATGGTTAGACCCGGTCGAAACCAGTCCGACCAAATGTATGTTACAATTATAGTAAATGTGTGTTACTGTAAATGTGTGTTACAATTAGAGTAAATGTGTGTTACTGCAAATGTATGTTACAATTAGAGTAAATCTGTGTTACAATTAGAGTAAATGTGTGTTACTGCAAGATCAAATGTGTGTTACTGTATACACAAACATTTATTTATCCTTATAAAAATATATATTATATTTTATATAATATATATAAGGTATTAAATGATGTATTAAGTACATGAATAACATATTATTAACATAAATCAACAAAGAGAATAAAAAATAAATTAAGTAACACATATTTATACTTGCAGAAATACGCATTTTCTTTATTGTTACTTGAAAAGTACAAAAAAATATTTTTTTAAGAATTAGTAACACAGATTTTGCCTAATTGTAACACGCATTTGTCCAAATTGTAACATACCTGGGAGCGAAAAAACCTGAAACTAAAGTTGCGCGAATTTTGAAAAAAAATGTCCAAATCTAACCCGACCCGATTTAGATCCGCGAATTTTTTAAAAATGGATATTTTTACGGTAGAAATTTCTACACAAGTGTTGCTCTTATATTTATCTTATTAATTGGTAATTTTGTATACAAATACTATTCAAATAGTCATAAAAATTTATTTAATTTGTTTAAAATAATTTAATAATTAAAATAAAACTCAAATTTCTATATAATATTTAAACAACAATAATTCAACAAACTTAATAAACTATAATTCATAAAAATAAGTTCAAACAAAAATTTTCTAACAATCCTTTATAAACTCACATTCTTAAAAAAAAAAGAAAAACTAATTCAATATCCCTATAATAATTTTGAATTATAATTCATACTAACAAATATAGGAACCTCTAATTAAATAAAGTAACATTATCAAGATTCTAAATAAAGTATTGCCAATATTATCTAATTAATAATTTTAATAATACATATTAGTTAATTGATTGAGGTAATATTTTTTGATTAAAAATATTTTTTGAGAAATTTTCAATGAAAATGCACATATTCCTTGATCATAACACAAATAAAATACTTATTAAAAATATTTAAAAGAATATAAAATAAAAAAAAATCAAAATAAAGATAGTATAACTAATAAAAATATAGTAAATATTTATAAGAGAAGCATTATATATATAAAAAAAAACATACTGGGCTGGACCGACCCATAAAAATTGGGCCAAACTTGGGCCGGGCCCAAGTGACCCGCCATACCAACTGGGCCAGGTCAAATAGACCCGATTCTTTTCGGGTCTATAATTTTAGGTCCGTCCTGTCTTAAAAGTTGAACTTAGACCTGTTTTGACAGCTCTAACATCAAACTACACACCATCAACTTGTTCACGTGCCACAAGAACTTGATGTTCCCTTCCACTTCTTGATCAAACATGGAATGACGAGCAATCAAAACCAGCCCCAACCATATACACACCATCAACTTGTTCACGTACCACAAGAACTTGATGTTTCCTTCCACTTCTTGATCAAACGTGGAATGGCGAGCAATCAAAACCAGCCCCAACCATATGCTATTCTGGACATTTCTTATCCCATTAACAAAATACAACACCCCTTTTCTCATGAATAAGTTCCTCTCTATGTAGATCACAACAACCCTTATATCCCCCAACTAGAAACCAATCTCCCATAAATCAACACAAGAATCAATACCTCCCACTTCCACAGATACAATCCTCTCAGCTTTTTACTCTTCCATTTTCAATAGCCATTAAAGTTGTAAATCAGAACAAGACTAATCCATTGTGCAATAGTCAGTGCATCAAAATATTCCATAAATTAGTGACACATATTTGCTCTAATAGTAACACATATATTACTTCTTAATTTGTGTTATTATATAAGAAATATATGTTATTGTAGGATAAAACATATTTTTGTTAAGAACAAATATGTGTTACACCTACACATACATGTGTTATATTATGAAAAATATTTATTTTTACAAAAATAAATAAAAAATAATATTTAGTCTGATTGTAAAACCCATTTTGCCTTAACATAAAATGCATTTATTTAAATTGTAACACACTTGGTAGCGAAAGAATTTGAAATTTTAAAAAAGAAAATGCTCAAATTCGACCCGACCCGGTTTAAGCTTGCAAAATTTTTAAAAACAAATATTTTTCCGGTAGAAATTTCTATATAAGTTTTTATCAAAATATTATTATATTATTTTTTAACTTCAATAATTTTATGTACCAAACACACTCAATATATAATCTAATATATTTTATAAACTATAAACTTAAATAATCTAATATACAAAACACACTCAAAATATTATCTAATGTATTTTATGGGATATCAAACAAATGTAAAAATTTATTTAAAATACTATTAAATACTAATAAAAATTATTTATTCTTAATTGGAAGTACCGAATCTACCCGCGTAACGGACAAGGATAAGCATTATTTCTCACCACACGATCAAGTTAATCCCATCCGTTAGTTTTCGTCACCAGGCTCGTCTTTATAACGTATAATATAATATTTTATTCGAATTTCCTAATCTATCCGCGTAACCGACAAGGATAAGCATTATTTCTCACCATACGATCAAGTTAATCCCATCCGTTAATTTTCGTCACCAGGCTCCTATTTATACCCTCAAGCCTGGAAACCCTTTCTCATCGCAAGCCAATTTGGTCGGTTCTTGTTTACTTTCTTCTGATTGATTGTTTTGTTTTGTTTTGTTCGTGCTTTTTTTTGATTATATGCTTCTCTTGGTGGAGACTTCGATTCGTTTTCTTTAGAGCGTACGAGTCCTTTCCGGTTTGATCGTGGTGGTTTATTTGATTGGAGATGGTTGATATTTGATCCCACTGAATTTTGGTTGCGTCTCTGATCGTGTTGGTGATTTTATTGAAGATGGTTAATGTTTGATCTTGTTGAATTCTAATCGCGTTTCTAATCGTGTTGATGAATTAGATTGGAGGTAGTCGGCGCTTGATCTAGTTGAATTGTAGGCGCGTTTCTGAGCGTGTTGGTGAATTGGATTGAAGTGGTTGGTGTTTGATCTTATGGAATTCTTTTTCGCGTTTTTCTTTGTCGGCTTTGTTTCTGGTTTTCTTTTATTAGGAAGGATACTGGTAAACATGTTTTCTTTTGTAGAAGAGAGGGGCTGGAATAACCTCGATCTTTTATTCGGGATAACCTAATTAATTTTGAGGTTGAGATAATTATCTAATTTTGGATATGAGTTGGTTTGGTTTGGAAGAGGCGTTGGTCAATTAACTTTCTGTTGCTGCGGATGTTAGATCGGAAAGATGCTGAGTTGGGTATTTTCTTGCAATTTTGAAGCCTCTTTGAACCTTGATGTGATGAGAGTGCATCTTCTCAAGATAGGGTTTTCATATTTATTTGCTTTGGACCTTGCTTGATTATCAATGATTTTTTGGTCGATAAACCTGTCGTGGCTGCAGATATTGGTACAAACAGTAATAAATTTTGGATATTTTCTTGCGAGTCTACCATATCATTTACATTCACCCGGAGATTCCTCGTGTATGCACCCGTCTATTTGTTATCTGTCCTCAATTGTCAAATTTGCCCTTCCTGTCGAATGCGCGGTGGTAACAAGCATTTATTTGGATACTTCATCCCTGGTCAGGAGGGCTAAGCTAGTTCACCTCCAATATGA
>JAPKLY010000076.1:1370563-1406849 GCA_026898435.1 Prunella vulgaris | reverse complement strand
ACTTCATCCCTGGTCAGGAGGGCTAAGCTAGTTCACCTCCAATATGAAACGTCTCCTTGTTCAGCTTCTTAGGCAGGGTTCTCTCTGGGCGGGGGTGCATTACAAAAGTTGTAAACTGATGTTTTGCTTCTGAATATTTCCATTCTTCATCATGCAGCTTTTGGATTACTAGATATTCTGGCATATATGCTTCTTTTATTTCTCATCTTTTTAAGTTTCACCTTTTACGCCTCCAATCATTCCTTATTGCTGTTGATTTCCTACTTTCAGTTTTCAACTGACGTTTAGGTATGATATCTTCAGTTCACTTTTTAGTTGATCAGTTTTAAGTATTTTTTCTCTCGTGAATATGATTTCATAATGCAATCTGTAGGTTTTAACTGCATGTCGTACTTTGGGCCAAGCAGTTGGAGTACAGTTCTAGTTTTTTTCCGTTCTCGTCTCTTGTATTTTGGGGTTGATTCTTTGGCTTCTGGATACGGAATTTGATGAGCAGTTCATAAATGGATTATAGGGGATCACCATTTGATTAACTCTCTTGTTTGCATGATGTTTTGATGGTGTCAAGGCAGTTCCATATACTTCCCCAATTCCTTTTGATATGTCAAGGCAGTTCCATATAGGTTCTAAAAGCGAAATGGGTATTTTGGTTTTGATATGCTTTGAAAAGCTGTTTCTTATGGGGAGTGCTCCAGTCATCAGAAGTCTGTTCATCACAGTTCATAAACATGTTCGTGTTGCCTGGTATCATCTGTTAAGTTGTTTGGACTACATGTACATAATATATCTGTTTCCTGGGGTTTTTTGTTTCCAACTATTATTTTGGTCTTGTGAGTGCACAGTGTTTTTAAGCCTGCCGTAGTCCTCTTCTTTTGTAGTGCCCACTTTATAGAACTGGTTCTTCCTGGGAATATTTCACAAGAAGTGTGTATGTGATCAGATTTGCTATCCAGAAAGCATAAGTGCTCAGCAAGGCTTCCCATGGTTGTGGTTGCCGTTTCTCCCTCAGCTGATTCTGCATTGTGACATCACTTCGTTTGTTCTTAGGAACATATTTGAACATCTCTTAAATTATTTAGTATGCATGTAATTATCAACACATATTTGAGTTGCGAATTTCTTATAGGTTCTGTAATGGTGGTATTCAGAAACAAATGGGCTGTGGAGCGGCTATTTTTGGCATCCTTTCGAGAATTGGTTTGAGAATCTTGGTTTTGCAAAAATCCAGATACTGCTTCTAAATTATGTTCATAAATTTTATTTTTAAAATGTGATATGATGTGAGTTATCTTCTGACCTCAGGTAAAGGGAATTTTTGCAGTTTCATCTGATGGAGAATGACTTTAGTTTATAGCTCCTCTTGAGGTTTAGTATATTTTTATGTTGTTTGTCCAGTGATAAAAAATTTACCCTCTCTGTTCTTCCTGCAATCTGCTGGAATCATTTAGTTGCTGGAAAATTTTAATTGAAGAGGAGAAGATTGAATCAACATGCTTTCCCATCTTTTGAAATAAAGAACCTGAAATTTGATTACACTCTTGGACCTAATATATTTTTTATCTTTTTTCTAGTTTCTAATTAACGTTGTCCAAAGCTGTAGTGTTCTGAAAGTGTGAATCTTCTTAGCCACTGTTTGCAAGCTTTATACTGGTTCAAATTTGGAGGCCTTTGGTTTTACAGTAAGACCTTTCAATTGTTCCATGTTCTTGTTTCTTCGATTTCCTTGATTAGTGGCCTTTGGCCTGTTCTTGTACCATAATTAGTACTCCCTCCGTCCCATATCTTTCTTCTTCTTCTATTATTTTTTGTGAGGAAGATATAATAGAAGTGGGAAGAATGAGTTGTGATGGAGGTAGTATTTTTTTTGCAAAATGATTTCTTTCTTGTTCTCTGTGTCTTTACTCCCAGGAATTAGTAGATTGGAACCATCTAAACCGTCATTTTAATTACTTTTGGGTGTCAATTATCAGGTCACTGTAGGATCCAGGTTAAGTTTGCCGTATTTTTCCTTCCAACTTTAGATTTGGACAAGTTGGATGGCTCTTTTTAATTTTTTTTTTCCAGCTAGCATCTCTGTGCATCTTCAGTCAAGATTCAATTAATGCAGGTCTGAGGTTCATCTGTTGCCTTTTGTGGTGAGTTACTCTGCATGTATCATACCCCTCCTCCAAATTTGGTGGACCACACAATAATTTTTTCTGCACAGTTTTCAGTTTAGGCGTACGATGTTCAGATGTTGTTTGACTTGATATGCACGTTTTGAAGATGTGTTTGTGGTTGGTTTATGCTTTTGGTGTGTGTGGACAGTTTGGTGGATTGTTTATTGGTTGCCCCTCGGAAAGCTGGTATTTGACTGAAATTTTTTGTTCAGTTTTTACTATTATCATTCAGTGGTGAAGGTTATGTGTTACGTTGGGTTCATAAGAGCTGAAATACGGAGATAGATTTTGAAGGAAATCCAAGTGAATGTCTTCTGTTTCTGGTTAAGTGCGGGTAAGTGATGTGCACACAGTGGAGGTTGTTTCGTTCTTAGTTTGGCTATTCTTTTTTGTGTGTGTGTATCTGCATAAAACTTAGCAGCTGTGTTCTCTGTGTTTTACTGTTTGAGTTACTGAATGTGTTCTTCTCCACAATATTTATCATCCATTGCTGTCCGTGGGTATGCAAGTACAATCTTCCTGCTTCAGGTCCTGACTGAAGAGGTCTTCCATAATCGTGCATCATTAGGTTCAGTTTTTGTGGTGTTTTATGGCAGGACAAAGTATTTGGTTTGAGAGCAAGATCGCTGGTTATCAAAATGGCTATCTATAACTATTGGATTGTTATTATGAAAATAAGATAACTAAGAAAGTGCAAAAATGGTTATGTTGGTTTTGATTTGTTTGAAAAAGCTGTTTCTTCTGTGGAGTGCTCCTATCTTCAGGTGCTCATCAATCACCGTGCATAATGTTGTGCGTGTTCATGTTGACTGGTATTAGTTTTGTTGTTGACTGCATATATACGTCCTGGTGGTATTGGTTTTAAGCAGTTTTTTGGTTTAAGTTGATTTGCCTCGTCATATATAATATACGTCCTGGTGGTATTGGAGAAGATGAAGATCTCAAAGAAGAGTGTGTGAAGACTTCCCATGTGGCTCCCATTTCTCCTTAGCTGATTTGAATTTCTGAAAATTAGAAGATTCTTGTGAACTTACTGTAGGTTCTTTAATGGTGGTTAGGAAACAAATGGGCTTTGGACTTTGGAGTGCTCTATTTGGCGACCTTTTAGTAATTGTTGGAGTATTTTGGAGTCTTAATTTACCCCTTATATATTTGTTCATAAATAATTTTTGAACAAATAATTTTATTTTGTGGTGTGATGTGGGTTATCTTCTGGCTTCAGCTAAAGAAGGGAAGTTCCACATATTCATCTGTGATGGAGAATGGCAGTTCATTGTTCTAGTATTAAGGTTCGTTAGTTAAAGGTTTTGTTTGTTCAGTCATAAAATTATTTTGCCCTTGCTATATTCTTGTTCTTTTGGTCGTCTGTTGGGGAATCATTTGTGTTGTTGGATCTGTTTGTGGTTTAATTCCTAATTTGTATTCTAAAATATTTTTCAAGAAAGGTCTTGTGGAGAAGATGAGAAGTATTAATGCAGTATTCAGATGAAACTGGATAAAAAGAATATAATCCAAGTGGAAAAATAAAGAGTGATTCTGCATGCTTTACCATCTGTTGAAACATGATTCTGCTAATACTTTTGGTTCTTTTTACCATGTTCTCTTTGTTTTCATTCCCAGGATTTTGTCGGAGTGAACCATTGTCCAATGATATTTTTAGGGTGTGGAGGTCATTTCGAATTTGTTGATGGTTTTTGCCCTGTTCCCCTTATAATCCAGCATGTACATGTTCATCTTCAGTTGAATATTCATATAGGCAGGTATGAGAAACTTTCTGATGCTCTTACGAAGAGGGCTACTCCACGTGTATCCTACTCCAGTTTTGCTAGTGAAGGTATTATAAGTATTCTGCACAGTTCATATGTAGGACGATCTGGCATACGTATGTCTTCATGATATGCAGGTATGAGAAACTTTCTGATGCTCTTACGAAGATAGCTACTCCATGTGTATCCTACTCCAGTTTGCTAGTGAAGGTATTATAAATTCTGCACAGTACAGATGTAGGACGATCTGGCATGCGTATGTCTTCATGATATGTCACATCTTAAAGATGTTTTGGTGGCTGATGTGTGCTATTGGAATGTGCGAATTTTTTTGTTGACAAGTTATGGTTTGCCATCCTGAAAGCTGGAACTGGACCAAATCTGTTAACCTTCAATTTCTGGCATCTCATTCAATGATGAAGATTTTTGTGTTATATAGGCTCACAAGAGTAGAATCCAAGTGGAAGTCATCTATTTCCGGTTTAGTGATGTTTCCGGTTTATGTTATATAACCTCTCCATTTTGTTTGGCTTTTGTTTTCATTTGTATTGAATCTACATGCGAGACTGTGAGTTATAATTCAGCAGTTTTGTTCAGTGTTCTCTGTGTTCTACTTTCTATGTGAGCTGTCGGATCTGCTCTGCTTTGTTTGTTCTTTTGAGGGGCTCCAGGTATGCTGGTATTCTTCTCCTGAGTGTTCGGTGTCATCTGCATGGACTCTTTAGATGTTTTTTCGAAGCAAATTCAAGTGAACGTCATCTATTTTCGGTTAAGTGATGTTCCACGGTGAAAGTCATTTCATTCTTATTTGGCTAGTGTTTTTTGTTTGTATTGTATCTACATTGAACTCAGTAGTTATGTTTTCTGTGTTCTGCTGTTTATGCGACTTGTTGAACGTGCCCTGCTTTGTTGTACCCTTGAGGGTCTCCACGCGTGCTGGTATTCTTCTTTACTCCATTCGTTATCAACCACTGTCTGTGGGTATATCAGTACCATCTTCTTGCTGTTTTGTCTGTGGAAAGATTATCAGATACGTTGTCCTGGAATGATAAGTGCATGATCAACTCTTCCATGTTCCTCAGCTGGTTCTGCAATCTGATTTGGGTCCATCCTTTTATTGTTCAGAAAAGATTTGAACTTTCATATATTTAGCATGCATGCAACTAAAAGCACATCTCTTGAGTTGTTGAAAACTTATTATAGGTTCTGTAGTGGTGGTATTCGGAAACATATGGGCATTGGAGTGGCTCTATTTGGCAACCTTATTTTCTGACCCCAGTCAAAGAAGGAAAAATTCACAAATTATGGAGAATGGGATAATTTAACTCGTCTTCTAAGGTTTGGTAGTTAAAAAGTAAAATGTTTACCCACATTGTGTTTATGTTCTGTCAGTAATTTACTGGGTATCAGTTGGGTTTGGGTAAATAAAATCTTGAAAGGAAATATGATTCTGCTCTTTAACCTAATATTTTATTCTTTTTCCTAATTAACCTTGGCCTAAGCTGTAGTGTTCTAATAGAGTAAATTTTCCTCTGGTCACAACTCACAATCTTGATGTTTGTCTTCAAATTGGGAGGTCTTTGATTTTATAGGTGGTCTTTATAAATTTAATCATGTTCTGTTTCTCAGTGTTCATTTATCAGTGGAGGATTTCTTACTAGGACCTTGTGCAGAAATTACCGTCTTGCAGGAAAGTTTCTTCCATGTTTTATGTCTTCATTCCTAGGAATTAGTAGATAGAAACCATTGTTTTAATGATATTTAGGGTGTGCGAAAATCAGGTCATCACTCAATTGTTGAGAAGTTCGCCCTATTTTCTCTTGTGACATTAAATTTGCATGGAAGTTTCTTCTTTGTTCTCCGTGTCTTCATCCCCAGGAGTTGGTGGATTGAATCAGTTCATTACAGAATCTTTTGTCAAGCTTGCACTATTGACCATTGTAACTATCATTTTAATGATTTTTATGGTGTGCAAAATCAGGTCTTAACTGAATTTGTAGTGGACAAGTTATGGTGCTGAAAAACTGTAAAATCTGGACTGAAATCTAACATCCTTCAAATTTTTTTTTTTGTATCTCATTCAACAATGCAGATTCTGTGTTGTGTAGGGCTCGAACTGTGAAGATAGTTTTTCAAGTAAATCCAACTCAATGTCATCTATTTCCTCTCAAGTGATATGTCCACCCTGGAGGATGTTTTGTTTTTATTGTCTAGTGTTTCTCGTTTGTATGAATCTATATACTTGACAGCTTTGTTTTTTCTGTGCTGTGCAAGTTGTCGACCCTAATGTGCTAGTATTATTTTCCGCCCTGCATGTCTTCTGTTGCTGTCCACGGGTATAAGAGCTGTACTGTTTCTGGTTAGGTGATGTGGCCATGGTGAATGGTTCTTATTTGCTGTTTTTTTTTTTTTTGCATGAATCTACATGTAGCTAAACATCTTTGTTGTTGACCCTGATTGTGCTGGACTTCTCCTGATTCGTCATCCGTCACTGTCCAACGGTATATCACTGCTGTCTTCATGTTTTCTCCTATATAACTGCTGTCTTCATGCTTTTCTTGACCCCAGGTGTGCTGGTATTCTTCATCACCCTTTTTGTCACTGTGTTAGGGTATCAGTACCATCTTCCTGCTTGTCAGGTCCTGAATGATGATGTTTTTCTATAATATAGCTCAGGCTTCGCAGTGTTATAAGACTGAGTTATATGATTTGTTGATCAATTGTTATCATAATTTGATCGTGGAGGTTTCTTGTAAGATGTTGCTGGTGTCTCTTAGATTTGGTAAATTCTGTGTGCTTAATGGTCATGTGTAGGGAGTGGATTGGTAGTCTAGTATCTTATAATTTGGAAGATCTGTTCTCTTTCACTGGACTCTGTTTAGTGTACGCAGGTGGTTAGGCAATGCTCAAGGATTTTGTTGATTGTCAAAAGTAAGATTATTTAGTGTTTTGTTTTAATATCAAGAAGAGCTCATTATGTATATGGTTTGCAGAAACTTGGGAAATGTGGTGTGTCACTTCATTGTAACATTTCAGTGAATTAAGTCAGCTGTGTGATTTTCTTGTGGTTTATAATTTTTTGTTTCACCGAGGCTTTCACTTTTTTATTCTTTCTAGTTGGTATTATAGATTAACTTGTGTAACTCCGCCTGTGTTGCATTTGCTCACAGCCGGTCCCAAGCCCGGATAAAGGAGGAGGGTCCAGATTAATCTTTTCTGCTTAGCGGAAATAAATTTTGTTTTTTACCTTATTCTAGGAAGTTTTATATTCTGCGAGGTTAGGAGTTCACTAGCTTTTGTGATAAATTTATTTTACCTGTACGTATTATATGTTCATTATTTTTCACACCAAAAATGGAGAGAGAAAGCATGATTTTTTCTGGTGTTAACTTGTGTTGAAGAACTTTGATTTCTTTGTATGAAGTGACTATAGCGTGGCCTTATTGAAACAAGATTGAACTCTATTTATTTAGCATGCTTGTCACCTTAATAACTTGTGGCTTCTGTTAATGGACGCATTCTGAAACAAATGGGCTTCAGAGTGGATTCTACTAGGCGTCATTTACCAGTTAATTTATTTATTTTGTGGGTGGAGATCTCCTGACAATCATCTAGTTATTATCAACTATGTGATTTATATATATAATCACAACATCCACTTAAACTTTAATAAAGTTAAAATAAAGTTTAATAAGAACCGTCCAAAGGTTTGCTAGTTTTCTTCTCCAAACAATTCACCGCTGCAGTCGTGTAAACAAAGACGCAGATCATCAGGCACACGCCTTAGGTGGCCTTTCTTATGTCAAACATAAGAAAATATATATAAACATCTAGGGTTGTGGCTCTTTTATTTCCTTTCAAATTTCCAAGCCCTCCTGCCCACCGCCAGCCGACTGGTAAGAGCAAGGGTAAGATGAAGAATGTAAAAAATTTCAACTATAAGACTCAGAGATGAAGATGATAATGAATTCGAGGAAGAATTGGAAGAGGAATATATTGATGATGATGAATTTGGCGATGATGATGAGGAGGTCTTTGAATTTGATGAGTACTAGTAATTAGACTAATATAAACTGCTGTTTTTGATGATTTTTGTGTGTGAATGAAGTCTATTATCAATTACTCTAGTATTAATTTCATGTTAAATTGTGTTATTATGTTTATTTATTGACCTTTTGATAGTATTATGTGGTTTTACATGGTTCTTTATATATATATATATAAAGAATGTGTTCAGGAAAGCGAAGGACAAGAGGCGCTCTCAAAGACTATGGCTGTTGCGGGTATATCAGTATGTTGTGGTTCTGTATGTGACCTTTCTATATTATCTTGTACGATCGCATATATTATTCGTGGTATCACTAGTGAATTAATATACTGATCATGGAGGGGGCTTGTAAGAAGTTGCTGCTGGCCATTTTAGATGGTCTCTAACTCATTATGTTTATTTTGAAAATCTGTTGTCCTGCACTAGGGCTCTGTAGGTTGTACTCAGTTTGCCAGATTTAACCTGATGGTTGGTAGTCTTCAATGCATCTTTAATGAATATCAAGTTAATAGTATACCTTCACTAGTTGCTCAAGGTTGCTTTGATTTAGTGTCGCTGCTTTGTTCGTGATTTTCAGCTATATATCCCTTGCTGTTGGAAGTTTTTTCATTTAGCTATATATCCCTTGCTGAGATATTGGAAGTTTTTTCATTTAGCTATATATCCCTTGCTGTTGCTTGTTTTTTTGCTTCTCGTTGACTTTGGTAGACAATAATAATTGAAAATGAACTCTATGTGATTATTTTCTGCTTAGGAATACCATTGCTACGGGTTCATTTTCTAAAATATGATTCGTCGTTTTAACCTAATATATGATCTTTTGTTCCTAATTGATGGATTTCTGATAAGCTTATTATTATTATCTAAATTATTTTGGCTGTGATTTGTTTTGGAAAGTCGTTCTCCATGCTGCAGTCTGGTATATATATGATCTATTTCCTGGTGTTTTTGGTTTTGAACAATAGCTTCAATTTTGATGTGTTTGCCTTGGTGCATATGTCCAACACAGACATGTCCTCTCTTTTAGCTATCAAATCGGGCATCAAATCCTACATTTTAGTCAACTGGTAGCAGGACGCATAACAGCCTTGGATCTCCAGGCCTTGGGGTTGCGTGGAAGCATTGCCAGAGAAATCAGAAAAAAAAGAATGACCTACTTAAAACATCAACAACAACAGCATCCCTGGTGAAATCGGGTTGTTGAGTTGCCTTCGTGTCGCGCAATTGGCTGAGTTATGGGATGCCCAAAATAGATAGTGGAAAGGGATGAAGGGAGGGAGGATAAGATAAACTTAAAAGGTGGTTAGCTTTATATGTAAATTTAGAGACGATCTTACACAAATTTTGGAGCTTAAACTTATAAAATGTTTAACACATGTATTTTCTCAGGAAAAAGTCTTCTGACATATCTTCTCTGCTATGTGAGAGAAAATCATATGTCCGGTAGCATTCCAAAATATATATGCACCCAATGTGCAAAACTTGCGGCTTCACTCAAATCAATTTGAAGGAGAGTTCCCAATCCACTGCCATTCTCTCAACTCTTTATCCTTGGCGGACAACATGTTTACCGGAAAAATTCCTATGAATTTTGTAACTTGTCAGCCATTCAATGGGTCGTTTTAGCATGTAACAATTTACAGGACATATTCCTCGCTCGATTACCAACTTGGTGCTGTTCAACATAAATATCTAGTTTACAAGTCCTGGATCTTAGTTTTAAGGGTGAAGTGCCACACTCTATTTTCCAGGTTACAGATACTTGGGCTTGTGAAGAATAACCTGTCTGGACATCTTCCATTTTCGATAGGTGAGAGAGTCTATTTTTCTGGTAATCAGTTGCATGGAAAGATTCCCACTTCAATCTCAAATCTGTACAAACTTGTTATACTCATTCTTTCTTATAACTCATTCACAGGACACATACCAATAACTCTTTGGCGCAGCACGAATAATATGTCAGTGCCGGAACAAGACTTCCTCTCATCTTCGACAGCTTGCAAGCATCTGGAGCTCATTAGTGTATCTTCTAATCCAATAACAGGAGCACTCCCCAAATCCTTAGGTTCGGGCAATCTATCTGCATCGCTTAGATTCTATTTGGATGAGTGATTTTGAAAATGAATGAATTTAAAATATATATATATATATATATATGTGTGTGTGTGTGTGTGTGTAAAAAAACATATATTTCAAATGTGAAGAAATTGGAGAGAAGAGAAAAAATAAAAGAAAGATAGAGATGGAAAATGGTAGAGAGGAGGGATTTTAAATGACATTGTTTTGATGAGAATTTAAAATTCCTCCATTTTAAATATAAGTCAAATCTAAGTATTTGTAGATTCATTTAACGTAGTTGGAGAGAGTGGTTATTTGTGTGTGAAATCCACGAATTTTAAATTCATAAATTCAAATGGAGCCTTAAAGTATTTCGCGCCGACTCTTGTCAAATCAGAAGCTCACTCCCCATTGAGATAGGGAGTTTAAGAAGCTTGATGTGGTTAGGCCTTGGATATAATGAGTTGGCAGAAGCCATTCCAGAAACTGGAAATGCAGGGCTCCATCTCCCCTGTCATTTGCAGTCTGGGAAATCTGTATTCCTTAAATTTGAAGGAAAATAATTAGTTTAGGCAGGCTTTCTGTGTTGAAAGATATCAATGGCTGACAACGCACTCCGCTTCAAGATTCCATCATCTGATGAGCATGTTGAAAGGACTAACAATTTCCTTCATGCTTCTCTGCCTGGAGGACCTGATAGAGTTCGATTCCGAGTCCTCTTTCACAGCTTCAGAATCTAATCACTTTGTCAATGGAAAGAAATAGGTTAGGTGGCCCCATTCTTGATTTTTTCTCTGCTTTGAAGTTGTCCCACGACCATCTCTCTAGTCCAATTCCCACATCATTGGAGAAACTTGCAAATCTACCACCATTTATCAGGCTTCATGTTTGATGCAGAGTATGGATTAGTGGTATAGCTACGGGATTTTGTTGACGGAAGTATTTACAAGAAATGAGATGTTTTCAGGAAAGTTAACTAACAATGAGGAGATGTTCATTCTCAAATTCAGTAAGATCACGACGTGGTAGAGCCAGACATGAAAAGTGTTGCACATCAGATTTGGCAGCCTCATATGAAGCTGAAACGAATCTGTACGACTTCTTCTTCTCTGTTGTTTGTTCATTTTCCAGGGGGAACTCTTAACTCAGCAGGGAAACTAAGCAATTTAGAGTTGCTTTTGAAAAAGACTAGTCGTTGCTATTTTGCTCTGATTATACAAGTTGACTGATACTAATTCTTAAAACTATGGCATTCGTGCTTTTCTTTTAAAAACACATATTTACGAATTTGATAGGTTCAAAGAAAAAAAGGGAGCTGCTAGAAATACAAAATTGTGAATAATGCCCTGCCCTGCCCTGCCCATCAAATAATATAGTTGGAAACATGAATGCATAGTTATTCTTTCAAGGGGTTGATATAATAGATCAAATATTATGTACCACTAAATGCAAATGTGGTGTGCGATGGAATGAGAATCTTGATTTTTTGTCTTAATGGTATGGGGGCAACAATTATGGGATTCCGCAAAAGAGTTTACTGGAAACCCATCTATATCTCTTTTAATTCTCATTCGAAATTGTCGGAACAATGAGTGAGATAAACTAACTGAGAAATGATCTTCACTGTAGAGTAACATGAATGAGTGGGTTTTTTGTGAACCTAAATTTATATCCCTATTACAATTATTTATATATAATATCACTATTATGGTTATACATATCCATAACAGTGATAATTGACAAAATCGAGTTCACTATGAAATCCAGTTTATACAAATTTTTGTCAAAGTAAAGAGGATCTTGTGAATTAACCTTCATACACCCTCAGCTACAACCGGACTAAAAACTAAATAAAATAGAATTTGTGAAAATTTATTTATTCCCTACCTTTAAAGTCATATTTATAAAACTTAGGTTCATCTCTTCAGTGGTTTTTATGCCATAGTTTTCATTGTTTAAGATTTATTAATATAATCATAGTTTTCATTGTAATGTTATTTAGTATATTAAAATATTTTATAACAATATTTTAGTTAAATATTTTCAAAATATAAAAATACTTTTTGATAATTTTAAATAAATCAAAATTGAAAGTACAAGTATTTTAAATTTATTATAATTATTTTTTATTATATTTTTTATTTATAAAGTATATTATTTTGAATTAAATAAATATAAATAAGTCTTGCATATTTTAGGTTATATTAATATTGTGTAAAATAAATAATTACAGGAATAGTGCTCTAATTCATTATTTGGGATTCTAACTCAAAAGTATTACCACAGTATTTCGGGGGCAAGGTTCTGTTGACGTATGTCTACCTCTGATCTAGGTCGTTTTAAGTTAAATCAAGTCTTTATCATTTGGCTTAAAAATTTTAGTATGAAACTTCATACACCTTCAAGTTCACATCTGTATGTTCTGGGAGGATCAATTGCATCAAGCACATTGCGCATATTAGCGGATCTATTCCATTTTAGCGTTCGATTGTCACATCTATGTAAAGGATTATTTATTGGAAATACTAAAACTGTACTCTCTAGTAGTATCTTTGCTGTTCTTTTTGCAGCTTTTGTAGTTGTTGGAACTGTGTGTATGGTTCAGCAACTAACCTCATCAAATTATTTGGTCCATTCATTATCAATGGGGTCAAGAATACTTTAAGCAAGAGATATATTGGTGAGTTAGTTGGTAGAGCTTCACTATTGCATTTGAGTCACTGGGACTATGGGTTGGGAGTCTAATTATCCAGACAATAAATAATACTCCCTCTGTCCCACAGGAATTTGCACACTTTCTTTATTTAGACGTCCCACATAAATTTGCACACTACTAAAAAAAGGAACATTGATTTATGTGTACACTCACAAACTTATACACATATTTACCCATATACTACTACTTTATATAAAACATATTTTCCTTAAAAAATGTGCCGTCCCGTAGGGTGCAAATTCCTATGGAACGGAGGGAGTAATATTATCTTGTAAACGAATAGGTGGCTCACATTTTCTAAGTAGTAGAGAACAAGATCGAAATATGTCTTTTAATAACTCTAATAAGACAAAGATAGATTGTCAAGAACATATATAAAAAAGGTAGGATGCATAGTTTGTCAGATTTAATATGGATCATACATAGACAATCATTAGAGTCGCCAGCTCTCCCAAGCTCCCTCATTTGAGAAAAGAGGATCAAATCGGCCTTTGCAAACAGCTTGACGCACAATCTCCCTTCAACTCTATGAGCAAAATGCATTAGAAGAAAAAGAATGAAAATTCATAAATTGTTGCCATCATCTCCACCCAATAAGAACTACAAGATCACCTCAAGGGAGTCTTCAACATCCATGGGTTACAGAAAAATTATAAAATCATGTTCAATAAGTGGAACACATTAAAAATTACTGTCTCTGTTCACCAATTTTATGCACCTTTCTTTGCACGTGATTTAATGCAATATGTCGAAGGATATTTTGGGGGTATTGTGAGGTCCGTTTATGAATAAAGTAGATATTTTTGAAAAGTTCATCATGTGTACTTTTAAAAAATATCCACTTTATTCATAAACAAACCTCACAATACCCCAAAATATCTTCAGACATATTGTATTAAATCACGTGCAAAGAAAAGTACATATAATTAATGGAAAGATGGAGTAGTTCTCAAGTTGGGCCACGAGGGTTGGAGAAGGGCAATCATTCATTTTTATAACCAGATTTCTTAAGACCAAAGTGTCATGCAGAAAGAGACCGGCTTTCCATTCTCCAACAGGAGCATATGTTCTGTCTATTCATGGAGCATCCGCCTACTCGCAGGACGAATGATGAAATAAATCTAGGACTAAATTCACGGTCTAAAAGAAAAGTGCGCTGGTGGGCCCTAAAAAATTAACGATTCTTGAAAAATAAATATGTGATTTAATATTTCATCTCCACAAAATTAATGTAATTGGTTGGCATTTGTTTCGTCTGTTTCCTAATAATTTAATGAGACATCCTTAGATACATAAGAATACCACAATATACCAATTTTTAATTTTTTAAAAATTATTTTATCCACATCTACTTTAAAACATCTTTTATATCCAATTTATAATAAAAGACCTATATACCCTTATAAAATGGGTATAAAAGATTTAATAACTTTGAAGTGGATCCCATCTTATTCTCATAACTACACTACCCTCATATAGGGGTAGATTAGACTTTATAAATTATTTAATAGGTAAATAAATATAAATGGAGAGAGGGAGAGAGTTTGTATTTTAAATATTAGAGTGAGTTTTTAATTAGTATTTTTGTATAAAAAAATTATTAATTAATCACTGATTCGATATGCGATTAATAAAAATTAAAGTTTATAATTAAATTTTATGAAGACAATTCGGTAGAATATTTAAAATTTTAATTTAATTTTGATATGGATAATACTCTCGTGTTAATTAAATTTTAATAAATATATTTTCAAACATCACAAATTAAATATTTTTATATACTTTTATAAACTATAATATTCATTAATTTGTATTAAAATTTAATTTTTATATTATAATATGCATTATACACACTGTTTTCAGAACCGGACCGAACCGGCCGGTTCAACCGGTTGAACCGGGAACTGGTCACGGAACCGGTCCGATTACACCCAAAAAACTGTTTTTACGGTTGAACCGGTCAAACCCGCTCAAAACCGGTCAGAACCGCTCAAAACCGGGCTGAACCGGTTAAACCGGTCTTTTTAAAAAAAAAATATTAATATTTATATTTTTTACTTATTTTTATTTATCTTCTTAATCCTAATCAAACCAAAACCCAAAAACTTATTTTTCAGAGAAAAAAAATCTCAACTGTTGAAGAACTAAGAAGATATTAAAGAAAATCTATTTTGATTGAGTTATTTTGTCTCTTTTGTATTTTGTATTGTTATTTTATGACTCTATTATTTTTATTTAATTTTACAAGTGGATATTTATTTTATTTAACATATAAAATACTAAAAAATAGGTATAAATTATTTTAACGGTTGAACCGCCGATCCAACCAGTTGGACCGATTGAACCGTGAACCGGTGCCTTGTCCGGTTTGGTCACCGGTCCGGTTATGAAAACACTGATTATAAATTAAAATAGTCTAAATAGAGAATTCAAATAATCACACATATATATGATAAAAATATTATAATTAGTTAATTTATTAAAATTGTATGTTTTAAAATATTAAATTATATAAATATCAAATAGGGTGGGGTGGAGGTGGGGTAGGGTGGAGTGTGGTGTAATAACTAGATAATGATGTTTGTGGGTCATATGGGTAAAAAAGATTGTTTGAAATTGAAAATGGATAGAAAAAGTTGTTTATATTTAGAGTGGGTAAAATAAATTTTGTGAAGTTGAAAATGAGTATTTTGAATTGTCTCCCTACATTTATTATTGATAATATGCTGTAGTTCTAGTTAATCTATATTTATACTAACATAAAAGTGACTTAGACATGTTAATTTTTTTTGGACAATAACTATTCAAAGAGATCTTGGTAAGTTTTTAAAGTTGTCTTTAGATATTATGGAAGAGGTCAATCTATACTCAATTTTCTCCCTTTATATTTATTTTTTAATTTTGTATGCAAAAACTATATAGAAACAAGAAAGCGTGATAATGTGTGCGAAATATTGCATTTATATTCGTTATTTTTCTTTTACATACATTTTTTAAATTTTGTATATATGCAAAATAAAATTAGTGTTATTCAAAAAATCAAATATGCATATATTTAGATTAATGTGCCGGGCTCCTCACTTGAGTGAGTGACCCGGGTTCGATTCCCTTTGGGAACGAATATGAGGAGATATAAGGTTGACTTAGAGATATTCTTGGAATGTTTGGAGATTTGGTGAACTAACTTCTAACTATTAACAACTAACAACTAACATTTACCGATAAAAAAAAAATAATGTGTATATGCCGATTAAAATACAAGAAGAGCTTATGAAAAAAATTGACAAAAAAAATCTTATGTAAAATTCAAGAAAAATATCTAATCTAAAATCAGAAAAAAAAAATTATGAAAAAAACTAATACCAAAAGAAGAGAAAAAAAGATCTCAACAATGTAAAAGAAAAATTGTAAGAAAAAAGAAATAAAATTAAATTTGAATTCAAAGGAAAGTCGGCAAAAAGCTGCCGCCCTTCATGTGTTGTCCCATCTCATGTAAATGAAAATTAATAGTGGGTCCTACATTTTGGTTTGTTTTTAGTGAAATGGAATTTTTGGTGTTCCATTTTGCAATTAGATTTTCCTTGCAATCAACTCTTTTTGCAGAAGTTGTTATTTCAATTTTAAATAGAAAAATATTACTAAATTATAGAAAATGCTACTTAATTATGTAAGATATGTATAATAATATGTGAAGTTTTTTTTTTAAAAAATTTAATCTTGTTGGGGACCCCTTCATGAGCTCTAAAAAGCCACATTATTTATCATTGCTCCGAAGGAAAAAAGAAAAAAGTGTACCGAATGACAATTTATCAAAAGTTGGAATTTTTTTTTTACTAAAACTCAAAAAATCCTGATTGAATTGATATTAAGCCTAAAAGTTATGTAATTATATGGAATTAACCATTTAGAATTTAAACAAAACTAATAGAGTTTTCATTTTAGAAAATAAATTGATCATGATTGTTCGCGAAGATAGATTGCGTTTAGCCTAAATAAATGACTCTATTTAATCTTTCCTTTTGCAGGGAGCCCGAGTAGTGCAACCTAGGAAAATTAAAATCCTCAATCGAAAAAATATTGTATCATGTAATATTAATTATCTTATTGAAGAGAAAAAAATAGTGCTGTGTATATATTTTATTCGCATTAATTATTATATATTTAATATGAAAGATATCTTATTTAGGAGAAAAAAATAGTGTTGCACATTTTTTATGGTTCTAATTATCATTTAAATTACGATCTCTTTTTAAAATTGCACTTTAAGCTAAATTTTTACATTTTATTAAAAAAAGCTTCACTTTAATTATTTTTGGCAATTAAGTTTCTGTTTGTTGTCTATGTGGCGTCTACATGACAATAATCTATATAAAAAAAACTTAAATTACATGGTGAAAAACTTAAAGAATTAATTACAATTTAAATCATGATATTTTCTTAAATTGTATTTAATCTAAATATTTCAACATTATTAAATAAAGCTCCATTTTATTTTTTTAATTAAGACTTACGAGTAGATTTGCCTCTAATTGTTATCTACGTATTTCCTACGAGAGAACGACCCATAAATTACGTGGAAAAAAAAAACAAGAATAATTTATAAATTATAAAATTTCAAATACTTATCCAAAATCATTTTCAATTTCATTTCACACACGATTTTGGGGCTCCACTGTTGTCCTAGGTTCTTGGTCGTATACTTGCTCTATAACTACCCATTCACTTTTGTGTTATTTTGCTTGTTTTGAAAAATTGTGCAAAAAAAAATCAGAGAGTGCAAGACCAAAAGAAAAGAAATACTATTTTTGCTTGTAGTAGAGTATGTGTGTTTTCATGTATAGATGAAGGGCAAATTTATTAATATAAAGGTTTTTTCAAAATATATAATCAACATAGGGAGAATTTTGTTGGATTTAGCAATTTAAAGTCAGTCGGTATTCATACTACTGACTGGTGAGTTGGCGACACTTCTATCAACATATTATTATTGTATCTCGATTTTGGTGTGCTAGTCGGTTTTAGGAGAACCGAATGGAGGGGACATTATTTACATTTCTTGACAGAGATCTGGGAAAAAAAAGAAGGAAATAGTAATAAGGAAGACATTATATATATATATATATTATATTATATTATATTATATAGAGAGAGTATACCATAATTTCTGTAAATCGAGTTCAAAGCTCCAATCATTGAAGAAGAGTGGTAGAGTACTTTAATTTTTTTTGGTCTTTTTGGTGAGTGCTGGACCTTTTTTTTTTTTTCGTTGTTGCTGCTGAAGATATTTTGATTGAGAAGAATAAAATGAAAAATTATATTTAATATACTGTATGAAAAGTGTTGGTAAAAATTTTGTAAAAACAATGAATAGACGTACATAATAGACTTAATTAAGAAATCCACCCTACACTTGATTATACTGTATGAATTCATTAAATCTTAATTGATTACAGTTTGCAGATGAATATTTGACGATCAAGTCGGTAGGAGATGAAACAAATATAATTTTTGGAGTCTGGCTCATAATTAATATTATAATACCTTTTTGGATGTAAGTAGGCAGCTTGGGCCTAAAGTCTGGATTTTATAATGGTTGGAATTGATGCCAGCCCCGTGATCAATATGAACATAGTCACTAACCTGTAATCAATGCAACAGAAATAATTACGAACCCGTTGATATCCCCGTTTTGTCCTTTCCCTTATTCCCAAATATTTCGTACTCCAAGTCCAATACACAGTATAGTGTGTGTATTATTTCCACGAATTGATAATGTCATAAGTCAGAATAGAATGTAATTCTTCCCTGAGTATTACTGTACTTAGAAAATTACTCCTCAACTTGTTCTGGAATCTCAAGCCCATTATGAAAAAATCAGAATACGGAAGTTATATTGACTCACAAAAATTCCATAACCCCCTATAACTTTATCCACACTTCTTATGTGGATTTATATATATATATATATATATATATATATAAATAATATTTCATGTATTATTTACAACAATAATAGGGATTTTTATTTTATTTTTTTGAACTATATTTTCTATTTTTGGCAATTATGTTTATTTCCTTATTTTCGTCCTAGAGCTTGTTTTGCCCCTTTAAATACTCTCTAAACTATTTTAAATAGACCATTGATGAATTTGATTCAATATTATAGTTTTCCTCTCACACAAAAAGCATTTATCTTCTACAATTAACGCTCCGGTGTCATAAACAACTTTCATATAAAATTTCTGCACATGATCTAAATACACAAAGAAAAAAAAAAACTAAGTAACTCTCTCACGAATAACCTATCAAACATGCCTAGTCATAAATCTTCGACAAAGAATCACATGACTTTGTCGATGAAATGGGCCAATATGAAAAGTATTGTCAACAAGGTTCTACTAATTTTTCCAAAACAGATAAGAGATGAAAAATTTTCACTAATAATTCCAAAAGTACGAAAATATTAACATATAAATATAAAAAGTTTATTTATGCACTAGTTACTTGGTGAAATGGTACATAATTAGTAAAATAAATCAAGCACCTTCTTATTAAAATCTATTTTCATTTTTCCCTAATCATATGCATATTTAGGAGGGACAAATTTATCCTTCAAAATCAAACGCCTTCTTAGTGGAATAATAGAGATAATAATAGGTCACCTAACAACTTCAAAACTCTCACTTTTCCCTACGTATGACAAATGCCGTAAAAGATCATTAAGAATAAAATATTTATAGGTATTTTTATGTACAACATATTTGATTTATTGAAAGTTGAAAACTAAATATAATCTAATTTCATTTCCTTCCACATACAGCACAAGCACGTTATATATATTTTTATAGGAGCATAAAGTATTAATTATTTTGTAACTTAGAGTACAGTGGAAAAGATGAACAAACATAATTGTTCTAGGGTTCTACTCATTTTTTGATCATCCATTATGACCGTGAAAATGATGAACAAACATCACTCTTTGGTGCTATTACTTCCCCCAATAAAAAAGTGTCACTTAAAATTTATTTGAAGTCGGCTCCACCTATTTCAACAAATATAAAACATGCACGTAACGAAAATGGTTACAAATATGATAATTTATTTAAGGTTAAAATTTTATATTAATTCCCAATATCCTAGTATCAAATTAATCGAGATTCTAATATAAAAAAATCAATATCTTTTTGTTTGTTTCAACCTAATACAAAAAAGCTCAGCTTTTGATATAAAAACTTGATTTTGGTATTGATACTAATAAAAAATGTGTATCAAATTGCAACAACATCAAACATTATAATCATGAAAGTCATGAAGATTAAATTGATAGTGAACCTAAAAAATTCTGAATTAATATAGAATATATAATTAACTTTTATTTAAAAAGTAAATTACATATATATACTAGAAATTCAAGAAAATAACTTAACTTCTTTTATTCCTAGCGTATGATCCGCAAAAATTCCACAATATATATTATTTAGTTAAATGAACTTTTTTTCAGTATGAGCCAAAAATAAAAAACTTTACAGTTGTGTATTGTTTGTTTTGGTGTAGGAAGACTTCCAAGTCAATGTCCTTTTTCTCTACAGAGATTGATAAGGAATGCTAAACTTTGAAGTTGAGAGCACCACACACTTTAGATTGTCGTCATAGGTTATTTGCAAAATTCCACAATTTATAATAATAATAATAATAATAATAATAATAATAATAATAATAAAAATAATAATAATAATAATAATAATAATAATTTAATGATGTGTTTTCCGATATGAACCAAAAATAATGAGTTTTACAATTGTTATTCTTTATTTTGTGAGAAATTAAAACTTTCAAGTCAATGTATTATTTTTTATACAGATAAATTTATTAGAATTACTAGTAATTAAATTTAAAAGTTGGGAGAGCCACATATTTAGATTATCTTCATATATGAAGGGAATTATATTTTGGTCCCGCAAACCGCTTCAAAATAGTTCCAAATATTTCAGATTTGATAGAAATTTTTTTCTTTAGATAAATAGTCCCAAAAGACTTCAAAAGTACAAAATCAATCCCATTTATAATAAAAAAAGAAAAAAAATAGACCTACTCTGAAATGCTTGGGACCATTTTGAAACGGGTGCGTGTCATGTAGGATCAAAAGTATAGTTTCATCTTTATATATGTGATGAAAAATTCAGCTCTTTTAAGTGCACTCTTTGTGCAGTATATATAAATGAGAATTTTGTAACTTATGTTATTTTATTAATATTAAATTAATTAATTTTTTTGTTCTTTTCTTATTAACTAACATTTTTTTAAGTAACCAATGGAAAAGATGATATTGGGTAGTTAACTATACTTAAGTTGAAAGATGAGTATATATCACCCGATTGACTAGGCTAGCTCTTGAGTTTAATTTAATGACCCCCCTCCCCCCGGTTTTCACCTTACCATATCATCAAATCATATTCAAAACACCAAAATTGAATATTATATAAAATGAGTTTGAGCGCTTTGTCATAAAAAATCAATTCTTGTACTTTATCTTTCAAATATATTTAATTTTCATTCTTTATCTTTTTAAAAAATTGAGATTCGTCCTTTTTAAAAGATAAAGGACTAAAATAAAATCCTAATAGTTAGAGGATCAAAATCATAATAGGTGAAAGATAAAGGGCGAAAAAAAAACTATTCCCCCTAATTTTTATGCATTTAATTGTATATATTTCTAAATTGAGTTAATTTTTTAGTTCTTCTATGTAACACCTTCAATCACCATTAGTTAAATAATGTTGTTAGAATATTGTTTTAAATAGATTTTGATGATAACAAAGTATAGGATTGCATATTTGGAAACTAACATTTCAGATAAAAAATTGAAGTGTTGATAAGGCGAACTAACACAACAGGCATCAGTATAATTACGAAGGACCCGCAGGTCGCCGAGCTCGGCGAAGCGGGTAGCAGCTCGCCCAGGCCTCGAAAGCCTGGGACCAGCTTACCAATCGGGCGAAGCGAGGAGAGCTCGCGAGGGAGCTTGCTCGCTAGGGGGTGGCTCGCCCGCGAGCACGGGGGTCGAGCCGAAACCCATCCCTATACTCCCAGAAATGGCACAAGGCAAGGGAGTTCGCCAGGCAGCTCGCCAGGCCCGGGAACCCAACCAGCGGGTGTATAGATAGGACATGTACATGTAGTAGAAAGGGGCATTGAAAGGGGAGCAGTGTGGGGGACCAAGACGAGGGCAAGGAACCCTCGTCAACACCGGAAGCCAAATAGGCTCGTAAGGTGCCGTCTCACACTCGCACACCTATAAATAAGACCTCTCTTGTAACTGTTACACAATTGAATATAATCCCAACACTCTACTTTCTCTCTAAAAAACTCTCTACTTTCTCTCTCTACAAAGTTCTCTCAAGAACATAAACACAAAATCTTAGATTATTGTTTGGTAGAATTAATACGATATAATAGCCACATAAATGAATACGATTAGTAAATTCTATCAACATGAAGAAGATAGGAAAGTTACAGTTGCTAACAAAAGTTTATAGTTGTAAACTTATGAACCTATAGTTGGACAAGATCTTACAGCTGCAACTTAACCTACAACTGAAGATTAACTTGTAGGAGCAAAACTACAGTTCAAAGGACAAACCTACAACTAATCAAGACCATTGGTAGATCAAGTATAAAGATTAAGAGAAGAAGATGTTATGTTGGTCCCAAATAGATAAGGACAGGTGTATGGGGGGGGGGGGAATACACCTGTCAGTACAGTTTTTCGAAAGTTCAGTTTTACAGTGGACTTCACTTAAGATCACAGGACACTAATAAATATCAGTGGACTTGAACGTCGCCTGACAAGTAGCCTGATGTTTTGAGTTGTGCAGCGGATTGTTATGAAAACATTTGAAGTAATTAACAGTCACAAAGACACAAGAGACACAGGGATTTATAGTGGTTCGGAGTTAAACTCTCCTACATCTACTTTTCCTGATTTAACAGGAGAATTCCTTAACCACAGGAATTCCTTGTTTTAGAGTGCCAAGGTGCATTGATCAAGAACAACTTCTCTTGATCCCTAGGATTGTCACTGAGTCCTAGTCCTCTCTAGATTTCAGACTGAGACACTTCTCAGCTTACTTTCTCTCAACTCGCAGCCTTGAACCTATTTCAGTTTAAGGACTTGAGTTCTCCAACCAAGGTTGAGATAACCCTTTACAATGATAATCAGTATCTAGGTTGGGTTATCTCAGTAGGATTCTAAGATATTACAGTGTAAGCCTAAATACAAGATTGAGTTCTAAGCAATGTAAGCACTTGGGAAACTAGAGTGATTTCGAGTGCTTGAGAGTATGAGCTTTTCAGTTTATCAGTTGAGCTTGTTAGTTTCCCGTGTCTGACTTCTTCTTCAACTCTTGTATTTATAGACTTAAATTTGAAAGACTAATGGTTGATAGCTCATTAAATGCCTGCTTAGAGTTAATGCAGCCGTCTTTGAGAATTGTGCCATTCTAGGTTGTTGGTTTCTTCTGAACTTGGTACTGACAGGACAGACTTTGTGTCAGATCCGTACATAGGTGGCAGTATCTCATTGGCCTATCTTAATTGTTCCTCAGTCCAGTTCTAACAGTTGTAATAAAGTCTTCTGTCTTTTCATCAGGTGACTTGGAACATTCTTTTTGCAGCATTTAACACTTCATTTATGTGTCTGCTGTTGCCTTATTAATTGCAGAAGGCATTTAATACATCAGGTTACTTATCTTCAGGGGAGTCCTTCAGGCTGCTTGGACTTAGTCTTCTGGGGTGCATTCTTCAGAAGGTGGGTGTATTTGCTAATACTTCATCAGGCTAGTCTATAAGCCATCAGGCTAGTCTTCAATACATCAGACCAGTTTTTGCTTAAGTAGCCTGCTAAAAATTAAAACTTATATTCTAAGTTTTTATCATAGCCTCCTAACACTTTGGGCTATTATCTCTAAGTCTTAGATACATATTAATACATCAGTGGAGTCTTTGGGATTTATCAAAACATTTTACAAGTCATTTCCCAACAATTTCCCCCTTTTTGATAAGAACTAAGACTCATCCTGTCATAACATTTTGTCAGTAGACTTTTTCTAAGCAATATTTAAAACTTTTCAGAAGTTCCCCCAGAGTATGTACCTGCAGGTTAGTTAATCAGTTGATAATCAAATGCATAGGCCTAGCAGATAATGAGATATTATCTTGAGCTAAAAAAGGATAGAATTTTTTATTGAAGGGAAAATGATTACAGTTTACAATGATCAGACTGTAATCACAAGCACTATCTTGACAGGGTAAAGACAGAACATAAAAACTTCAAGCAGTTTCCTTCATTAGATTCCTTGTTTCAGAGACTTCCAAAAGCTGGCTCCTGCCCATACTGTGCAAATACTCTCTTCTTTAATTCCATCTTCCTCTCCATCATTTCTTTGCTATGTCCCCTGAGGCATAGTTGTTCACAGACCACTAGCCATTCATTGAGAATCTCCTGCATCTTCACCTCTCCACTGGCATCCATGGGAGGTATAAAGAGGATGGGTCCAGGGGCTTTGAACTGCTCACCTCCACTGTGCTGTTCCCATGCATTCAGAATTCTGGGATATAGATCAGTCCAGTTTTCCACCATTTTCTGATGAAAGACTTCATCAGCTTCCACCCCTTCATACTCCCATGTCACATAGAAGGAGTATACAAACTCCCTCTTGGCTTCCTCCCAAGAGTCATTGCACTCTTTAGGAACCCAAGGATCTATGTGTGGATACTTGGCAACTGGCTCACTGACCTGAGCCTGGCTCCTTTTGGCCTTCATTCTCCAATATGAGTTCCTTGCCTTCCTTAGTGGTGGGGGTTTTGCCAGTTGGCCACTTTCCATCAGCCTTCTCTTTTCTTCAGCTTTCTCCATATTGGGCCAGTGGGCTGCCTGGGCCAGTGGGCTGAGTACTGGTGGCCTGAAGAGGTCCTCAGTGGACTGGACTTTCCTGGGTGGACTCGGTGCAAGGGAAGCAATAGGGTTGGGGTTTTCTACTGGAAGTTCCCTGACTTCCTCTTCTCCTTGATCCATCAGCCTTCTTCTTTTAGTGCTCTGACTCTCAGAGCTGCTTCCCTTTCTCTGTTCATTCCTCTGCCTTTTCTCCCTCAGTATTTGATCTTTTGCCTTAGAGAGTCTGTTCTCTCTACCAATGTCAGCCTTGCCCTTCCTCTTTTCTCCAGCACTAGCCTGTTCTCCTTCTTTGACTAAGTTGTCAACCTCCTGTCTGACCTTTGGCACAACTTTTTCAGGATCAACCTTTTCACCTACTTTTGGACCCCCCAGTGCTCTGACTTCCTCTTCCCCCTTCTTGCTAACTTTCTTTGAGAGTTCAGCAAGAGCTACTGAGTGTCTAGCTGTGTCTTGTTCCACCACCCTCAACTGTGTAAGACAGTCCTCCGATTCCTCATTCAGGGCCTTCAAATGGTAAGCATCATTTACACCAAAATCTGTAAATGGCTGTAGCTTCTCCTCAATGATTAGGTTTGTGGCCGCCTGAGTGGGGAGAACTGAGAGTGCCTGCCTTACTTGGACTTCTATTTCTACTTTTAAGGCTTTTTCTCTTTGCCTGATGTAACCATCCATCTTCTCTATCAGGCCATTTGCCATGGCAGTAATAGTAGCCTGCAATAATCTCTCTCTTTCCACTTCATTCTCTTGCCTGACTGCTATCAGGGCTTGTTCATGGGCTTGTTTTTCTTGATCCAGGATAGCTTTCAGATCTTTTATCTCTAGTCTGTCCACATTGCTAGAGAGGTTAGTGATTAATGATAAGTTTGAACCTTGTACCTGCTCCAAGTGCTCATCCAGTAATGCAGTCTCAACAGACTGTTCCTCCATCAGAATCTCAAGATTCTCCATCTTGGCAGTCAGACTAGCCAATTCTTGTCCTTCAGGCTTGGGCTCCACAGGGTTCTGAACAATGGCCTGAATCACACCTTCTATCTGGGCCACTGATGTTTCATCAGGGGAGGGCACCAACTTCTTTGCAGTCTCCTGAGTTGCAGTGCCCTGATCATCAGTCGCCTGAGTTATCTCCTGAACCATACTGTCCTGAATTTCACTACCCTGAATCTTATTAGCCTGAGTAACTGTCTTGTTGCCAGCCTGATCCTCCTCAGCAGGGTTATTTCTTCCACCATTTCCATCATCTCCCTTGTCATCAGTAGACAATTCCTTGGGGCCTTCTATCAACTTAGCTTCCTCCAACTTTTTGGATACCAGTTTACCAAACTCCCATTCTTGTAGCAGGACACTGACCTTCCTGACTTGAGCAAACTCAAGTATTTCCTTTTCTTCTTTTCTCCAAAACCCCTCACCTTTTCCCTTCACTGCCTCCAAAAGCTCATATAAATAAGCATCTTTGAGCTTTACTAGTAGCCTCACCCTCTCAAACATCTCTTTGAGGGTGGGATGTGAGGTTAAGGCAGGGTATAACTGCTCCAATTCATAGCATGCCTCCTCCTTTAGAGAGTCCAGGTAAGTGTACTGGACCTCCTCCTCATCAGCTACCTCTAGTGAAGGCAAAGCTTCACTAGCCTGAGGGACAGTGGGGTTTTCTTTGTCTTCACTTTCAGGATTTTGAGAGCCTTCAGTGGGGGTTTTGGTTGTGGGTTCCGGGGGTGTGATTTTGGCTACCTCAGAGGACTTTTGAGAGTCCTCTGATGGTTCTTGTCCTCCTCTGACTTCTCAGAGCTTTCCTCACTAGATTCCTCTGATTCCTCTTCCTCTTCAGCTTCCACTTCCTCCTGCCCTTCCTCAATTCCTTTGAGGGCAGTAGTGGCAAGTAAGTGAATTGGGGACTTCATCCCCTCCTTTTCTTCTTCAGTAGACTTCTCAGCTGATGAATGAGTGTGAGAGGTCTCAGAACTGCTGCTTATTGCCCTGTTTTCAATGAAAGCCTTCTTCACCAGTCTTCTCTTTTTCTTTTCCAACTCCTCCTCCTTATGATATTTCATCTTCTCACTGGGCTTCAGTGCTCTCTTCTTCAGGTTCAGGGGTGGGCTATCTTCTCCAGATCCTTCAGGGGCCTTTTCTTGTTCTTTCCTTGTTTCTCCAGTGGGTGCCACTGCTTTTACCTTCTCCAGAAGTTTTTCAGAATTGAACAAAGTCTTGGCTTTGTTCCAGGACCTTGTGTCAGGGAAGGTATACTTCAGGGTGAACTTCAAATTGAGTGCCTCAATGATGAGTGACACTCTTGAGGCATAGCACAACTTGTGCTCAATCATCAACCTCCCATTCACTGACTTCATCTTACTTTTCTCCTCCCTGAGATTGGTTATGAAGAACTGGTGCCAGTTGAACTTTACCCTATCTGTGGTGTCAATGATTGTTGCCATTAACCTGAGCTTAATCTTGCTCACCTGCTCAATGGTCCCTTGGTTTGCCAGGATACATTTCCCAACAATCTCTGCTAAAACCTCAAACTTAGGTTTTAGCAACTTCTTGTGGAAGGTAGTAACATACTACTCTTTCTTCTTGGTTATGGTGTCCAAGAACTTCTCCTTCTCTCCTTGCTTGTAATTTGCTAGGTCCAAACCCTCGTTTGGCAGCCCAAATATATCATGAAGATCCTCCTGCCTTAATTGGAATTTGTGCTTTGCCATGACAGCCTCATAGACTTCTCTCCCCTTCTTGTCCAGCCTCTTCTCACTATTTTCTACCATGACAAAGAATCTGATGGATGTGACACTTTTCTCCATCCCTACGAAAAACTCAAGCACCTGCCTATCATAGCATCTCTCTGGGCCTTTTGAGAGAAATTTATAAAGCCCAGCATTTCTTACAAGTCTAAGGGCTTTTCTGATATGGTAAAGTTGAGGGTCACCAAGGACTTTTGGGTGGTTGAAGCAGACAATGGGTTCATACCAGAAATTTTTACTGTTGGATAGTTCTTTGTAATCAACATATACTTTAGACATGATTTCTGAAGAGAAGGTAGATAAGTCTTTGGGGATGGGTTTGTAGGGTTCAGAGTAATGTAAGAATTGGTAAGGTTTGATAGTGGTGAAATCGTGTGTAAAAACTGCTAAGTGTGAAGGTTGTTTATAGTGTAAATCAAGGGTGTGGATTGAATGAGAGAGTTTTGATCTGTGGTTGAGAATGAGGCAATAATTTGGAAGATAAAGTGATTTTAACTTCCCAAGTAGTTTGTAATTATTACCAGATATGGAAAGTGGGTTGGATTAAGATCAACGGTTGAGATTGAAGGAAATGACGGTTGAAAGTGGGGCTTTTCATGAGAGATAACTGCTCGAAATCATCTCCCGAAATTTTACTGCACACTTTCTATTCCATTTAATGAGCCACAGACACGATTACCAATAAAGTAACCGCCAGTCAGAAGTTGTCTCAGTGGAGTATCCAGGGGACTTTTGATCTGCCTAGATGATTTCAGGGCAGTGAACTCTCCTGAAGTTCAGACTGTCTCAGTGGACTTTGTCAGAGGGATCCACTGATGTCATTTGATAGTTCCCCCTTGATTAGTGACTTGATAGACTGTTCTGAGTCAGGTAGCCTGATTAGTTTCCTGACTCTGGATCAAGTAAGCCTAACTCCACTGATAGCTCATGAAACCTTGCTTCACCCAAGGGTTTTGTGAGTATATCTGCCCTTTGCTTGTCAGTGTGGATCTTTACAAGACACGCATCCTTCTTCTCCACATGGTCTCTGATGAAGTGATGCCTGATATCCACATGCTTGCATCTTGTGTGAAGTACAGGGTTTTGTGATATAGCAATAGCACTGTTGTTATCACAGAAGATTGGTACTTCACTAGCCTGAATGTTGTAATCAGTAAGCTGTTGCTTTATCCATAATATTTGGGCACAGCAACTTCCAGCCGCCATATATTCTGCTTCAGTGGTGCTTGTTGCTACTGAGCTCTGCTTCTTTGAAAACCAAGAAATCAACTTGTTTCCAAGGAATTGGCAAGTCCTTGTGGTTAATTTCCTGTCAATTCTGCATCCTCCATAGTCAGCATCAGAGTAGCCTGTTAATTCAAAGTTATCATCAGAGGGGTGCCACAATCCCATGTTAATAGTACCCTTGAGATATCTTAGAATCTTCTTTGTGGCTTCCAGGTGACTTTTCTTAGGACTAGCCTGATATCTTGCACAAATTCCTAATGCATATGTGATATCAAGCCTGCTTGCTGTGAGATATAGAAGAGATCCAATGATTCCTCTATAAGTAGTCTGATCCACAACTTCTCCTTCTTCATCAGGTTCAAGCTTTGTGTTTGTATTCATGGGTACTCTGACAATTTGCTTGAACTGCATCCAAACTTATGAATCAACTCCCTTGTATACTTGGCCTGGTTGATGAATATTCCTTCAGGGGACTGCCTGACTTGCAGTCCAAGGAAGAAATTCATCTCTCCCATCATAGACATCTCAAACTTTCCTTTCATGAGATGTGAGAACCTTGTGCATAAGTCTTCATTTTGGGATCCAAATATGATGTCATCTACATAGATTTGGACCAAGAGTATGTCCTCTCCATGTGTGATTCAGAAGAGTGTTCTGTCAACACTCCCCTTTGTGAAACCATGCTTCAAGAGGAATTGTGACAGTGTGTCATACCAGGCTCTTGGGGCTTGTTTCAGGCCATAAAGGGCTTTTCTTAATTTGTAGACCTTGTTGCCTTCTTCAAAGCCAGGGGGCTGTTCCACATAGACTTCCTCATTTAGAACTCCATTGAGGAATGCACTCTTGACATCCATTTGATAGACCTTGAATCTTTTGTGGGCAGCATAGGCAAGAAATAGTCAGATGGCCTCCAGTCTGGCTACTGGTGCAAAGGTTTCATCATAATCAAATCCTTTAACTTAAGAATATCCTTTGGCCACCAATCTTGCTTTGTTTCTGACTATCACATCATTCTCATCCTTCTTGTTTTTGAAAACCCACTTGGTTTCGATGATGTTGGCATGCCTTGGCCTCTTGACAAGCTCCCACACTTGATTCCTTGTGAACTGGTTGAGTTCTTCTTCCATGGAAATGATCCAGTTTGGATCCATTAAGGCTTCTTCAATAGTCTTCGGTTCCTGTGCTGAAAGAAAACAACAAAAGAGAGCATTTTCTCCATGAAAACTTCTAGTCTTGACTCCTAGGTTAGGATCTCCTAGAATCTGACTGATTGGATGATCAATCAGCCAGTTTCTTTTGGATTGTCCTCTCTCAGTGGGGTTATCCTCAGTGGATACCTCCCTTTCTGGGATTGAGTCACTAGATTGGGCAATTCTAAGTAATTCAGGAGAAAGAACAGAGGGAAGGAGTCCTGAGTCATTATTCAGGGTTGTTTCTAAGTTATCAGCACAGTCTAGTCTGGCTTCCCCCTGAATGTTATGCTCAGAGTCTTTCCCAGCTTGGCCAGCTTCTTTATTGACAGAAGTTACCTGAGGAGCTGGGATCGATTCATTCAGCTCATTTTCATCAGTGGAGGTTTCCTCAGGCTGGTTTGTCCTCTGGGAGCAGTCCTCTGACTCTTTTAGACCAAGGTTGTCCCATGTTGGTATGTAGGCATCCACTTTCTTATAAGTGGGTTTGTCCAGTGTTAGGTTAGTCATTTTGTCAGTGATTTCCTTAGTGGCCTGACCTTTCCTGGACTCAAGGGTAAATTCATCAAAAATAACATGGGGTGTTTCTTCCACAACAAGGGTTCTCATATTGTAAACTCTGAAAGCTCTGCTGATTTGGGAATATCCAAGGAAAATTCCTTCATCAGCTTTGCTATGAAAGGTTTTTAGCTGTCTTTTCCCATTGTTGTGAATGAAACACTTACAACCAAAGACATGAAAGTATGATACCTGAGGTTTCCTACCATTCCATAGCTCATAGGGGGTTTTGCCTTGTGTTTTAGTAAGCATGGATCTATTTTGAGTGTAACAGGCTGTGTGAATGGCTTCTGCCCAGAACCTTTTGGGGATTTGTGCATCAGCAAGCATGGTTCTGGCAACCTCCTTTAGTGTCCTCTTTCTTCTTTCAGCTATCCCATTTTGTTGAGGAGTTCTTACTGCTGATGTCTCATGGGATATCCCTGACTTATTGCAAAAGTCAGTGATAATGGAATTTATGAACTCAGTACCTTTATCAGACCTTATTTTGATGATGGATAGTTCCTTTTCTATTGATATTCACTTGAGTAACTCAGGTAACCTGAGTTGGGTATCCTTTTTGCTGGACAAGAATATTACCCAAGTATATCTTGAGAAGTCATCTACCACCACCAGTGTATATTTGCTTCCATTGATACTAGCTGGTGTAACAGGTCCAAAGAGATCCATATGTAGTAGCTGAAGCATCCTGTCAGTGGAGGGGGTTGTTTTGCTTTTGAATGAGGCATTGATTTGCTTTCCTTCTTAGCAAGCTTGGCAAATGTGATCTTTGTTAAACACTTCATTTGGTATTCCCTCCACCAGATTCAGCCTTGAGATCTTGTTGAGGGTTTTGAAGTTCAGATGATTTAGTCTTCTGTGCCATAGCCAAGTCAGGTCACTTGTGCTTTTGGCAATGAGACAGGTTTCTTTTGAGCATGATCTCCAATCTGCAAGATAAACATTTCCCTTCCTAGACCCTGTTAGTAGTACCTGTGAATTTGATGCATTTCTTACACAGCACAGGTTACTTGAAAACTCAACATTATAACCCTTATCACAGAATTGACTTATAGAAAGTAGGTTATGTTTTAGTCCACTGACACATGATACATTTGTTACCTGGACTGTCCCTATTATCAGGGTACCATAACCTTCTGTGATTCCTTTTGAGTTGTCACCAAATGTGACCTGAGGACCCTTCCTTCCCTTGTAGTTAGTCAGGAAACTTTGGTTGCCTGTCATATGCCTTGAGCAACCACTATCTAGGTACCAGTCATCTTGAGAGTCCTCAACCTGCATAAAAATCAGTTTTTAGGTACCCATCTTTTGTTGGGTCCTATTTGGTTAGCTGTACCTTTAGGGATCCAAATCTGCTTAACAGTCCTAATTGCTTTGGACTGGCTGATTCTTCTCCCACAAACATCTACATAAACAGTGGACTCCCTAACTGCCCTGGGAGTTGACTGTCTATAAGTGTCAGACCTTTGTGGCACAGGAGACTTGTTAAGTCTCCTGTTCCTATAGGGCTTTGGTGCAGCTAGCCTTAGGTGTTGTTGATAAGGAGGGATATGACTTTTCTTATAGGTCATATATGAAGGTAATTCCCTATAGTGAACTCTTCTGCTAACTCCCCTGATAGAAGATTCAGGCCAGCTTGTCCTTAGCCTAGATTGTCTCCTTGAAGAAGATCTAGGCTGAGGATAAGTATACTGAACATTACTCCATTTCTTATTGAAGGGTTTTCTTTTGTGGAGTTCATTTATCATGGAGTTAGTTTTGGAGGGTGTATAAGCTGTTCTAGTCCTTTCAGTGGACCTACTAGGCATTATCACCTCCTTTGCAGGTTCAGCTGGCCTTTTGCCCTTATCAAGAGTCCTTTTGGGATTCTCAGAGGACTTTACAAACACTCTTTCATTACTGCTTGTGGGTGCAGTGCTGAATTGACCTTCTGAGGATGTACATGGGAAGAATCCAATCCCATGTGTACTGTCAGAGCTGTTTTGAGAGTTCAGAATCTTCTCTATAACCAAAGAAGAATCCAATCCCATGTGTATTGTCAGAGCTGTTTCACCAACTAGCCTGCTCTGATCACTGGTTAGTCCCCTGATCAGCTCATCCTTAGCACTGACCTGACTTTTGAGTATTTCTACCTCATTGGTCAGGGCAATGGTTTGGGAGGCTGAGGCAAGGTCTGCCTCTATTTCAGATTCAGCTAGCTTGTTATTTTCATTTGCTAGTATCCTATTCTCTTCCTCAAGAATGAGGTATGCCTCTTGCAGCCTGGAGAAGTCAACCATCAATTGTTCTAAAGAGAACTAAAGGTTGAGTTCCCCTGCTGACTCTGAGCTAGGCTCAGGTGAGTGTGCTAAAAATTGACACATATGAGATTGTACCTCAGGTTCATCGTTGGCCATGAGGCATAGATCATCATCACTTCTATTAGTGAACATTTCCTCAGATGAGCTTCCAGCATCCTCATCTTCTGCCACCATTGCTCTTCTCTCCAGTCTTCTGTCCCTTTTAGCCTGCCTCTCTTTCCTTTCCTTGGAACTCAGTTGAGGGCAGTCATACTGGAAGTGGCCTGTCTTATTGCATTGGTAGCACCTTTTTTCATCTTCATCACCTTCATCTTTGTCTTTCCTTCTGGTTTCTGATTTTGAGGTGGATTACTCACTTTTGTTGTTTCTTTTGTACTCTTTCTCAGGCTCCTTTTCATTCCTAGGAGTGAACCTTGATTTCTTCTCCTTGCTATCCTGATAGTACCTCTTGTATTTGCCAAACCTTGAGTTTAGCTTTTCAAATCTCCTTGCCAGAAGGCTCATTTCCTCTTTCAGCTCAGCCTTGCTCTGAGATTTGCAGGGCTTGTTGGCCTTCTTGATCTTGGCTGGTTCTCCTTCAGAACTATTTGCTTTAAAGGCTACTCCTTTCTCAGATGAGGAAGGCTCTTCTGTAGCTCTTTTCCTATTGAGATCAAACTCATTGGCCTTCAGTTCTGAGAACACCTGCTGCATGGACATGTTAGATAGATCTTTGGTGTTCTGCATCATCACTGAATAGACATCCCACCTAGGTGAGAGTCCCCTGAGAATTTTGAGAGCAACTTCCCTCTTGGTGTAGACTTTACCAAGGGAGTTTATCTCATTCATAATATCAGTGAATCTGCCATCAAGCTGATCAATGGACTCATTTGATTCCATTGAAAATTGTTCACACTTTTGAACAGCAACTGACAATTTATTTTCTTTTATTTTGTTAGTTCCTTCACACAGAAGAGCTAGTGTGTCCCATATTTCTTTTGCTGTTGCACAGTGGACAACCCTTCCCATGACAGAGTCAGGGATGGTTGTGTATAAAATGTTCATAGCAACATAGTTGAGGTTATGCCTCTTTCTCTCATCAATAGTGAAATTGTCTTCATCTTTAGGCCACTCTTCTCTAGGATCATTAATTTGAGCTTGTGTGATCCTAGGATTAGCAGTCATAAAGATAAAGGGGCCTTTTGTGATCACCCTTAGCATTTCATCACGCACACAGGCTAGGTGAGCCCTCATTCTTATTTTCCAGAAATCATATCCTTCTACTGAGAACTGAGGAAGCTTGTGATGTGCAAGATGATTGAGAGGATTGGTTCCCATGTTGGAGTCTGAGCTTCCAACAACATTGGCGGTGGCTGCTCCTGTGGCTGTAGTCCCTGTGTTGATAGATCCTTCTGCTTGTGTAGACATGTTTAGTCAAAACAAACAAACTTTAAGAGAAATTAGTTAGATCAGTTCAAGTGATCACTCAATTGATATATCTAGGCAGTTGTTCTATGAACCCCTGCTCTGATACCACTTGTTGGTCCCAAATAGATAAGGACAGGTGTATGGGGGGGAATACACCTGTCAGTACAGTTTTTCGAAAGTTCAGTTTTACAGTGAACTTCACTTAAGATCACAGTCCACTAATAAATATCAGTGGACTTGAACGTCGCCTGACAAGTAGCCTGATGTTTTGAGTTGTGCAGCGGATTGTTATGAAAACACTTGAAGTAATTAACAGTCACAAAGACACAAGAGACACATGGATTTATAGTGGTTCGGAGTTAAACTCTCCTACATCCACTTTTCCTGATTTAACAGGAGAATTCCTTAACCACAGGAATTCCTTATTTTAGAGTGCCAAGGTGCACTGATCAAGAACAACTTCTCTTGATCCCTAGGATTGTTACTGAGTCCTAGTCCTCTCTAGATTTCAGACTGAGACACTCCTCAGCTTACTTTCTCTCAACTCACAGCCTTGAACCTATTTCAGTTTAAGGACTTGAGTTCTCCAACTAAGGTTAAGATAACCCTTTACAATGATAATCAATATCTAGGTTGGGTTTTCTCAGTAGGCTTCTAAGATATTACAGTGTAAGCCTAAATACAAGATTGGGTTCTAAGCAATGTAAGCACTTGGGAAACTAGAGTGATTTCGAGTGCTTGAGAGTATGAGCTTTTCAGTTTATCAGTTGAGCTTGTTAGTTTCCCGTGTCTGACTTCTTCTTCAACCCTTGTATTTATAGACTTAAATTTGAAAGACTATCCGTTGGAGAGATAGTTTCAAATTCATGCTATTTTGGTGTACCAACGTTCTTCAAGATTTTCCTCAGATTTTGGATGGTCAAATCTGTGAAAATGTGGCAGTCCAACGTTCAAGAAATCTTCTTCAGATTTTGGGTGGTCAATACTCAAGCATTAATGGTTGATAGCTCATTAAATGCCTGCTTAGAGTTAATGCAGCCGTCTTTGAGAATTGTGTCATCCTAGGTTGTTGGTTGCTTCTGAACTTGGTACTGACAGGACAGGTTTTGTGTCAGATCCGTACATATGTGGCAGTATCTCATTGGCCTATCTTAATTGTTCCTCAGTCCAGTTCTAACAGTTGTAATAAAGTCTTCTGTCTTTTCATCAGGTGACTTGGAACATTCTTCTTGCAGCATTTAACACTTCATTTATGTGTCTGCTGCTGCCTTATTAATTGCTGAAGGCATTTAATACATCAGGTTACTTGTCTTCAGGGGAGTCCTTCAGGCTGCTTGGACTTAGTCTTCTGGGGTGCATTCTTCAGAAGGTGGGTGTATTTGCTAATACTTCATCAGGCTAGTCTATAAGCCATCAGGCTAGTCTTCAATACATCAGACCAGTTTTTGCTTAAGTAGCCTACTAAAACTTAAAACTTATATTCTAAGTTTTTTATCATAGCCTCCTAACACTTTGGGCTATTATCTCTAAGTCTTAGATACATATTAATACATCAGTGGAGTCTTTGGGATTTATCAAAACATTTTACAAGTCATTTCCCAACATGTTAGAAGACCCTTAATAACTCAAACCAGTGAAGCAATAATTTACACTCACTAGAGAGTACTTAAGGATGATGCTTGCCTAAATCTATTGCAACAAGCAAGTGTACGTGATCGTTGTTGTGTTAAGACAAGTGATCAGTTTAAATATTGAACCAAGGGAAACAAGTGTTAATCCAATTTAATCCTTTGAAATATACTTCTCAAAACAAACGAAAGAAAAGACAAGTTCGGGTCCTATTCTAACAAAATAAAAAAAAGGGAGAACTACTCTTAACTTCTGTAGAAGTGCAAGGGAGTGGATGTATGCTCTAGGTAATCTCTATTATACATCAATTTGAGCATTAATCCATCCTATAGCTAGCTATCATAAGTTTCATCAAATGATTAAACTAGGTAATTGACACCTTATTAAGCACTAAATTCTCATTTGAATGCCTAATACTCATATTGGTTTGTTCTAAGCTCCTAGCAATTCTTACTGACATAGAAACCAAAACACAAACATTTGGTGTGCACTACAATCAATTAAGAACAAAATTGAATTAACTCAATTCTCATATGTTTCCAACTC
>JAPKLY010000076.1:1357496-1370553 GCA_026898435.1 Prunella vulgaris | reverse complement strand
CAGCTGACTAACATGTTCAGCTGGTCCTATTACAAACTGATTGGTTTGTTATATCATCAAAACATCTAACACAGATATCCTAACATCAGGCGAATCGGTCGACAAAGTGGCTCAGACGGATTCTTCAATTTATGGGGAGGACTTGAAAGTTTCTCCGTACACCCTCATTTTTTCTCGAATTCAGCAGCGCAAGATCAGTAGAGTGAAAATGCCCAGTGAGAACTCAAAATCAAAACTTAAAATTAGAAATTTCATAATTGTAAAGGCAAGTCTTAATGCGCCAGATTATAATCGGGCACCACTAGTAAGATTAAAATCAAGCCAGCCCGTAAATTTAGACGCGGGCTTTATTGATTTCTGAGGCCTCATTTGGGCCAACCAAACGGGCTAACCGCCCAGATAAGGAAATTAATAAGGCATATTAAGGCCAACCAAACGAATCCATAGTTAATAAAACAAGATAAGATAAGAATCTTAAAAAAAAAAAAAAGCTTCCAGGAGAAGCTTGTATGATGGCGGTGGATTGGGATTATCATCCCCAAATATCTAATAACCACAACACCTTTCTATTAGTATCCAGCTATTAGTAGAAAAACTTATAAAAAAAAAAGGAAAGAAAAGTTAAAGACGGTGGAAACAATCCGTATACTTACTCAAAACCCATTTGTCATTCACATGCTGTACTGAGAGGTTGAGAGAGAGAGAGAGAACGCTCGCGAGAGTTGCAATGCAGGGAGAAAGAAAGAAAGAAAAAAAAAGAGAGAATTCGACCCGATTTCGAATAAAGCCTAATTCAGGTAATTCTTGTGCATAAGATTTAATAGTATTTTTATTAATTAGGTGAAAATTTGAGTAGATTTAAATATTTAGTAGATTTGAATAATATTTGTAATTAATTGTTGTTAGATACGATACGAGAAGGTGCTAGGGTGCTTTAGAGGTTTATATTATCGTCGTGTTTGCAGATTTGAGGTAAGTAGAAATTCATTTGCAACTACAATGCATAAACATATTACTGTATGATTTATTCATGTTTGAGTGATAATATGTGAAATTAAGTGGATTGTAATCTGTGAATTGTACTTTGCGCTTATATGAAATGTGCCTGCAATTTATATATTTGATGTGGAGTGAGCTTGTGAGCTCTATATGTTATGTTGAATGAGCTTGTGAGCTCTATATGTGATATAGAAGGAGTCAGTGAGCTCCGTACTTGATGTGAACTGAACCTGTAAGTTTAATAATTTGTGAACATTGTTGAGTGTCATTGACTGCACGAGCATCATGCATATCATGCATTAACAAGTGAAAGTTTTCAAACTCGGTGTGATTGGCCCATATTATTTGTCAAGACGGGTAATGGCCCGCACTACTTGCAAGCCAGGTAATGGCCCGTACTATTTGGCAAGACGAGTAATGGCCCGCACTACTTGCAAGCCGGGTAATGGCCCGTACTATATGCAAGTCAGGTAATGGCCCGTACTATGTGCAAGCCGGGTAATGGCCCGTACTATGTGCAAGCCGGGTAATGGCCCGTACTATATGCAAGCCGGGTAATGGCCCGTACTATTTGTCAAGATGGGTAATGGCCCGCACTATATGCAAGCCGGGTAATGGCCCGTACTATATGCAAGCTGGGTAATGGCCCGTACTATATGCAAGCCGGGTAATGGCCCGTACTATTTGTCAAGACGGGTAATGGCCCACACTATATGCAAGCCGGGTAATGGCCCGTACTATGTGAACATGAGTTACATTTTCATATCATATGTTCAACGCATGTCAGTCTAACAGAGTATCAGGGGCCCTTAATAAGTATTTCCGAAATAAATCGAGGTTTTCAAATGAGAGTGCATTGTGCATGGGAAGGATTTTGAGTGATACTTCACATCATGCATAATTTCTGCTTACTGAGATTTATAAATCTCACGTAGTTTATGCATTGTAGGTAATCCTAATGATATGTGACGTGGTGTTCGAGTTGGAGTAGCTGTGGCGCTCTTGCAGGCTTTTTGAGTTGCGGTGTATATAGATGACGACCTGCGGGTAGGACCGTGGCTTATTTTGCTTCCGTTGTTCGCTTTATATGTTTAATTAATATTTGGGAGCAAAGTTTTTAGTCTTGTTGTTTTTGGGTTACTATTTTGCAAACTGGCTATAGCTTCCGCTTGCTAAAATCAACATTTCATTTTGTTATATTTATTTAGTAACGCCTCAACCCTAAGACAACCTTCTCTTTTTCAAACTAAATTTACGGGGCGTTACACAATTGTTCCTCTACCATTAAAACAACTCCCACAGTACACAGTACACTCCAACTTGCTGAAAATTCACCAATACCACTGTAGACAACTTTTCTCACGCACAAACAAATCCACATTTCCCACGCCTCACAACACTAGCGCTCGGAACTCGCGTAACTACAGTCTGAAACTCGTCATTGCCCGGTTCTCGCTGGATTTCCACACAAAAACCTCCGCGCTCAACCGCCTGTGCCGCCAATACCAGAAGCACCTACCTCTGCAATTTTCCACCAGCAATCACAACCCCTGCAACCTTCGGCCACCACTGGAATTGCCACGATCACCACCACTCGAACAACTTCCGTGCATCGCCACAACCACTGGAAGCCGCCTCACACTCAAATGCGGCGTCCTTGTCCGATTTGCGCTGAAAGCATATCCCCAACATTCAATGCCGATACAACCGTCACTGCACCTTTGAAGACGCCCAATTCTCGCAGCTGTAAACCCATATTCAAGTCACTGGAATTCTAGCGGCCCACCCTGTTCGCCTTGCCTGAAGTCGCAACCACTCGCGAAGAAGGAGCCATTTCCACCGTCAACCACACACTGAAGACTGTACGAAGTGAAGATGTTCGGGCTTTTTGAGGTAAAGGCCCAAGGTTATATGCATGCTGCAGATTCTCAGTTCATATTATTAATGCATCTAATGTAGTTCATGAAATTAAATGCAGCATTAGGATAAAAATTTAAAGTCAATATATGTGCAAGTTTAACGATTGTGCTAAAGAGCTATTACAAGTAAGTAGAAATTATTTATATACATGTGTGTACGTACATTGACTATTCTGATATGAGTAAAAGAAATGGAAAAGTGTAGGCAAACTATGAAGTCCTCATCTGTCTTCTAGGCCTATTGCTGACCTCTACTGCTGCTGTGACTTTGACTTTGATCTTACGAAGAGCAGCTACAGCTTGTATCATGTTAATTCTTTCATCCGGAGAAAAGGCTAAACACTTCATAGCCATATTGAAAATAGACAAGATGCATTCCTCCTTCGCAGAAAAATGTTCATCCACACCTGATAACAAACTAGGGGCCACAATTTCACTTCCTGCATTTTCTTGTAATGCTCCTTCCACCCAATCCTTCAAGCTCATTTCATCGCTGAACATATCATCTGTCGGTTTCCTCCTCGTAAACATCTCCAACAACAATATACCGTAGCTATAGACATCCCCGCTTGTGGATACTTTTCCTTCCGATCCATATTCTCATCAGAATTTTATAAAATTCAATATAATATAAAGAAGGGAAAATAAATTTTTTTTTGTACTCTTAACAATTAAAATTTGAATTTAGTCCTTTATCTTTCAAAAAATTTGATTTTAGTCCTTTATCTTTTAAATAAATGTGATTTTCATCATTTGTCTTCATAAAAAAATTGATTTTTGTCCTTTATCTTTTAATTTTTTTTTATTTTTTGTCCTTTTTTAGTGATAAAGGATTAAAATCAAATTTTAATAGTTAGAAGACCAAAATCATAATGGGTGAAAGATAAAGGACAAAAAAAACTATTTTTCTTAAAAAAAAAAGAGTAGTATTGCACATCACCTGGTGCTGCGTAACCTATAGTTGCCAGGGTTGTTGTATGAGTCATGACCTCCCCTTTGTCGAAAAGCTTGGAGATACCGAAATCAGCAACACGAGCATTCATATCTTCGTCAAGCAGGACGTTGTTGGGCTTTATATCACAATGAACAACAGGAAATGTATGACCATGATGAAGGTATTCCAAGGCCAATGCAACATCCAAAGCTATATTCAATCCCTGCACCACATCTAAAACATAGCTATCAGAGTGCAACCATTTCTCCAGACTCCCATTTGGCATGTACTCGAGAATCAGAGCTCTGAAATCTGCATTCGTACAACAACTGATTACTGAAACTAAGTTCCTATGTCGAATGGAGCTCAATATTCCACTCTCTGTATCAAAGCTCTTGGTAGCTCCTTCTAACTCTAAGTTAAACACTTTTACTGAGATATTTAACCCATCCGAAAGCGTCGCCTTAAATACTGAGCCAAAACTCCCGCTTCCAAGTAGGTTCGTCTCACTGAAAGAACTCGTCCCTTGCACAAGCTCTACATATGAAATTCTCGCAATTTTCTCAAGTGAAATATCAGATGCAGGGGGCGCTTTTGTTGCCTGCTTGCGTTGCCTTAAGTACATAATTACAGCCACCGCCACGATGGTAGCTGCAACCAAAGGAGGAAAGGCATATTTCAGGAATATCAGAGCAATAGTCATTGACCTTGATCTACCATGGCGACAGCATGGCACTTGAAATTTTGATGCACCACAAAGAGCAGAAATGTGAAGGAAAGATTGAGCAGTGGAATTAGCAATTCCATCCGGAATATGCCCTTCCAATTTGTTGTAAGACACATCAAAATACTCAAGAACACGGAGATCTTCTAAAGTTGTGGGAATCACTCCAGAAAGATCATTATGGGATAAGTCTAACATCATCAAGCCTCTGACATTCCCCAGAGTCTCGGGGATAGATCCTCCGAACTTATTATTCGACAATGACAGAAATTCCAACGACAGGCAACCGCCAATGGAGCTTGGAATGTTACCTGTGAACTGATTAGACGACAAGTCTAGCTGATTGACTTTCCAGGTTCCAATCTGCTGCGACAATTGACCACTCAAAATGTTTGAGGACAAATCCAGAGTCACCAGGCCAGATAGATCCCAGAATTTAGAAGGAATTGGGAGTTAAGCTTGTTTGAGGCAAGAGAAATTTCTTTTAAGAAATTAAGGCTACCTAAACATTCATGCATGGGGCCTGTCAGCGTATTAAAACTCAGATTCAACCTCCACAAATTACTCAGCTGGCAAAGCTCACTAGGGATATAACCCTGCAGTTGATTGTCACCAAGATGCAATTCTTGGAGGTTATTTAGATTACTTAATGTTGCTGGGATGAATCCTGTCAGCCTATTCTCATAAAATTTTAAGGATTGCAATCCATTCAACTTTCCAATCTGCGAAGGAATGACGCCACTAATGTTGCAGTTTCCCGCCCAAATCATGTACAGAGAAGACGAAAAATTCCCAATAGAAGCAGCAGGGAGTATGCCACTCAATGGATTGTCTAGGACCTTCAGATATCGACAGCTAGTTAAAGACGAGATGAATCCCATTTCCTGAGACGGAGATTCCGCCCCTGTCAAGTTATTCTCCCAAAGGCGAAGGGCCTGTAGGTTTCTGAGAGTGCCAAAGTTGGGTATTCGGCCACTCAAGGAATTCCTGTTCAGTCATTGGTGATGGCGGCCGGAATCTGGCCGGTGAATCTGTTGAATTGTAAGATAAGTTTATGAAGACTGAAAAGGGAAAGGCCCATGTTTGAAGGGATGGTGGCGTTCAACAAATTCTGTTGAAGGGATAATATGGTCAATGTGGATATGTTGAATATGGAACAAGGAAGGGGACCATATAAGTTATTATATCCCGCTGCAAAAGTCACCAGATTTGCCAGATTGCCAACCTCTTCTGGTAATTCACCTGCAATCAACTAGGTGACCATCAAATTTATTTATTTAATTATGGAGAAAATGACACTTTTGGTCCCATCAACCACGGGGGTCCACGATTTTGGTCCCATAACTTACACATTTACTCCCAAATTGCAAATTTTGAACACATTTAGTCCAAAATTCATTATTTTCACACATTTAGTCCCAAGTCCATTAAAACTTAACGGAATATGTCATGTGCCTCTCACGTGAGCGTTAGTTATTTTTTTCCCTTTTCGAGAAATGACACTTTTGGTCCCATAACTTACACATTTAGTCCCAAATTACAAATTTTGAACACATTTAATCCCAAATGAAACGTGGGTTCTGATTTCAAGAGGTAATAAATTTATCATTAGTCTAGCTTAGTAGAGGTTGTTGTTGCTGTGAAAAAATCTTAAGGGAAGAAAAATAAGAATGTTTAATGTTTGGTGTGGAAGATTTAAGATTATGTTTGGCCCAAGCAATTTCATGTTCATCGGTCCAAACAAAAAAAAAACTACATCCAACATCACTAATGGAGTTGAGACATGTATGAAACAACCTAATTTTGCTTCTTTCCTTTTTCAATATGTATGCAAGGTTGAAAATATCGGTATCGATGAAAATATTGAGGTCTTAAATTTCTGGAAATCTCGACGGATATATCGATATCGGTAAATTTAAAAAAATTTAGAATAAGATATAATAAATAAATTTAACAAAAGGATTTGAATAAATTTTACAATTGTAATAAGTTTATACATACACACTATTTTTTTCGAAATTCATCGATATTTTATCAATATTTAACGATATTTAGTCTAATTTATGAAAAAAATAAGCGATATTAATATTACAAACTGATATTTATCGATTTTTTTTAATGAGTATTATGAAAATATCGTTTCTACCCAATACGATATCGATGCCTACGAAAAATTGATATATTGTGGATATATCGGGAAAATATCGAGATATTTTCATCCTTGTAGCTTTATATAAGATTTTTTTGCCTCTTCCCTCCAAAAATCAGGCGCCAAATGTTATATTTTTATTGTTGGGACCAAAAGTGCTAACGGTTGGCTAACAGTTGACTAACGTTGGGACTAAATGTGTTCAAAATTTGCAATTTGGGACTAAATGTGTAAATTATGGGACCAAAATCGTGAACCCCCGTGGTTGATGGGACCAAAAGTGTAATTTTCTCTTTAATTATGCATATGTACAAATTTCCCAACGTACCAGTCAAGAGATTATAAGCAAGATCTAGGGTTGTCAAGAAAGTAAGGTTCCCAAATTGCTTTGGTATGCTACCTGTTACACAATAACATGTACAAACAGTTTTATATATAGGCGTATCAAGCATGCATGCTAATTTAGACATGTACTTTCAACTTATAAGTATATACTCCCTCCGTTCCCTTATAAGTCGCTTATACTTTTTGGGCACGAGTATTAAGAAATATATAAAAATATTAATATGGTTATGTGATGTGATGAAGAAAAGTGAAAAAGTAATGAAAATAGTATAAAAGTATTGAAAATAATAATAAAAAAATGAATAGTAATTTCCTTAAAACGTAAAAAAGTAAATGGACAATATACCTGTCAATTGGTTACCAGAAAGAAAGATTTCATCAATGTCCAATATATTGTAGAGAATGCCACTTGGGATGCTTCCAGATAGATGGTTGCCGGACAGATCCATGCTTATCAGAGAAGACATGTTGAAGATAGAAGCAGGGATTCTACCTGTTACATAACAATTTACGCAAGCATTTTTCTCCACATCTTAATATATTATATTTATAATAAAATAAAATATAATGCTCCCTCCATTCCAAATGTGTTTTTATCTCAATAAATGCATTTTCTAAGAAAAATAGAATGATGTGTAAAATTATACTATTAAAATAATGACATTAGTTGAAAAGTAATGGTATTTTGTGTAAGAGACACACTCAATGAAACGTTTCACGGTGTGAAGCATACCATATTAAAAATTTGCGGATCTTTAATCCGGTCGGGTCAAATTTGGTCTTCTTTTTTTTTTTCAAAATTTTCGCAACTATAATTCTAGATTTTTTCGCTCCCAGTAATGTTACAATTTGGGCAAATGCATGTTACTTTTAGGCAAAATGTGTGTTACAATCGGATTAAATGTTGTTTTCTTTACATATATTCATTTGTTTTTGTAGAAATAACATTTTTTCATATAATCTAATAAAAAAATATGTGTTACTATAAAAAATATTATTTTTTCATAAATATTTATGAGAAAATAATATATTTTCTTATAGTAACACACATTTTGCTCTTATATTATATGAAAAAATTATTTATTATATAAAAGTAAATGAATATATATATAAAAAGAATAACATTTCATAAGATTGTAACACACATTTGCTCTAATAGTAACATACATTTTCTCCCCAGTTTGTGTTACAATATGACAAATGTGTGTTATAATATGAGCAAATACGTATTACTGTAAGAGAAAATGTACTATATGAAAAAATATTTATATGGGCAATATAGTAATACACATTTTGCTCTTGTATTATATGAAAAAATTATTTATTATATAAAAGTAAATGAATATATATAAAAAGAACAACATTTCATTAGATTGTAACACACATTTCTCTCCAATTTATGATACAATATGGGCAAATGTGTGTTACAATATGGGCAAATACGTGTTACTGTAAGAGAAAATGTACTTTTATAAGAATGAATATGTGTTTTTTAATTTAATCATCATTCCAATAAATCTAGGTATATTGATTCATATATTAACATACTTTTTTACTATTTTATATATTTTATTATATAAAAATTAATTATTTCTATACATATAAATAAATATTTATGAAAAATCAATATGTTTTCTTATAGTAACACACATGTTTTTTCTCTTATATTATGTTAAAAATTATTTATTCTATAAAAATAAATGAATATATGCAAAATAATAAAATTTTATAAGATTGTAACTCACATTTGTTCTAATAGTAACACATATTTACTCCACAATTTGTGTTACTATATGTGCAAACATATGTTACTATATATAATTTTCTTAAGAATAAATATGATTTTTTTTTAAATTTAATCATCATCCCTTAAACCTAGATTTAATGATTCATGTAATAATACACATTTTACTATTTTATATGTGTTATTATAAAATAAAATAACTATTTATATACAAATAAATATACACTTATGAAAAATGTAATGTTTTTTCTTATAATAACACACATATTGTTGTTACATTGTACGAAAAATGTTATTTCTACAGAAACAAGTGATATATATGTAAAAAATAACATTTGGTCTGATTGTAACACACCATTTTCCTTAAAGTAACATGCATTTTCCTAAAAAGTAATATACTTGGAAGCGAAAAAACCTGAAAATTGTGCTCTCGCGAAAATTTGAGAAAATTACCCAAATTCGACACGATCTGGCCATGGATCCGCGAATTTTTGACATATGATATGTTTCACACCGTGAAACGTTTCATATAAGTTTTTTTCTTTGTGTAAATATATGAATATTGTGAAGATAAAGTTAGAATAATAGTTTCCATTTATACAGTGTAAAAATAATTGTGAAACGTAAAAAAAAAAGAGTGCAAACAATTATGGAATCATTTTACCATGCACTTATTTTGCAATTGATAATTTATAAATAAATAATTACTCTCTGTTCCAGAGGTGTTCTCATCTCTGGGAATGCACACTTTTTGATAAAAGTAGGATAATATGTAAAATGATATTATTAAAGTAATAAAATTAATTAGATTTAATATAAAATTAATGGCATTTTGTGTAAATATGTGAATATCGTGAGGATAAAATTAAAGTAATACTCTCTCCGTCCCATTATAAGTTGTTCACAATAATATTTAGAAGAGTATAAAAATATTGATATAGTACAAGTGATGTGATGGAGAAAAGTGAAAAGTAATGAGAATGGTGTAAAAAATATTAAAAATAATAATAAATAATTGAATAGTAATTTCAAAGAAAAGGTAAAAAAAAGTAAATGAGTAACATACAGTGAAACAGACGGAAATAGCAAAATGAGCACTTATAGTGGGTTGGAGGCAGTAGTTTTTGTACCCGTGAATTGGTTTGACCATAGAGCTAAAAGTGCGAGCATGCTTAAACTCCCAATTTCAGTTGGTATGCTGCGGCTGAAGAGGTTCCCTCCAAAGCGCAGGTCCTTCATCCCCTTGCACTTGTATATATTAGCCGGAATCTCCCCGGAAAGCTGATTCCCGGTGAGATACATACTTGTGAGACTTGGAGTATTAGTGCATATGTCACGTGGGAGCTTGCCGGATAGCTGATTATATTTCATATCAATTTCCATCAACGAAGATATGTTGAACAGAGCACTTGGAACAGAGCCAGAGAAGGAGTTGTTGCTCAGATTTATATACTGCAGACTTAAGCCTCCGAACCACGGCGGTATTTCTCCGGTGAGGTTGTTGACTCCCATATTCATCTCCTCTAAACGCCGGACGTTAGAGAGCTCGGAGGGAATGGAGCCGGTGAAATTGTTGTAGCTGATGTCTAAAGATCGAAGAAATGTCAGATTTCCGAGATGTGGGGCGATGGTTCCGGCGAGGTGGTAGCCGGAAACATTAAGGGCGGTGACCCTACGGTGTTTGATGCCGCAGGAAACGCCAATCCAGGAGCAGGTGGGGGTATCGGTGGACCAATTTTTAGTGAGAAGATTCAGGGGATCTAAAGTGATGGCAGTTTTGAAGGCGAGTAGCGCTTCTTCATCTGTGGCAGAGGTGGGTGTGAGTATTTTTGATGATAAAAGTGTGAGAGCTAATGAAAAGAGAGACAAAGTGATCTCCATTGGACTGGTTTTTTATTTTTCCTGTCTTTAAAGTAAATGAAAATATTTAAAGTAAATAGAGGTTGTATTTTCTGATCATAGTTGGAAATGTTTACTTAGTGGAAAGCCAAGATTTTCCAAGTCAATTGATTCTCCAATAGCTTTTACTAATTTTTTTTCTGCTCTTAATGACCAAATATGGCTAATTGGAGGTTGTATTCATATTGGAATAAAAGATTTAATGAAAGTTGAGCAACAATTAGATGTTGGAATTTGTATCTTGTATTATACATAACTGTTATGCGTTTATAATTTTAATACATAATAAAATATCACACAAAGCACAATTTTGCCCTTTCTCTACACCACATGATCTATTTTGCCCTAAGAATTAAAAAAAATCTATTTTGCCCTCAATGACATTATCATTATCCCACTCTTTTTCCACTATCATATCCCACACATCCTCCACAAACACTCCCTTATATATATAAAATTTAGGTAAATTTTCTATATTACCCTTTTTCAACCAAAGTTTTAAGTTTGTCAAATTAATATCTTTATTTAAGACTATTAAAGATTTATAATTTATTAATTTTTTATGTATTTAATTTTATATAAATTTAAATTAAGTCACATTTTATTTAATTTTTTAATTTATCTAATTAATTTTTTTTTGTGCCTAATTCATTTATATAGATGTTTTCACAAATTCATTTTTTTATTTTATAAATTTAATATTTTAAACTATTATAAATTATTAGTTTTTTATAAATTTAAATATATGGCAGGGTTGTGCTTATATATTCAACTTTAAATTCAAGTTTTTTTTTTTTATTATTTCTTGTTTCCTATATAAATGTTTTTCATCTCTTTCTACAAAATTTGTAGATTTCAAATTCTTTTGACTATTTAATTTTATTTATTTATTTATTACTCTAATATTTTACAAACTTTTCTAATTTACCTCTTTTTATTATTATTATAATTTTAGATTTTATATTTGTAATATTATTATTATTATTCAAATTATATAAAATATTATTAATTTATTAACATTAATTGGTCAAAATTTATTTTTTTATAGAGTTAAAATTTCGACTCATTAAATATATTTACATATGAAACATATACCTATATTCATGCTTGACTTTGCATATATGTTTTTTTTTTAATATTATAAAAAAAAATCTGCATAAGAAAAAAATTATAAATATACTAATAACACCCCAAAATATAGAAGAATCAATCTGGTACAGAAATAATTTAGCTCATATGTATACAAGAAGTTCAATTGATTTCAGATCATAAATACTCCTTAATAAGAAGAGCAGAATGAATATAAGAACGAATGTAATAACTTCTTAACCAAATCCCCTACATTACAATACTTATAATTCTATAACACATATCAGATCTAATAAACCATGAGTAAAAAAAGAAAAAAGAAAAAATAATTCTGCCTGTGAAAATAATAAAAAAAAAACGAAAAAAGATGAGGAGAAAAAAATGGAAAAATAAAAAATAATCTGGAAAGAAACTCTAACCCTAAATCGCAAAAATTCAAGAAAAAAAACTTTAAACTCTAAGTCAAGAATTTTTTTTACAGCTGGTGGGAAGGGGACAACGCCGATCCGTGGTCGGATCTATTGAAATGATGGCGATTTTGCAGTTGTTTTCTCGACGATGGCTTCAAGGGCGGTGAACCGCAAATCGAAGCAAGATCTATGACGTGGATGGACAGCGGAGGAGCAAGCTATGACGAAGGAAGAGAAGCACGATCTAAAATAGGAAAGCAATGACGGTGGCGCATCGTTGAGCGAGAGTGAGGGATGCTGGTGGCGCGAGTGTGGGGTGACGACGGCCATGGCAGTTTCTTCTTCGCGGCGGTTGGCTAGAGAGAGGCGCCAGTGGTATAGATAGAGGGAGAAATGAAAAGAAGAAAAATGTGAGAGTACAGGGAAAAGAGAAAATATATTTTTATCTAAAAATTAAGTATGGTCTTCTATAAAAAAGAAATCGTGATTAAAAAATTAAAAACTACTACCTCCGTCCCGAAATTACTTTCATAGTAGTTCCGGGCACGCGAATCGATGAAAAATAAATATGTGAGTGTAAAGTTAAATAATAAAATAAGAAAAAGTGTATTTTGTTGACTTTTGTGAGAGAGAAAAATTTTCTTTTTTGGTGTGTGAAAGAAGAGTTGGGACGTCCAAATAAGGAAAGTGTGAAAGTAGTTTTGGAACGGAGGGAGTATATTTTAAGAAAGCTGCTATTCAAACACAAAAACTTCTAAACATATTCTATTATTTTAGAAGTAAAAATAAACATTCATAAAAAAAATTAAATTACCCTTATATAAATATGAGATAAATAATTTATT
>JAPKLY010000076.1:1332161-1347496 GCA_026898435.1 Prunella vulgaris | reverse complement strand
CTAGTATGCGTGAGTTTGGGAAATGAGGGAAGGTGCGTGAATTTTTTATATTTTTTTTTATATTTAGTAATTTCTACGGTAGAAATTTCTACCAAAATGTTGCTCTTATATATTTATAGATAAACACTCTCACTTTTTCTTTATATCTATTATTTATTTAAAAATATCACTATTTAAATAAATTTTTTTAAGATTAGATTCATTTAATAATATTAAAAATTAATTTTATATAATATGTATTTATTTGCAATTAAAACTTTATTTGCAAAGGACATGAAAAGAATCAAATTCTTTATCTAGGCCCCTGACCATTAATGCCAGTAACAAAACTTCTAGTTAAGAGAGAGAAATGAGCACAACTTCTGCAAGGGGGATCGCAGGGCTTTATCCATCACCAACATGGGCAAGATCATTTCTAAATTCATTGAAGTTGTGCCCATATGTTGTCACTGGAAATTTTATTATCATATTTCCACCGTCTGAGCTTAATCGAAAAAGAAGACCAACATTTTCGCCGGAATTGAGGCTCGCAACCACCGCCGGAGCCACCAACCACTCACCCTCTATTCTTTGTTCGTTGCCGGAAAAGCTCCACCTCATGTTCTTGTCGGAGAAGACCAAGTCAACTCCCTCTGCCACCATGACTGAATCACGCCGGAGTTCGAAACTCAATCGCCAGAATTCATCGAAGAAGATGTCGATGCCGGAATGTCTCACCGGAATGTCTCACCGGAGAAAATAATGCCCAAAACTCAATTGCCATTTGATACCGGAATTAATGGCTGTTTTATTCTGGTGGTGACGTGTGGTCGGAAATGGTGGAGCTCAACAATTTCTAGACGAGAATTTTAATTCTTGTTGGAAATGTGTGGTGGAAATGAAAAGATAGATTGATATTTATTTTATTAATTTAATGAAAATACGTACAGAGGTGTTGTTAGGAAGAATAATTTTGTGAACATGGGATGAGATAATTTATACCTCCATGACATCATCAAAGGGCAAAATAGATCATTTTTATTACATAGGGCAAAAAAGACCATATGGGTTGACACGACCACACTTATCACACACAAATATACGACCTGTTTAAATAAAACTCGACCTGAAAATCGGCTATAATTTTTTTCAACATACAACATAACACTATATCAAACTCGACAACCTGTTCACATCCCAAAACCAGTTCCAAACCACGCAAGCAAACTGCGTCACCTCCAAAACCATACAACAGAATTCATAATTTTACAACATGATACAATACAGATCTAAGACAAGCACAATATACTACAATAGAAGCAAAATAAGCCACAGTCCTGCTCGCAGGTCGTCATCTATGTACACTGCAATTCAAAAAGCCTGCAAAAGCGCCGCAGCTACTCCAGTTTCATCACCAGATCACATATCATCGGGATTACCTACAATGCATAAACCAAATGAGATTTATAAATCCTAGTAAGTAGAAATTATGCATGATGATGTGATTCTTTTGAAAACCTCCCATGCACACTCTTTTGAAATTACCAATTTATTTATGAAGACTCTCCCAGGGCCCTATCTAGACACACTATTATACACCGGCAAGAGCTCAATATACACACAATTAAATGCCAATAATGATATCGACGCGGGGTCCATCCTCTTGTGGCCCAATACAGGGTTCGGACCTCACATACGTCCCCATGTCCACCAAGAAGTCATCCCCTACACGCCGACCCATGTCAGTGAATCCAGGGATCTACCCTCTAGGGACCACTGAGATCCATCACCAAACATGATCCCCTGTCCCTCCAGAAGTCCCCACACGGAAACACCCAATATAATCAAATAAGGTGTCGGCCCACACCAGGTAGCCTACACTAGGTTTCCCTAGGTCGCTTCTTCCCAGGTCGCCCCTTACCACACTCGGTGTATAATCAGTGGCCACTTTCAGAAAATCAATTAATTTCCAATGCATGATGCTCGTGCAATCAATGACATTTAACAACATTCATAGATTATTGAACTCACAGATTCAATTTGTATCAATTATGGAGCTCGCTGGCTCCTTCAACATCACATGTAGAGCTCACAGGCTCATTCAACATAACATATAGAGCTCATAGGCTCATTCCACATCAAATAGAGCATATAAGCTCATTTCCACATATTCACAGAACATAATTCACATATTACAATCTATTCAAAATCACATGTTATCACTTAAACATAAATAATTTACAAAATAATATGTTTATGCATTGCAGTGCAAATGAATTTCTACTTACCTCAATTCCGCAAAGCATTAATAATTCAAACTCGTAAACCCGCTTATCATCTTCCACTATAAATTTAATAAAAGAAAATAAATAATAGATATTATAACAAACTATTAATTAATTAACTATATTATCAAAATTAACTATAGCTTTGTATACTCAATCCATTAAATTAATGAGACTTTCACTAATTATCAAGAAATTAAGGAATATTTAGTAATCTAAAACAATAGTTAATTAAATAATCTAAGGTATAAACCTGAGACAAACGCCTTCAATTCTTTGTTCGTTCTCTTTCTTTTCTTTTCTTCTTCTTCTTCCCTTTTTTTTTTTTTCGAATTCCTCTCGTGCGAATTTTCTCTCTCTATTTTTTTTTCTTTCTTTTCTTTCTCCCTGACTCTTTTCTTTCTCCTCTATTTACCTTTCTTTTGTTCGTACAAAGTGGGAAAAGGTTTGGAGGTTTGGGTTATATCTCCCCCAAAGCACCGCCTCAACTTACTTCACTATTAAGTAACTTAGTTTTTAGATTTTTTTTTTTAAATAAAACCTAGATAGAAAAGCTATTAGCCTTGGCCACTGACCGCCTAAAATAATATTAATTATTACTATTAACAATATATATACATATTATTATATTATACATTATAATATATATAATTTATTTCATTATTCTATTTAATTACTACAACTAATCCTCAAATAATCTACGTTTAATTTACACTACTAATACCCAAATAATTTACACAACACATTTATATCATACAAGGGACTCAAATAAAATAAACCAGAATTTTATCATTAATAAACAAATAAAGACATATAACATTTCAATAAATAATTCAATATTTAAAAGTAAAATAATTAGCACATAAGTAAATAAAATGCGTGTAATACATGCAGTATATTGTCCAATGAGTAGTTAGAAACTCGGGTATCACATGGGTTGAGAAAAAGGCAAAATAGATCTTTTTCCATAAAATATTATACAATTATTTTGCACGGAATGGATGGATTCAAATATTAGTTGACAACATTTTGTTGGTTGAAATTTAATTGTTGCTTCATAGCATCCTTTGATTTATCATATCATTGATGTACAGTGGGATTAGAGTAAGGAGAGGGAGAGGGTGTTTTTTTGGGTTGGTGGAGGGATATTTATGATTTATTTTGGGGCGGGGAGAGAGCCGTTTAAGAGAAGATTTTGAGAGAGTGGTACGGAAAGGGGATAAAACTCGTTTTTTGGAGAATCTTTGGATAGGGGACATAATTTTAAAAGAAAAGTTTCCGAGACTTTTTAGAGTAAGTAATCAAAAAGAGAGGAAAATTTGTGATTCAGGAAATTGGGAGGGAGAGACATGAAGATGAGAGATAACTTGGAGTCGGGTATTGAGAGATAGAGAAAAGGAGTGTCTCGATTTAGTTTTGTCCTCTCTTAACAGATACAAGATGGATAAAGTAACCAACGACTTTTGAAGATGGAGACACTCAACTTCGGGCTCTATATTAGCGGAGGCATACAACAAGAAGACACAGAGTGAGGAGCTAAAGATAACGGAAGAAAAGGCCTGCTCAAGAATATGGAAATTAAAGTCATGCCCCAAGGTGAGCTCAAACAATTGCATGGAAAATTATATAACGTATTCCAACTAGACCGAATCTCCTTTCCCGAGTTATTCTTCCTTTAAATAGTGACATTTCTTGCGGAATCTGCAAAAAGGAAGAGGAGACAATTCATCATCTTTTCTTTTCATGCGAATTTGCAAAGAAGATTTGGAATAATTATTTCGATTGGACGAGAATATACATGGTTCCACATATCGACCCAACTTGTAACTTCCTACAATTTCGCGACATTCTTGGTTCGACAAGGAAGTCCAAGGCGTCTTCTACTTTATGGACAACAATTGTGTGGATCATTTGGAACACTAGGAACGGAGCTGTTTTCAATGATTCAGAACTAAAGGTGAAAAAAAATATTCTCAGAAATCAAAGCTAGAATATGGCCTTGGTTAGACGAAAAGAATTTAACTTTTAGAAGGTTCTCGTACTTAGATTGGAAATTAGATCCAAGGTAATGTTGCTAAATAATATAGTGGGACATATTCTAGAAAAAATTTCTAAATTTATTGTAAGGATTTGAGGACTCTTGTTCTCTAATTTTTATAATAAATTTTAATTTACTGGAAAAAAAAAGCTAGAAAACATGCTAATGGACAAATTGAATAAACAAACCAAAGTCAAAGAAAACCACTATAGAAGAAGAGAGAGGGCACTCTCCCACACTCATGGACCAAAGTTGACTATAAAGTCAGAAGTCAGAAACCATCAAATCTTATAAATGGTCACATTTATAGTATCTGTATATATCGTATCGACGTTTTTCCGTGGGTTGGACAAAAAGACAAGGAGTAAGTTGTAGTGTGAAATAATATTATATATACTTCATTTAATTAATATATATGGTGATGATTATATCTTTTAATAGAAAATTGATATTGAGTTAAATGAATGCTAAGCAAATAACAGAATATCCAACAACGCCCTTTTAATAATGACAGAGTATTATATAAACTATTTTCATGATATAAATCACCTCGTAATACAAGATTTATATTTATGAATTTATTTTTTTGCCTTGTTAAAAAGTGGTTTATAATATGAACTATTTTCACACAATACTTACTATTTAATAATAATAAGGGAGTGGCGGCAGGTTCAGGAAGGGTGGGTTGGGTGAAGGTAGTGAAAAAAATGAGTTCTAACATCTTATTCAAAATATTTTGTTGGGAAGTATGAGTTTACAATTGTGTAAAGTTATATGTATTAAATATATGGTGCAATTGATATATATTTTTAAATAGTTGAGGGTGTTATAACTGAACATTATAGAGTTATTGTACTGAACAAAATAATTATATGATTATCTACTTTTAATTATTTAATAAAAATAACTTTAATTATTTAAAAATAAATTTAATTTATACAATACTAGTTGATGTAAAAGTGACACACCATTCCATTAATAGTGAAAAGAAAATCAAAACTTATCAATTAATAATCAAAGAAAAATTAGGTAAGAACTACTCTAGTGATGAATGGCCCAAGTAAGTGGATAAAAGTGAGTTTAATATATTCCCACGCACATTTAGTATCAAGACAAAGTCTTAGTCGTTTTTCACTTGTCGTTTCTATATCTCATTTAGTGGCCATTCAGAAAAATACTATGAAATCGGTCACTCAGTCCTAAATTAATTTTTATTTTAAAAGCCCAATAACTATTATTTTTTATTTTATTAGATTTTTGAAACATTTTTTTGAAGGTCTAAAAGTATAGTTTTTTTATGGACAATTTGTTAAAAATAATTCAATAAAATATAAATTAAGTATAATTCATTATCATATTAATAGGTATATATGTTATTCTGTCCATAATTTGAAGTGGTGTACTTCTCTCTCTCTTCTCATATTTAGAGTTACAATAAATAAATAACATAATTTTAAATTTATTTAATATATTATAAATGTATGATATTGAATATATTTTATATAGTATAAAATATTATATATTTATTTAATATATATTATTGGTCAGAATGGAACGGGGCATGATGGGGCAGTTAAAATGCAAATACATGTTTGTCCCACCCCATATGCAAAACAGGACGGGATTATCCCAAATGAAACAGGCCAGGACGGGCACGGTTATGGAGCGGAAAATTTTGCCTTCCGATGTGCAAATATTAATTAATAAATTTAATGTATTCGACATTTAACCACTGAAAAATCTTCTGTCGTATATACGATCCACTTGTGTCTTGTACGGTTATTCTCTCTCCCTTAAAACATTTACACCACATTCAACTTCAGGCTGCTGAATCACTTGAACGGTAGACCAATGATAGCATACATTAATGTCTGGGATTATAGTTTTATAAGCCCAATAACTTGACATCAATTTAATTTTGGTCCCAATCAATTGTTATTTTGATTTTGGTCCTATAAATTTAAAAATATTTTGAAATTGGTCCTATTACCTGTATTAGCAGGTTGCACAACCGGTCAGTGATTATATAGTTCTTTGTTTGACTTTTTATTACAAGTGACCTTGATAATTGAATCTTAATGTTTGAGGGGCAATATTTATTTAAATAATTTCTTATAATTATTTTTTAAAAATTCAAATTATCGAAAATTGTTAAAGAAATTCATAATATTTTCAAATTAGATCAGGTTCTAAAAGTTAAACCGTCAACATGTGCTTTGTTAATAACAATATATAAATAAAATAATCTCAATATTAATCAAGAATTATTTTTAGAAATTTACTATTTATATTTAAAATTTTGAAATTTATAAAAAATACTAAACAAAGAGAATATATTACTCCTTCCGGACAATAATTTTATTCTTAACGAAATGGACGTGACTTTAAAAATATACATATAATAAAAAATGTAAAATTCATTTATAAATAAAATAATTATTTTTGGAGATAATAATAAAATAATTTTTTTTTATAAAGTAAATAGAGAATAGATTTTAAAAAAAATATAAATACGGATTGGGTATAATTGTAAAATTCAAATTTGTCTACATTTTTGAAAACTTATGATTTAATTCATAAATAGCTAAAAACTCATGTGGGTACGTCTTTCTTTGATGACACATTAGTTAGTGCTTGATTTAGAATTTTTTTAATCGAAAGAAGAATTTTTTTAATTAAAAATATATAGTAATTATAATATGGTTAAAGAGATTAAAAATATATATAATATTATTTTTCTAAATAAGATAATATATAATTATTATATTTTATTACTCTCTTTTCATCTTATAATCTTCCTCCTCAACTAAATAAATAATAAAATATATTAAGTTAATTCTTTGCTTATTTATTTATTTATTTATTTTTAGTATTATTTATTAATCAAGAATTATTTCTAAAAATTTATTTATTTTTAGTATTATCTATTAAGTTAATTCTTTTATTATTTATTGTTAACTTAATTTATATTATTTAATAAATAAATTCTTTTATTATTTATTAAGTTAATTTATAAAAAATACTAAATAAATAAATTTAATACTTAATTAAAGAATTAACTTAATAGAAAATCAAATAAATTAAAAAATGTTAAACAAACAAATCAATAAATAATAAAATATATTAAGTTAATTCTTTTATTATTTATTTGTTTAACATTTTTTAATTTATTTGATTTTTTTTAATTCAACTAAATATTTTTCTATAGCTTATTTGTATTATATTTTTTTATTTGAAATTAGTATTTTTTATAAATTTTAAAATTTTAAATATAAATAGTAAATTTCTAAAAATAATTCTTGATTAATATTGAGATTATTTTATTTATATATTATTATTAACATAACATTTGCGAACCAAAGCAATCAACTGATCAATCAATTGAATACCGCATTAGAGGTTCCCTTCCTCTTAAATGATTCCACATATACAAAGTCTTCAAATATAATACTCCATCCGTCCCTCTATAAGTTGCTCGTTGCTTTTGGGCACACGAACTAAGGTAAAAGTGAAAAAGTATAAGTGATGTGATGGAAAAAATGAAAAAGTACAACTGATGTGATGGAGAAAAGTAAAAAAGTAATGGAAATAGTATAAAAAGTATTGAAAATAATAATAAAGAAGTGAATAGTAATGTCCAAAAATGGTAAAATAAAACAATGAGCAACATATAGTGGGACGGACGAAAATGACAACATGAGGAACTTATAGTGAGACAGAGGGAATAATAATCAATTAAATCAATATTTGCGAGTACAAAATAATGATGATATTTTGGAATCGCACGTGGATATCGATATCTATAATGAATATAAAGTAGATCTATTTATAAATAAAATAACAAATTGTAATTATATTTACATTTTTAATTTGGTAAACTATATTTTCAATTTTAATATTTTTGCGATTCGAACCAATAAAATTATCCGCTCATACCCAAAAATGAATGAGGAACACTCACATGGAACGTTTCACGCCGTGAAATGGGTAAATTTAAATAAAAAGCGCGGATCCCAGGCTCAACCGGGTCAACCATGGAAAACCATGAAATTCGCATGACACTTGTTGGGTCTTTCCACCTCGTATCACGGTTTGGGTTCCGGACGTGGGTTCAGGCCACCCACCTGAGGTGGACTCTAATCAGGTGAAGAGGGAACGACGATCAAAGGCCCGTCACGAAGAGGTAGTAGACCACAGCCCTAGCATCTCGACTCCACACTCACGATAGGATTTCAAATTATCGATCAGTTGTGCCAAGGAGATGCAGACGGCTTATATATGGAGGCTTCCATTCTTCTTTAGGGTTAGAGAAAGTGTGGGCCTTAATAAAACCAATTGGGTTCAGGCCACCCACCTGAGGTGGACTCTAATCAGGTGAAGAGGGAACGACGATCAAAGGCCCGTCACGAAGAGGTAGTAGACCACAGCCCTAGCATCTCGACTCCACGCTCACGATAGGATTTTAAATTATCAATCAGTTGTGCCAAGGAGATGCAGACGGCTTATATATGGAGGCTTCCATTCTTCTTTAGGGTTGGAGAAAGTGTGGGCCTTAATAAAACCAATTGGGCCAAAACCCATTTGGGCTTATTCCCAACAAATTCTCCACCTTTTTGGCCATTCCCTACAACACCGGAATCCACAGGGTTTTCATCATTACCCAACACACACTGTACAGCAACACACAAGCTGCACAGACAACGCACACGTACACACAACACACCTGCAAAACGAAGCAGTAAGTTTAGTACGAAACATTAATAGCAAATACAAGATAAGTTATTAACGAAAACACATCTTCAACACAACATGAAGAACACGTAACACAAACACAACAGTTAAGTCACACAAAACACAAACAGGAGAAAAATAAAGAACATAGGCAGCAAGAGACACAACTAATCCAAAGAATCAAAGTTCAAAGTTCTCATGCACGACCTAAATTTCTCCACAGAAAGATACTTAGTGCCCATGTCCGAAGGGTTGAATTCAGAAGCAATTTTCTCAAGATTCAAAATGCCTTTTTCAACAACATCATGAACAAAGTGATATCTAACATCAATGTGCTTAGTTCTATCATGGAATATAGGATTCTTACACAATTGGATAGCAGATTGACTATCAGAAAATACAACCACCTCACCTTCAAGGAAACCTATCTCAGAAATAAGGCCTTTTAACCAAATAGCCTCTTTTGCAGCCTCAGTTATTGCAATATACTCAGATTCAGTAGTAGACAAAGCAACAACATTTTGCAATTGAGATTTCCAACTAATGCATGAACCACACAAGGTAAACACATAAGAAGTGGTGGATTTCCTATTATCTCTATCATTAGCAAAGTTAGAATCCACGTAACCAATCAACTTAACACCATTAGCACATTTTGAGAATTTGAGACTTACCTCCATCGAGCCCTTAATGTACCTAAGAAGCCATTTCAAGGCCTCCCAATGATCCTTACCTGGATTTGACATGTATCTACTCAAGCAACTCACAACATAAGCAATATCAGGACGAGTGCTTACCATGAGATACATCACCGATCCAATAGCATTGGCATAAGGCACATCTTTCATTTCATCAATTTCAGACTTGGTCACAGGAGACTGAGTCTTACTTAACACAAAATGGGCAGCAAGGGGCACATTGACAGCTTTAGCATTAGACATGGAGAATTTACTCAAAACTTTATCCACATATGAAATCTGATTAAGCAAGAGAGTATGATTCTTCCTATCTCTTTCAATATGCATGCCTAAAATCTTCCTAGCATCACCAAGGTCCTTCATTTCAAATTGGTCACAAAGACACTTTTGAACATGCTTAACAGTTTTAAGACAAGGACTCACAAGAAGCATATCATCCACATAAAGGAGCAAGAAGAAAGGCACAGAAGCATTTTCCTTAAAATAAAGACAATGATCGAAAGCACTTCTCTTGAGCTTCAAAGACATCATGCATGCATCAAATTTCTTGTTCCACTGCCTGGGAGATTGTTTTAAGCCGTACAAAGATTTATAAAGAAGACACACATGCTTAGGATATTTAGAATCAACAAAGCCTTCCGGCTGTCTCATATAAATCTTATGCTTCTCATCCAAATCACCATGCAAAAAAGCAGTTTTCACATCCATTTGTTTCAACTCCCAATCAAAGTGAGCAACAAGAGCAAGCATAATGCGCACAGTGGTGAATTTAACAACAGGTGCAAAGATTTCAGCATAATCTACCCCCTCTTTTTGAGTAAAACCCTTAGCCACTAACCTAGCCTTATGTCTAACATGATTCGATTCATTCTTAACCTTGAACAGCCACTTACAATCAACAAGAGAACAATTATCAGGTTTGGGCACAAGATTCCAGGTTTGATTATCATGCAAAGATTTCATCTCATCTTTCATCGCATTTAACCACTCAACCGAATTTTTAGACTTCATGGCTTCATGATAAGAAGTAGGCTCATTGTTACAAGACTCAAAAGCATTAAAAGCATGCGTATCAATGTGGAAATCATCAAACCTAACATGTTGTCTAATGTTTCTTCTAAGCCTATCCCTAGCAAGATGATAATCAGCCAGATCAGCATTATCAGGTACATTTTCCACATTATCAGCAGGCACATCAGCATTATCAGCATGTAAAACATCATTTTCAACATGCAAGTCTTCAGTAACAGCAGGTAAAGTATCATTTTGAGCAGGTAGAGCACAATTTTCAGCATGTAAATCAGTGTTTTCAGGTTCATTTTGCACATTATCAGATCTAGATAAACGAGGCAGCTGCTCCACCTCATTTGGAGCAGTTTCCTTTTCAGGTGTAGACACAGAGGCATGTAAACATGGAAAATCAGATTCATTAAAGATAACATCTCTACTAATGACAACTTTAAAACCATGCTCATCTTTCAACCAAAGTCTATAACCTTTCACACCTTCAGGATAACCTAAGAAAACACATTTCCTAGACCTAGGTTCAAGTTTATCAGACTTTTGATGCACAAAAGCAGCACAACCAAACACACGTAAGTTTGAATAATCAATGCTTTTACCATAAAACACATTTTCAGGACATTTACCTCTCAAAGGCACAGAAGGAGACCTATTGATCAAATAAGCAGCAGTAATAACAGCCTCACCCCAAAACATTTTTGTCAAACCAGAAGCAGCTATCATGCACCTAACTCTATCAATCAAAGTCCTATTCATCTTTTCAGCAACCCTATTCTGTTGAGGCGTGTAAGGAACAGTTTTATGCCTTTTAATACTAGAATTAGCACACAATTGTCCATCAATTTGTTGCAAAATTCAAGACCATTATCAGTCTGGAGGTTTTTAATCCTTTTTCCAGTTTGGTTTTCAATGAGAGTTTTCCACTCCTTAAACTTATCAAATACATCAGATTTGTTTTTCATCAAGAAAACCCACACTTTTCTAGAAAAATCATCTATCACAGATAGGAAATACAAATTTCCGCTTTGTGTGGGTACACTTGCAGGACCCCAAACATCAGCATGCAAATACTCAAGTATATCAGTGCTAGAAGGGGAATTAGGGTAGGGGTTAACAGGAAATTGCACTTTATGTTGCTTTCCTAACACACAAGAATCACAAAATGGCACACAAGACAGTTTTTCATCGCCAAAAGCACCAGATTTTTGCAAGATTTCCAAACCTTTGTTGCTCATGTGTCCTAATCTATTATGCCACAATTCAGTTTTGTCTAACTTGACAACATTCACAGAATTAGCACAAACATCAGATTTAGTAAAGCACACATACAGGTTGTTCCTTTTGACAGCTTTGAAAAGAACCAAAGAACCCCGCATGATTTTCATACAACCTTTACCCCACCTTCCCTCAAAACCCTCATCTTCTAAAGCAGCACAAGATATCAAGTTATTGCACAAATCAGGAACATTCCTCACATTTTTCAGAGTAACAATAGAACCAGAGTCAAGCTTTAAGCAAACATTACCAATTCCAGCAATATGACACTTTTTCTCATTTGCCATAGAAACATGACCATGCTCAACATTCTAATAAGAAGAAAACAAGTGTTTAAAAGGGGACATGTGAAAGGTACAACCAGAATCAATAAGCCATTCATTTTCACACACAGAAGAAGAAAGCACAGAATTCACATGTTGTTCATCACACATTTCAGTCACCATAAACACACTACCATCTTGAGAACTTGAAGCCATGTTAGCATGCTCTTTTTGTTGCTGTTTTTTCTTAGGGCTAGGGCAAACTTTGTAATAGTGACCAGTTTCACCACACTTAAAGCACTTCCTATTCCTAGACTTGGATCTATTGTTCCACTGAGGCTTCTTTTTATTATCCGAATCTTGGTTATCATGTTTCTTTTTGTTATGAGACCTAGTAGAAGACCTCCCTCTAACATGCATAACCTCACCTGAATTTTTACTACCCTTCCCATTGTGTTTTAATTCATTCTCTTTGCTTTTCAGCCCATTAACAACAATATCAAGAGTGACACTATCCCTACCATACTTAATCGCAGATTTGACATCATTATAAGTATCAGGTATGACATTCAACAACACAATAGGAGTATACTCATCAATATGCTTGTCACTAGTTTGTTTGATATCTTGAATCAGTTTAGTGAAAACATCAAGATTTTCTTCAATATCTTTGTTCAAGTCAAGTTTAAACCTAAAAAACTTTTCAAGTAAAAACAGCTTGCTAGGCAAAGAAGTTTCAGTGTACAACTCTTCCAATTTATCCCATTAATTTTTAGCAGAGTCCATAATACCAACTTTCCTAAGCACAGCATCAGAGAAGTTCAAGATAATAGAAGACAAAGCAAGTTCATTCATCTCAAGTTTCTTTTCCTCAGTATCAGTGTCAGAATAAGAGTGATCAATGACTTTATAAACACGCTGCTGGATCAGGATGCATTTCATTTTCTGTTTCCAGATACTGAAATCACCTTTTCCAGTGAAGGGGGCCAACACATACGTAGGAGTATTAGTGGCCATTTGGTTTACGAAGCTTTGAACACTTACACAGATTTCACAGTACACAAAGATGCAAGAAAATAGCAGAGCACGGGTAAGCGGAAGCAAATGCCGACACAGGTCACAGGATAAAGACCACAAAGCACTGAAACAACCAAAGAAACAAGCACAAAAGCAAGCACGTAGAGAGCACGTAAAACCAGCAGCTAGAACAGCGGCAAGCGGTATACTACGAAAACAGTAAATAAGTGAGTTTCAGCCGCTTTACCAGAGCGAGACCCTAAGTAAGGGCCTCAAAACGCCCAAAAGACAGCAAGGCATTCCCGGGACCAAGCAAAACGTGCTGCCTAATTCCTGTCAATGACGGGGGCAGATCCCACGTATGCCGCAGAAAACACAAGCAGCAATTTTTTTGTCCAAAGCCCACTGCGGTGCAACCACGGGAGAAGACCTAACTCAACTAAAACACCTTCACTGCACCTCGCAAGCTCGTTAGTAACTCAAGATAAATATTAAAATTGCTAGAATAATATTTTTTGCAGATTTAAATTAAACAGACAGATAGGCAGATTAATCGTGAAAACTACCTAAACTAGAGTCACAAATTTAAATCATAAACAAACAGTGGAAAAAGCACCAAGAGAAAACTTACCAGCTTTACCTACTTACCTTCGGCCGTGGACGGTTGTGAGCAGGGCAAAAGGAGGCAAACGGCTGACTGGTCTTCACTCCGACGACGGACAGACCAACAGCAACAACAGCCCCCGGCAAAGGATGCAAGACACCACAAAGCGGCGAGGCTCTGGAAATCGTACAGCCTCCAGGCGACGGTGGCTCCAGCGGGACATCTACAGGCACGAATGATGCGTCGACTCGACGGAGCGACGGCGCGGCACAGGAGCAACGGCGCGACTCCAAGTGGCACAAACCAGACACTAGACGTGATGGCACAGAGCAGATCGGCGCGACACCAGGCAGAAAAGAAGCGTTGCAGCTTCACAGGCACATGAGCGACGAAATGCCCAACACGAACGGAATGATGGCGGCGGCGCATGGAGGAGCAGTGGCACCCACGAACCCCAAGCAGAGATGACGAAGGGACCCGTGGCTCTGATACCACTGTTGGGTCTCTTCCTTCGCACCTCGTCTCACGGTTTGGGTTCCGGACGTGGGTTCATGCCACCCGCCTGAGGTGGACTCTAATCCGGTGAAGAGGGAACGACGATCAAAGGCTGTCACGAAGAGGTAGCAGACCACAGCCCTAGCATCTCGACTCCACACTCACGATAGGATTTCAAATTATCGATCAGTTGTGCCAAGGAGATGCAGACGGCTTATATATGGAGGCTTCCATTCTTCTTTAGGGTTAGAGAAAATGTGGGCCTTAATAAAACCAATTGGGCCAAAACCCATTTGTGCTTATTCCCAACAACACTTTCATGGTTGATGTCATGCGCAATATTAGCTTCCCTTTCCTGACTCAAACATGATCCCAAACACTGCGGCTATGTCGACTATGAATTAGCATGAGAAAACAACATCACCACAATTTTGTACCAAGATTCACAGAAATACAAAGTGAAAGCAATCAATTACGTCAACAGCAGCATTTGGGTGACCGATGTTTTAGTGACCAATAACACCTGTGTCATGCGGATTTCATAACATTTATCAGATTCAAATTTAATATATATGCATAATTAAAAGAACAACACATTGAAAATATCTTACAACAAATTATGTTACTAATTGAAGAAATATATGTTATTAAATGAACATATCTATGTTACTATTCAAACTGTGTTACTAAATGAACATATACATGTTACTATTAAATATGTTACTTTATTAACATATGTATGTTACTATATAAAAGACTTGGTGTTACTTTTAAAAAATAGTTAAAAATATGTTACATAATTTAATATATATGCATAATTAAAAGAACAACACATTGGAAAAAAGTTACAAAAATATGTGTTACTCAATTTATAAATATGTGTTACTAAATGAACATATCTATGTTACTATTCAAACTGTGTTACTA
>JAPKLY010000076.1:1310073-1332151 GCA_026898435.1 Prunella vulgaris | reverse complement strand
ATAAAAGACTTGGTGTTACTTTTTAAAAATAGTTAAAAATATGTTACTAGATGAAAATGTAATGTTTTTTTCTTATAATAATACACATTTTGCTCTTACATTGAATGAAAAAAAAATATTATTTTTATAAAAACAAGTGATATATATGTAAAGAGCAACATTTGGTCTAATTGTAACACACATTTGCCTAAATAGTAACATACCTTGGAGCGAAAAAATTTGGAATCATAGTTGCGATTTAAAAAAAAAAAAAAACACCAAATCCGACCCAACCCTATAGGATCCATGAATTTTTTTAAATTTACCCTTTTCATTCTGTAAAACGTTTCATATAAGTTTTTTTCAAAATGAATATTAAATACTCCCTTTATTTTACAAATGTTTGCACTATGAGGTTCTCTTTTCAAAAAAAAAAATTAATCAGTGGACTTTTGAACAGTATAAAGTAAAAATTAGTTGGACTATTATTAGTTAGTGACATGTCATTTTTTAGCAGAAACAAATATATCAATTGGTTCGAATTAAAAAAAGCTGTAAAGTTATTTACCATGATTCAAAATTGAAATTAAATTACAACTTGTAAAAGATATCATAAATTCAGTGCAAGTCAACCTCAAAAACCATCACAAGTGATGAAATAAATGCAAGGGTGGCCCACAAATTTATGGGAGGAAAACAACCCCATTTGCCTGCTTTAAAGTGGAGGGTTTTGCAGTCCACTATTTTGTCTACATCAAAGCCCGTTGGGCCCAAAACATGTCCTAACCTATCCATTTTCGGGCCCACCATCAATGACATTGACATAGTGCGCCAGCCACAATGTTTTTCTAAATTATTTTTTTTAATTTCTAAATTTTAATAGAAATAGTAAATTTCTAAAATAATTCTTGTTAATATTGAGATTATTTTATTTATATATTATTATTAACAAAACTAGAGATGTTAAACGGGCCGCGGGCTGGCGGGCAGGCCCGTTTAACCCTGTAATTTACAGGGTTAGGTCCAACCATATGACGGCTCATATAAAACCGGGCTTTTTTGGCCCGGACTGGTTAGCCCGCCGATTTTTCGTGCTGGCCTGGTAGCCCAATTTTTTTATTAAATTAATTATATATAATATAAATTGAAAAGTGGGGTCTGATTCTCTCACTATTGTAATTTGTAAACTTGTATACATTATGTCATTAATACTTTATACTTACAGTTTGCAGGTTTATTAATTAACTTATCAGTTATTACTCTTATTAATTATTAATTTACTAATTTGTTATTAACGAAGAATTAAAAATAGAGAATAGTAGATACCGAAGATTGTCCAAGGAAGGATCTAATACCGAAGATTGAAGAGATTGAAGATATTTATTAATTTTTAGTTGTTAATGTGTGAACATTATGGATGTGTGAACTTTATGGATTATGTTGTTAATGTGTGAACTTTAAGGATTATATTGTTAGTGTGTGAACTTTATGTTGTTGATATAGATTATTTTAGTTATTAAATCATTAGTTGAATTTTATATTAAATTTTATTTTTTTACCCAAAGCCCGTTAGTGGCCCGTTTAGCCCACAGACCGCTAGGGTTAGGGTTAGGTCCCGAGTATTAGTGACCCGTTAAAAATGAACCGCAAAGGCCCGGGATCGTTTAGGCCCGCAGCCCTACAGGGCTGGCCCTATAGGGTCAGGGCCAACCCGTTTAACATCTCTAAACAAAACACTTGTTGCCAGTTAACTTTTAAAACCTGATCTAAGGTAATCTCGAGATTATCCCAAGGCTACGAATGTCACCGAGGTGAGCGGGAGCGAAGCCACTGGTTCGAGCCAAGGCCGACACAAAGGAGCTCCGCGAGGTAGGCGAGAACCTCGCCCGAGCTCCCGATAGACCAAGGTCAGCGACCAGGGAAGCCAAGGATGAGGAGACAATGGGCGAGCTACCCCTCTCAAGAGGGAGCTCGCCCCTATCCGAGGAGGCCATGCCGAGCTCCATCACCGCATCATCCCCGAAAATCACACAAGGCAAAGGAGCTCGCCAGGGACCTCGCCTAGTCCGAAAAGCCCGAATGGTGGGCGCATAAGTAGGATACGTATGTGTAATAGCATAGGGCATTGTAAAGAGAGCATTGTGAGGGATTAAGACGAAGGATACGGACCTTCGTCAACACCGGAAGCCATATAGGCTCACAAGGTGCCACCTCACACTTGCACACCTATAAATAAGACCTCTCTTGTACTATTACACAAGAATTCAATCATAATACAACATTTACTTTCTCTCTCTAAACTCTCCACTTTCTCTCTCTATATCATCCCCTCAAGAACACTAAGAACACAAATTCTTAGATTATTGTTTGGTAGAATTAATATGCCATAACAAGCCACATAACAAACATCATTAGTAAATTCTATCAACAATTTGGCGCTAGAAGAAGGGCAATGAACCAAAAAATTTGAGAGTGATGGATTAGGGTTTGTTTGAAGATTTGAAGATTTGAAGGCGTTCTTGACCAAGACTCAAGAACACTTGAAGATACACACATATTTTCACTCCTTAAAACAAAAAACCCAGATTTCCGGGCAAAAACCCGGATTTCTGGATTAGTAATTTCTGCCCAAAAGGTTTTCAAACGCACACGTGTACACGAATAAACCAGATTTTGGACAATTTGTTACACGTAAAGCTAGACGAAAACCTGTGCAAGCACACCCAAGCTGGAAGATCATAACCTCGGCGACCTACCTCGGCAACCACGGCGACCTTCGGCAAGCTACCCCCTTCAAAACCCTAAAATGGCTAAGGAACAGACCTCGGCGAACACTCAGAGGTGGAAGGAGGGGAATCAGGACCAGGTTGAAGGGGAGACCTTGCGCCGACCTCCTCAGAAGAACACCGCTCCGCGACCTCCGCGAGTTGTAGTGACCTCGCCAGTAACCCCGACGAGCTCCAACACACTATCGCAACCCTGCAAAGGTTGCAATAGAGGTAGCTCGACGAGCTCGCCCTGGTACCCCGGCGAGCTCCAGCCACCGAAGCCAGGGAGCAGACCAGGCCGACCCAGGGCACCCAGACCCGGGGTCACTATAGCGACCTCCTGATTACAGTTTAAATATGCATGTATTTTACTTATTTTGTGTACTATAATGTATTGTTTAGCGTATTTATATATAATTTCACACTTTCTAATAAGTTACAAGTATTTATGTTTTCTATATAAATAAGTGACATATGTATAATTCAACATGACCATTATGTCTATTGTATATTGTTGAGGTCTTAAGTGGAGTTATACTTATCCAAATTTTATGATATTGAACACCTAAGACAATGTACTAAATACTTCAGACATTTTAGTGATCCAATTTTACAAGTTTGGATTGTATTTGTACTCAAAAGTGAAGACTCCATTTCAGTCCAATGTTTGGACTCAAAACACATTTTCGTATTTCCACAATATCTGGAGCTTCACTAATCCAATTGAACCAATTCCAGTTGTATTTGATCGATAATTCGTTTCTCTACAACTTGTCTTCAGGGCTCAAGTGTCAAAAGTTCCGGCTTCAATGGTCAAAATGACAATCAATGCAAGGGCTTCAGAATTCCGCCATCTCAGTACACATGTTGGGAAACAATTCACCATAATTCACACAAAAGTCCAATTTACACAAGACCAAAGCCATTGGTTAGCCAAGAAATTTATCAAGACACAGTAAAAATATTAAAGGTGTTGATTTTGTGCAAGCTGAGATATCTGCTTTTCAAGAGACCACCATAAATTCGCGGAGAAAAACAATCCAGTTTTATCAACTTCACTATTCTGGTCATAACTCACAATCTAGAGATCCGATTTTTGAGATCTTAGACTCCTTGGAAAGCTAATCCAACGTCCTACAACTTTCATTCAGAAGTAAAGATGAAATTCGGACGTCAAGGGAAATTAAATTACTGATCTTTACAAGCTACGTGAATTGGTTGCTAAAGTCTCCATGATTCACTATTTGGAGGCCTATATAAAGAGCCCTTTAGCAACCCTTGAAGGCATCCCATTTTCCTTGTAATCCTTCTATCTTAGTATAGTATCTCTCTTAGAAATATGAGTTCTTATTGTATTAGTATGAGTAGCTAAATATTTTACTAGAGTTAGGGATGAAGCTTTAGTAAAGTATTAGTAATGTTCTTGGTTATTCAATAAAGATTTTCAAAGTTTCAATCCTTTAGTCATTTGAAGAGTTTTTAAGAGAGGTTTTGATGTGTCATTACTTTGATTTGTTGTAGACTTATTGGCACAACAAATGCTTAGTTTTACACATCAACTATTGATTTTATAAACTTCTTCGAAGGTCTAAAGGTACTTTTCAAAAGTATTATATGTGCTCAAAGTTATATCTTCCGATTGAAATCACTTGATTGTTAGATTTCGATTGAGTTATCAAAGATAACCAAGATCATAACTCTAGTATTTTTATCTAAAGTGGAATCCCGAAGCTCTAGTATTTTGTTACTTTATTTAAACCTCTCAACTAGATAATATCTTTTTCTTCCAAATCTCCCTGTGGTTCGACACTCGGTCTCCCGAGAAATTTTATTACTTGAAATCAACCTACACTTGGGTACGTAACTCTCAAGGAGCTATCAAGTTTTTGGCGCCGTTGCCGGGGAGGTTTTGCGGAGAACAAATCCATCGGTTGTGAGGTTTATCCTCACAAGTTTGTGAGTTCTTCTCTCTATCTCTTTACTGTATTATATTTATTTGTATGCATAATTGGACTCGTGATATTATAAGTGGTCGTTTAATAAGAGGTTATAACATTAATTTTAGGAATATTGCATCAAGTATGGCCGACAACGAAAGTGTTGATGGAGATAATGTTCAAAACCAAAATGATTTTGAAAGATGCAATAATGAAAATTTGCATGTGCGTTCTATGCGTGAATTTATTGAACCCCAACGAAATTCGGTTCCATCATGCATGGTGTACCCTCAAGATGCATATAATTTTAGGTTTAAACATGGCATGATTCAATTGCTCCCTAATTATCATGGTTTTGACTCTGAAAATCCTTACTTGCATTTAAAAGAATTTGAAGAAATTTTTGCAACATTTAATGAACCAATGTGTACTCAAGAAGCTATTAAGCTAAAGTTATTTCCTTTTTCTCTTAAAGATAAAGCAAAAACTTGGCTTAATTCTCTTAAACCAAACTCAATTACATATTGGCAACAAATTCAAACTGAATTTTTGAAAAAATTCTTCCCGATTAATAAGACGAACTCTTTAAAAAAAGAAATCAAGAATTTTTTCCAAAAGAGTGATGAGCAATATTTTAAATGTTGGGAACGTTTTAAGGATTTATTAAATGCTTGCCCTCACCATGGTTTTGAAACTTGGAGAACCGTAAGTTTCTTCTATGAAGGTTTAAACGCTGAAACAATACAATTTGTGGAAATGATGTGTAATGGTGAATTTTTGGATAAAAATCCTGATGATGCACTTGAGTATGTAGACCATCTAGTTGAAAAAACTCAATCTTGGTATAATGAAAAGATTTCTGAAGGTTCAATTAGATCTAAGCTTGAAAATTCTAAAGGAAAATATAATTTAAGTCAAGAAGACGATCTAAATGCTAGAATTGAAAGTTTAACTAAACAAGTTGAAAGTTTGCAACTAAAGAAACCTAAGGAAGTAAAATTTGTGCAAAATAATGACATATGTGAAATTTGTGCCATTAATGGACATGTAACTAATGAATGCCCACAAATTCCTATTTTCAAAGAGATGTGTCATGAACAAGTAAATGCATTATCTAATTTTCAAAATTCATATCCATCAGTTTTTTCTGAAACATACAACCCAAATTGGAAAAATCATCCAAACTTTAAGTGGAAAAATGAAAGTGTGTCACAACCTTTTCCCACCCAGAAAAACCCCAACTCCAATATCACCCAACATAAGAAACCACATATAAAAAGCCTTGAAGAAACTTTACATGTCTTTATGCAAGGACAAACAACCATCAACAACCAAACGTCACAAGCCATCAATGATATTAAAAGTACATTATCTACTTTAACTAATTCCTTAAGAACAGTTGAGAAAGGAAAGTTTTCTTCTCAACCTCAACAAAATCCTGCTGGGCAATGTCAAATTTCCTCTGATGCACCAGAAAATGTTAATTTTGTCACCACTTTACGAAGTGGAAAACTAATTGACAAAATAATCAACCTTAAGAAACAGGAAGTTGAGTCAACCCAGACCCCAAATAATGAAGATAAAAATAAAGGAGAAGATGAAAATAAGAATTTAAACCCTATTAAGAAATCATCCACTGCTCCTTTTCCTCAAAGATTACACCCAATTAAGAAATTGGACCAAAACTCTGAAATATTTGAGGTTTTGAAACAAGTAAAAGTTAACATTCCACTACTAGATGCAATAAAGCAAGTTCCATCTTATGCCAAATTTTTGAAAGATTTGTGTACTGTGAAGAGAAAACTACATGTTCAAAATAAGGCATTTTTAACAGAGAGTGTAAGTTCAATTTTTCAACAAGAAACCCCTCCTAAATACAAAGATCCTGGTTGTCCAACAATATCTTGTATTATTGGGAATACAAAAGTAGAATATACACTTCTTGATCTTGGTGCGAGTGTTAACCTTTTACCATTTTCTGTGTATAAACAACTGGATTTAGGAGAATTAAGGAAAACTACTGTCACACTTCAATTGCCAGATCGTTCTATAAAAATTCCAAGAGGTATAGTAGAGGATGTGTTAGTGCAAATTGATAAATTCTATTTTCTGGTAGATTTTATTATTTTAGACACATGCCCAGTCTAAAATCCATCATCTCAACATCCAATCATTTTAGGAAGACCATTTCTTGCAACTTCTAATGCTTTAATAAACTGTAGAAATGGTGTTTTAAATCTTTCTTTTGGAAATATGACTTTGGAGTTAAATGTTTTTAACATTTCTAAGCAACCACAAAGTAATGATGAGGCTAATGAAATTGATGTAATTGAGACATGTACTCTTGAAAAATTGATAACCTCATTTTCTGATCCATTAGAAAATTTGATAAATGATTGTGTTAATGATAACAGTTCGGAGTTTGATTCCATTCCTATGATTTCACAAGTTTCAAAGCTTAATGAATGGAAACCCAAATTTGAACAATTATCAAAGTCTGAAAAGGCTCCAACCCCGTCAAGTGAGCAACCACCAGTTTTAGAGTTGAAGCCTTTACCATCAAATTTGAAATATGCTTTTTTGGGTGCTAATGATACTTATCCGGTAATAATATACTCTAAGTTAAGTTATGATCAAGAGCATAAATTATTAGAGGTATTAAAGATTCACAAGCATGCGATAGGGTGGTCTATATCAGATATAAAAGGAATTAGCCCATTAATTTGCACTCATAATATTTATTTAGAGTAAAATGCTAAACCCTCTAGGCAGATGCAACGAAGACTTAACCCTAATATAAAAGAAGTGGTGAGAAATGAAGTTATTAAGCTATTAGAAAATGATATTATCTATCCTATCTCTGATAGTAAATGGGTAAGTCCTACTCAAGTTGTGCCTAAGAAATCTGGAGTAACTGTAGTAAAAAATGATAAAAATGAATTGATTCCAACTAGGACTATTACTGGTTGGCGTGTATGCATTGACTACAGAAAATTAAATTCAATGACAAGAAAAGATCATTTTCCTTTACCTTTTATGAACCAAATTTTGGAAAGAATTGCTGGGCATGAATTTTATTGCTTCTTAGATGGATATTCAGGGTATAATCAAATTGCAATTGCACTAGAAGATCAGGAAAAAACAACATTTACATGTCCTTTTGAAACGTTTGCATATCGTAGAATGCCATTTGGATTATGTAATGCCCCAGCAACATTCCAAAGATGTATGGTAAGTATTTTCAGTGACATGGTTGAACGTTTTCTTGAAGTTTTCATGGACGATTTCTCTGTCTTTGGAAATTCTTTTGATGATTGCTTAATAAATTTGGCTAAAGTCTTAGCTAGATGTGAGGAGAAAAATCTTGTTCTTAACTGGGAAAAATGTCATTTCATGGTAACTAAAGGAATTGTGTTAGGCCACATTGTTTCATCAAAAGGATTAGAAGGTTCATAAAAATTTTTAGCACAATTTCAAGACCATTATGCAACCTTTTATTAAAAGATATAGTATTCGAGTGGAATGACTCTTGTGAAAAGGCTTTTGTAACACTCAAAGAAATGCTCACTTCTACACCTATTATGCAACCTCCTGATTGGACTCTACCTTTTGAAATTATGTGTGATGCTAGTGATTATGCTGTTGGAGCCGTGTTAGGACAGAGAAAGGATAAGAAACCTTATGTGATATATTATGCAAGTAAAACTCTTAACAGTGCTCAAATGAATTATTCCACTACTGAAAAAGAATTACTTGTTGTAGTATTTGCACTAGAAAAATTTAGATCTTATCTTGTTGGCTCATCTATTATTGTTTATACTGATCATTCGGCTTTAAAATATCTACTAGCAAAGAAAGATGCAAAGCCAAGATTAATTAGGTGGATACTTTTACTTCAAGAATTTGATATAATAATCAAAGATAAAAAGGGAGTGGAAAATGTAGTGGCCGATCACTTATCCAGACTTACATGTGATGAATCTTTCGAGGTAAGCCCCATAAATGACTCTTTTCCCGATGAACAATTATTCACCGTGTCTAATGGTCCATGGTTTCGAGGTAAGCCCCTATATATTTTCATCATGAAAGTTGTTAACCATAGTAAAATATCAAGATAATAGAATTATGACGTGAACTCCATACCTTTTGGTCACTTAACTTGAGCACAACAGGGGATGACTATCAAACTGTCTATCTAGATTGTATTGAGCATAAAATAGTTCTAAAATGCAATAGTTTGTTAATTTAGATATATTATAACAAAGAGTTGGTAAGATGCAAATAAAAGCATCATCACAAAATTATGTTACTCTTTCATCACTAGGGACTAGTAATGAGCTGGTTGGGGAGTGTGATTACAGTTTAAATATGCATGTATTTTACCTATTTTGTGTATTATTTTGTGTACTATAATGTATTGTTTAGCGTATTTATATATAATTTCACACTTTCTAATTAGTTATAAGTATTTATGTTTTCTATATAAATAAGTGACATATGTATAATTCAACATGGCCATTATGTCTATTGTATATTGTTGAGGTCTTAAGTGGAGTTATACTTATCCAAATTTTATGATATTGAACACCTAAGACAATGTACTAAATACTTAAGACATTTTAGTGATCCAATTTTACAAGTTTGGATTGTATTTGTACTCAAAAGTGAAGACTCCATTACAGTCCAATGTTTGGACTCAAAACACATTTTCGTATTTCCACAATATCTGGAGCTTCACTAATCCAATTGAACCACCTCCCCTCTGAGTAGGAGGCGAGCTCCGCCCAAGCTCGCCAACACAGGGAGCGCACCGGGAAGGCCAAGGTGGTGGAGGAGCCAGCTACGCATACTGGGCGAGCTTCGACCTACACCGAGGCATCCGCCACTCACCAATCATTAAGGAGGGAGGTCCTCCAGGGCAGGTTGGGGCCGAGAGGTGAGGAGAATGAACGAACGGCGGCCCCAGCTACGTCCCAGAGGGGAGAGTCGGACCTACAGCCTCGTAGATCCACCCACAACCGATTAAGGAGGCCCGCGACCGATAGGTTGGGCCCACATGGCGGGCGCTAGTTCCGACCCACCACGGAGGGGTCACCCCAGAGTGAGGCACCTCGGGGGCGTGCGTCCACAAGACGCACGACCTTCAAGCAACCTCCACCGGAGGTGACCCACGACGATGAGCTGGCCACGCTGAAAAAGGCCGTCGAAATGTTACAACAACAAGTAGCAGCCAAGTCTGGCGGGCCCGATGCCACCACTCTCCCCGCGTCTCCATTGGCGCCTACCATCCTCCGAGCACCGGTCCAAAAGAAGATCCACTTCCCGGTGATGTCTGCATACGAAGGCGAATCCGACCCGAAGGTCCACCTGGCCAAGTACGCGGACTGCATGATCTCGGTGGGTGCCACTGATGCCACCCAGTGCCGGAACTTCCCGCAGACTCTGGGGGACGTAGCTCACCGCTGGTTCTCATCACTCGCCCCGGGAATTCTTGGCCCACTTCTCCGGGTTTGGATCCTACCTTACCCAGAAGCATCGACTCGCCAACATACACCAGGGCGAGAATGAGACCGACCACCAGTACCTGGAGAGGTTCGACAAGATACTACTGGAAGGCAAACCGGTGAGCGAAGATACCAAGGTCGTCGCAGTGATGGCCGGGCTCTGAAAAGACACCGATCTCTGGAAGGAAATGCACCTCGCATGTCCAAACACTTACACTGAATTCTGCCACAAGGCGGGGGTGTTCGGGGCCATGCAGGAGGCCCTCCAGAAAGAGGTCGGTGCCTCCGAGGAGAGGAAGTCCTACGGGAAGAAGTCCGGGGGCACATACAAGGCTCCCCGGAACTTGAAAGCTTTTGGCGACGAGGATGAATTCAAAGAAAAGCTCAACCAAGTACTCTCCGTCTTCGTCGACCACATCTTTACCGCGGTCAAGGACAAAGCCTTGTTGGAGGAGCCCAGGAGAATTCGCCAGGATCGCACGAAGCTCAACCCCAACAAGTACTGTGCCTATCACTAGTCAATCGGCCACTTCACCAGTGAATGCCGAGATCTCCTCAAACAACTATGGAAATTTTACGAGGATGGGAAGGTGGTTGAGTTCGTAAAAAAGGCACTGGCGAAGAGGTCCAGGTTCGAGAGGAGGGAAGCCTCTGATGACGAAGAAGAGGACGCGGGCCAACGCGGTCCTCAAAACAGGCGGAGGGCACCTCCCCAACCCCAACAAAACCTTGAGCTGACCCGAGAACTCTTGGTTCTTGATAAAGAGATTGGAGCTGCCGGAGGTCTCCAAGATGGGGGATCCTCCATTTCCAGGAGAAAAAGAAAGGTCGAGATCCGGGTCATAAACCAGGTCCAGGAAGGCAGCTCCAGCTCCAGGTCCGTCGCACAACTCACTATCGAGCTAACATTCTCTTCGGCGGACCTGGAAGGGGTACTGACGCCCCACAATGACTCGTTGGTGATAACTGCCAACATCATGAACGTCCGAGTTCACAGGCTACTTGTGGACACCGGTGCTTTCACCAACATTCTCTTCAAATCCACCTTAGATGCCTTAGGTGATTATGAGTCGTATTTAGAACCTAGCAATGCTAGGATAGTGGGGTTCGGAGAAGCTGTAACCGTCCCCCTAGGTAGTATCAGGTTGAGCGTCCAGCTTGTATCGGCTGAGGACCCGGAGAGGAGACTGACTAGGTTAGTAGATTTCCTAGTTGTCGACCAGCAGTCCTCCTACAATGGGTTCCTCGGCCGCCCTTTTATTAATGAATTCAAAGTGGCGTGTTTGACCTACTACAACTGTTTAAAGTTCCCAACTCCGAAAGGTGCCAGAACCATAAAAGGCGACCAGAAAAAGGCCCGAGAGTGTTTACTCCAAATTAAAGATGGCCGTGCTAGGAAAGCCGTGACGCAGGTCCAAGTCCTTGAGGAGGAAATCCATATTCCGACGGTTGAGCCAAATATCCTAGACATCATCTCTACAGAAACTGAGATGATGGAGATAGGTGATCCGCCGGAATCGGACCAAGTGTCAGGACTTGCGCAAGAGGCCCAGTCGGCACCAATGGAGGTGGAGGAAGCCCAAGTGCAGGAACCTGTGCAAGGTTCACAACCTATGTCCATGGAGGTGGTCGAAGGTCCGCAAGATGAGGGACATGCGGAGGACCAAGAACCTGTGCAGATGGAAGTTGATCCAACTCCCCAAGTTACGGGACCTCACCAAACTGACGAACCTCCGGATGTATTGGCGGTTGAGGAACCAGTCCGAGTTGAGAGCCAAGCTGATGACCTCGAACCACGCCTAGGTCACGAACCTGCGCAGATGTCACAAGAGGAGTGGGACGAGTTCATCAGCGACCCAAGATGGAAAAATCAAAAAAGAAAAGCCACCCCTATGGAAGAATTGACGGCACTCCCGGTGGACCCGGAAAGGGACTTGGAGCTTTTCATAGGTTTTGAGTTACCCGAACCATACCGGTCGAGGATGGAGCTATTTCTAATGTCCAACTTGGACGTATTTTCCTGGTCCCACGAAGATATGACGGGGATCCCGTTGGAACATGCTTGCCATCAACTTAACATAGATCTGACGAGGAGACCCGTGCGCCAAAAATGGAGGAAGTATGGACCAGACAAGTACGTGGCTTTAACAACCGAATTGGGAAAGCTGTTAGACAACAAGCTGATCAAGGAAGCCTTGTGTCCACAGTGGGTCGCGAACCCTATCATGGTCAAAAAACACAACGGGACATGGAGGCTGTGCATCAACTTCAAGGACCTGAACAAGGCATGCCCGAAGGACAACTTCCCACTACCTCACATCGATCAGCTCGTAGATAGCACCGCAGGCCATGAGATGATGACATTTATGGATGCTTTTGCGGGCTATCACCAGATAGCGCTGCACCCAGATGACCAGGAATATACGGTGTTCTACACCAATAAAAACATGTATTGCTGGAAAAGGATGCCGTTCGGACTTATCAACGCCGGAGTAACCTACCAAAGGTTGGTGAATAAAATGTTCGACCAACACATCGGCGAGTCTATGGAGGTGTACATGGACGACATAGTTGTCAAGAGTTTGAGAAAGGAGGACCACCTCGACCACCTCAAGCAAACCTTCGACATACTACGCCACTACAACATGAAACTGAACCCCAAAAAGACTAGCTTCGGCGTACATTCTGGAAAGTTCCTTGGGCACCTGGTTAGCCAACGTGGAATAGAGGTCAACCCGACGCATGTCCAATGCATAATCGAGATGGGTGTGCCTGATTCCGTGCAAAAGATCCAAAGGTTGACCGGGTGCATGGCAGCCTTGAACAGGTTCATCTCTGAAACCGCCCATTTTTCGAGGCAATCAAGGCGAACACACGGAGGTACAAGGAGGCAGCCAAAGCCAACAAGCTGCACCTTAAAAATCACTTCGTGTGGACAAGCGAATGCCAACGAGCCTTTGAGGACATTAAAGCATACCTGGCGGATACGCAGGTCCTATCGAAGCCAATACCCGGGGAGAAGTTGTACCTCTACCTTGCTGTGTCAGAGGTTGCCATCAGCTCCGTCCTGGTCCGAGAAGAGGCGAAAACATACCTACCAGTGTACTACGTGAGCCAAGTCTTACACGAAGCTAAGTTGCGGTACACCCCAACAGAGAAGCTAGCCTATGCACTGGTAATGAGTATTAGAAAATTGAGGCCCTACTTCTTCGACCACCCGGTAGAGGTACTGATGACATTCCCACTACGACAAATACTACAACGGTCGGACACTGCAGGACGCTTGTTGAAATGGTCACTAGAAGTTAGCCAATACGGTATAACCTACGCACCCCGAACATCGATCAAGGGACAAGCGCTCACCGACTTCATCGTCGAGCTAACTTTCCCACAAGATCTGACGAGGGGCGTATAGCTCCGTGGCACCTCTACATTGACGGATCATCAACCAGCACGGCAGCAGGCGCCGGCGTGGTCCTAATCAGCCCGAACAGACAAGTCTTCACCTTCGCAATCCGGTTTGACTTCCGAGCAACCAACAACGAGGCGGAGTACGAAGCCTTGATAGCCGGACTTATGTTATCATTAGCTGTGGGGGCAACCAATCTTCAAGTTTTCAGAGATTCCTAGCTAATAATATCCCAAGTCCGGGGAGAGTACGAGGCAAAAGACCAGCAGATGATGACCTACCAGAAGATAGTCGCGCATCTGATCTCGATGTTTACACAGGTTTACATCAATCAGATACCGCAACTAGAAAACACACAAGCAGATGCCTCAGCCCGACTAGCTACCAGTAATGGTGAAGCCGAGGTCACGGAGGTTGTAGTCACCAAGCTGAAGAACCCCTCGACGTCCGACTACAAAGTAAATCAGACCTTGAGTGGGGGGCAGAAAGATAAAGATAGTGAAGATTGGCGCACTCCGATCCAAAAATACTTGGAGAACGGAGCAGCCCCCGAAGATACTTGGGAAGCTAGTCGGGTTGTGAAGCAAGCTGCCAGATATATGTTGGTGGATGGCCAACTCTACAAACGTGGATTCTCTCTACCCCTACTTAAATGCTCATCCAAGAAGCAAGGGTCCAAGGTGTTAGAAGAAATTCACGAGGGGATTTGCGGAAGTCACTCTGGGGAGCAAGCTTTGGCATACAAGACTATTAGACAAGGGTACTATTGGCCCACTCTTCGCAAAGATGCCATCAGCTTCGCACGAAAGTGCCGAAAATGCCAACTTTTCGCACCTAACATCCACTCCCCAGCCAACCAACTGAAGTCGGTTTTCAGCCCATGGCCTTTTGCAAAATGGGGTATCGACTTGATCGGCTCATTTCCACATGGCAGAGGCGGCGTAAAGTTTGCAGTTGTAGCAGTAGACTATTACACCAAGTGGGCTGAAGCTGAAGCACTTACAACAATAACTTAAGAAAAAATGATCGGCTTCATATGGAAGAACCTGGTCTGCCGGTTCGGACTTCCGCAATCGATCATCACGGACAATGGAAGGCAGTTTGACGGCCAAAAGTTGTGAGATTTCTGTAGTTCGTGGAACATCAAGAAACACTACTCAACCCCGTACCATCCACAGTCGAATGGCCAGGTCGAGGAGGTGAACAAAATTTTGAAACACACATTGAAGCTCCGCCTCGAAGACAAGAAAGGAAGCTGGGCAGACGAACTCCTGGAGGTTCTGTGGTCCTACAGAACATCGTACCGAGCCAACACCGGAGAGACCCCGTTTGCTTTAGCCTTCGGGACTGAAGCAGTGGTACCGGTCGAAGTTCAGAACAAGACTTGGAAGGTTGTAGGATTTGACGAAGAAAAGAATGATGAAGCCTTGGCAGTCGAAAAAGATCTGATCGAAGAGAATGAAGAACGCCACCTACAAGCGTAGAGCAGAAAAGTACTACAATTCCCAAGTCCGAGACCAAAAATTCAAAGTTGGGGATCTAGTACTAAAGAAGAAATTGATGGCCCCACCAGGTGTGTTCGGGTCAAACTGGGAAGGAGCATTCCGAGTTACCGCCGCCTGGGCAAACAACACATATGACCTCGAGGACGCTGAAGGAAACGCCTCGTCATACACCTGGAGTGCGGCGCATCTAAAGAAATTTTATCAATAGATCAAGGCTTTGTAATAGACTAGTCGGAGGTTCACATCAGAAGTGTTGATGGCAACCGGTGTAAATAACATTGCTATATAAAGTTAGAAGTCTTTCTCGAGAAAATATTCTAACTCTTCGAAGGTCCGCGAAAATATTCCAACTCTTCGAAGGTTCGCGAAAATATTCCAACTCTTCGAAGGTTCGCGAAAATATTCTAACTCTTCAAAGGTTCGCAAAATATTCCAACTCTTCGAAGCTTCGCAATGCGCATGGATCAAGGTCCCGAACGTTATAATCTAAAAGCTCAGATTAGCGAAGGTATCCTTCTTAAAGGATCACTAGGCGCCTACTGCCAAAAGTTAGAAAAATTCGCGAAAAAGACGGAAAATGTCTAAGGCATGGTTCAAGAAACCCAATTGCCCAACGTGAATTGAACAAAGTACAACTCGCTACCCTAAGTGGTTTAAGACGAGCGATTCGCGGCCCTAAGTGGTGTAAGACGAAGAATACGTACTATTAAAATAGAGGTACAATTCGTGGTCCCAAGTGACGTAAAACGAACGATTCGCTTCTCAAAAGTAGAGTAAGACGAACAGTTAAGTACCCAAAAAATATATAAACGAGCTAATGAAAAATATAACGTGCGCAGAGAACGTAAGTAAACAAAGTTGGAACAAAAATCGAATTTCATTCAAAGGATACTTAAGAAACTTTCAAGCCAAAAAGATGCCTGAAAAATTCCTAAGTATAAATAGTGGTGCTGGCCACAAAGGTCGACTAGCTGACCATCTTTGAAATGCAAAAAGCTCCTTCTGGGCGAGCTACACATACCCGACGAGCTACAACTACTTGAATCAAAAGTTACAAAAAGAAGCTCCTTCTGGGCGAGCTAAGCAGCTCGGCGAGCTACAAAAATCAGAAATTGCAAAAAGTTAAACTAAGAAAACAACGAAAAAGACTAAGTTGCTGGAGCAGTCGAAGCAGGAGTGGCGGAGGCATCAGTGGGGACCTCGGCGGGCACTTCGGGGCTGGCGACCCCAAGAGCAACCCCCTCACCGGTGACCTGGCGATCTTGCTGAGACAACCTCGGCATGATATGTTGCCGGTGCAACCACTAGTGTCGAAGTTGCCGAGGTTAAGCATGGCGTCCCCGCACGCCTCTTGAAGCTGCTCCATGGTGAGCGGAGTTTGACCCTCCTCATTTGCGGCCTCCTCGTCCTCGGCGAGGTTCAATTCCGGCACGGGCACGGTATTTATGAAACCCCGGTCCGAGGCCTCTGCCTTCGTCGCCACCAAGTCCACCGAGGAAGAAGCATCATTGCGGAGTTCGGCGACCTCATTAACCTTCGCCGAGAGCTCGGCCCTCAGCCTCGCATATTCCTCATCCGCGCCCCTGGACAGACCTCGCTGGAGCTCCAGCTCCCTCTTGGTCACAGTATGCTGATCGACCTCGCGGGCGAGCTTCTCAGCGAGCTCCTCTTCCTTAGCCTTGTGCTTGGCCTCCGCATCTTACTCGAACCCGGCAAGCTTGCGCTGAAGGTCGCCGAGCTGTCTAAGAGCATCTTGCTCGGCAGTCAGAGATGCGGCAGTCTTCTCCTCCGCGAGCTTCGCCGACTTCTTGGCCTTGTCGAGCGACTCCGCCATTCTGAGAAGGGCTTCATTCTTCTCTTGGCGACCAGCCTCCAGTTCGGCCGCCTACTCCACCGCCTTCTGGTTTGCGAGCAACAACCCGCTCGCATAATGCACCGAAAGCAAGAGGTTCTCGGTCAGGCTTTGGCCGTTGATAGTCGCCACCTGAGGAGTAGACCAGAACCTCGGCACCTCGCTCACCGTGTTCCGAACCAGGCCCAGGGGGAGGCTGCGCATCAAGGTCAATGATAGCGACCTCTCGAAGGCATGGAGGACCTCGTGCCGGTTCGGGTAAGCAATGGGGGCATAGCTGCGAGGTCAAAACAGTTAGAAAAAAGGGAAAACATGAGAAAAACAACTAAGACTGAAACCAAAGGTCCAAGCTACTTACTGAGCTCGCTCAGGGTCCCAGCCTAGAAGCGTGTCGTAGGTAGTTTGAACCCCGAAGGGGGACTGGGTAGGTGGCGACCTCGGCGCAGAGGGAAGTGCCAACGGAGCGGTAGACTGGGCGGAGCCGCCTTGCCAGGACCTCGCCGAAGCTCACCCGGCCTGATCAGAATCCTCGTCGCGCAGGGAGAACTTGGTCCTCTTGCGACCTTGGGGGTCCTCGTCGCCCACACGGGTCCCGTCGCCCCTCTGAAGGCCCTTCTTCCCTTGACCTCGCTCAGGGGTGGCGCCAGCTCGTCCTCCACCCCTGCTGGTCATGGCGACCTCCACAGCCTTGGATTTTGTTGGGCCTTTAGTTGACCCCTTCTGGGTCCCGGACCCACCTACCTCGCCCTTCTTCTGGGTGAGCTCAGCCTTTTTACTCGCATCCAATGCGAGTAGCGAGGGCGGGGCGAGCTTGTTAGGGCGAGGTGGACCCATCGCAAATCGGCGAGCTACTGTGTGATAGGCGTCCGGGATCTCGACAGTTGGGAAGACAACCCTGCTACCATCTGCAAAAATCAAGGGGACATGTTAGTATAGTGGCCGAGCTACCCCCCCCCAGATGGGCGAGCTACGAAAGGTTGTGAACCTGGGAGCTCAGGACCTTCGACCGTAAGGTGGTGGGGCAAGGTGTGAGGTCCGGCGAGCCTGAGGCAATGATGTTGAGTAAGGTGGGTAGTCTCCCGATCTTCCTGGCTCCTTAGGTAGCAGACAGCTCGCACTACGTCGAACTCGAGGGACGTCTCGGGTCTGCCGCGACTTGACTTGTGATGCTTCAAACCTGCAAAAGGAAAGGAATTAGATTAGTAAATCTAATTCAACCCACGCACACCAAGCAGGCGACCTACAGCTGGCCTCCCCATATTCGTCCGGAGTTGGGATTCGCTCTCCTCGCCCAGAATAGTTCGCCGAAGCTCACCAGTCTCCGCCCATGAAGACGAACTGTTGCTTCCAGTCGTGGAACTTGTTCGGGAGGATCCCCAGGAACTTCTCCCCCAGGCGAGCTTTGAGGTAGTAATACCCCTTACCATCCTTTACTTGCTTAGTCACGACGAGGAGCTCATTGAGCACGGCGGTGGTGAGCCTGTTTTCATACCCTTCCAACCCAAAGACCGCCAACGCCGCCAACAAGCTGCTCCAGGCGTTGGGAGTGAGCTGGGTGATGGCGAGGTTATTATCGAGCAGAAATTGGCCAATAATCGGATGCAGAGGCAGTGTGAGTCCGGCCTCAAGGGTGTGGACGTTGATAGCCGTCAACCTCACCGGGGGCGCATCAGCTCGCTCATCCTTCCTCGGGGCATATAGGAAAATGTCGAACGGGATCCGATACTTCTCACGAAGGTGAGGGAGCTGGTACTCGTTCATAATACTTGTAACCTCACTCGCCTTATACTCAGATTTGTTCGCCGCGTCCCGATATTCCCGCCCGGGGAGATCAATGCTCGCCCCGTATTGGGCGACATACTCACTCCAGTCAAAAGGATGAACAACCTCGGCGGGGACCTGGTGCTCAATCAGCTGAGGCTCCGGGAAACTGATAGAGCGGAACCACTCCACCGTAACCTCCTCAAGGTCCCCCCTTTGTTCACCCACGTCGACGACCTCTTCACCGGCCTCGGCAACCTCCTCGCCGACCTCGACGACCCCTTCGTTGCCACCTGCAACTCTTTCCTCAAGGGCGACCATGTCGCCTTCCTTCCATACCTCGCCGTAGACGGCACTGGAGGCCCCCTCCTCCGAGTCAGAGTGGACCTCGCCGAGGAGCTCGTCAGAATCCGGGCGAGCTACTGAGGCCACCTCAGAACTGGAGCCGATCACTATAGAGAGATCAAGGGAATGGGTTCGTTCTATGTCATTGGCCGCTTCTCGGGGTTACGATTAGAAAGGGTTTCACTCGAGGCATGTGTCGACATTATGTGGACAAGGTTTGGAAACTTGTAGGATAGTCCAAATTTCGATCGCCGGAGTTACGGTATGCGGGTGATCGGAGAAATAAAAAACCACCGGAAATGTCCAAAATTTCTGGAAAACTGAAGAAGTCGAAAGAAAGAAAGAGGGAAATCTGCAATAAGAACGAGAGAAGGAAAAGAAATGGGTTTTCTACCTTGGAGAGCGCCGGAAACTTCGTCGGGAGCAGAGGTGTCGTTCACCGGAAAAAGTTCTGAAAATTCAGAAGTGGAAAAGTGAAGAGTGAACTCGCCTCCTCCTATTTGTAGACGTCGGGGCGAGGTCGAATATTCGAGGAGTGCAGGGACTATTTTGCAAGAAATTTGAAAGATTGCCATAATGGGCGCGGGAAACAACGCTTAAAAAGGAGTGCATGATGCCTTGATTCCCGCACCACGTCGGCCGAGCAACCGCCACGACGGAACTCGCCCACTACCTCAGCACCTGCCCAAATGTAGTTCGCCAGTGCTCGAGTCCTCGTCCATAGGGACAAATCAGCTCGCCCACACATTAGATAAACCATGATGTGTGAGAGCTGGGGGGCAAATGTTAACAAGGCGAACTACCAAGAGGTAATTTTGAGATTATCCCAAGACTACGAAGGTCGTCGAGGTGAGCGGGAGCGAAGCCACTAGTTCGAGCCAAGGCCAACACAAAGGAGCTCCGTGAGGTAGGCGAGAACCTCGCCCGAGCTCCCGATCAACCAAGGTCAGCGACCAGGGAAGCCAAGGATGAGGAGACAATGGGCGAGCTACCCCTCTCAAGAGGGAGCTCGCCCCTATCCGAGGAGGCCATGCCGAGCTCCATCACCGTATCATCCCCGAAAATTACACAAGGCAAAGGAGCTCGGCAGGGACCTCGCCTAGTCCGAAAAGCCCGAATGGCGGGCGTATAAGTAGGATACGTATGTGTAATAGAATAGGGCATTGTAAAGGGAGCATTGTGAGGGATTAAGACGAAGGTTACGGACCTTCGTCAACACCGGAAGCCATATAGGCTCGCAGGGTGCCACCTCACACTTGCACACCTATAAATAAGACCTCTCTTGTACTATTACACAAGAATTCAATCATAATACAACATTTACTTTCTCTCTCTAAACTCTCCATTTTCTCTCTCTATATCATCCCCTCAAGAACACTAAGAACACAAATTCTTAGATTATTGTTTGGTAGAATTAATATGCCATAACAAGCCACATAACAAACATCATTAGTAAATTCTATCAACACCCGAGCCCGTTAGTGGCCCGTTTATCCCACAGACCGCTAGGGTTAGGGTTTGGTCCCGAGTATTAGTGGCCCGTTAAAAACGAACCGCTAAGACCCGGGACCGTTTAGGCCCGCAGCCCTACAGGGCTGGCCCTATAGGGTCAGGGCCAGCCCGTTTAACATCTCTAAACAAAACACTTGTTGCCGGTTAACTTTTAAAACCTGATCTAATTTGAAAATATTCTGATTTTCTAAACAATTTTTTATATTTTTAATTTTTTAAAAATAATTATAGGAAATTATTTAAATAAATATTGCCCCTCAGATAGTAAGACTCAATCATCAATGTCACTTGTAATAAAAAGTCAAACAAATAACTATATAATCATTGACCGTTGTGCAACCTGCTATCACAGGTAATAGGACCAATTTAAAAATATTTTTAAATTTATAGGACCAAAATCAAAATGAGCAATTGATTGGGACAAAAATGAAATTGGTGTCAAGTTATTGGGCTTATAAATCCCTTAATGTCTTGTTTGGTTGCTTAAATAAGTTAAAAATAAATTAAATCATGTTATCTAATTTGATGTTTAATTTAATTAATAAAAATCCAAAATTAATAAAAAGTTTAAAATTAAAATTTAATTATCTTAATAATGGTAGATAATATTATCTTAGGGAAGGAGGTATGATAATAATCCATTGTGTTCATCTTTACTAAAATATCCCTCTTATATTGGAAAGGAGAACCATAATTTACTTTATTTTTGTTTATGATATAAAGAGAAAAATTGTCAATCGCATATTTTATTATTATTAATCTTACAATCAAAACATTCAAAATGAAATTATCTTACATTACTAATTATTTTAATCCATCAATCCAAATATATTGTTTAAGTCATAAAATAACAATCTTTAGATTTATAATCTTGTCTAATCTATTTTGAATTATTTATTTTGTTTATTGAACCAAATGAGTCTTATTCCACCTACTCAAAATATATACTTCATACTCTTTTTCTCGCATTTTTTTTTCGGAATGTTAAAAAAAAAAATTCACACATTAAAAAAATAATTATATTTATAAAAATCATTAAAACACTTTTTTTATATTTTATTACTTGAGTTCACATTCTCATACTCTGCCTTTTTATAAATTGCGTATCATTAATCTTCTTATAAAATAATTTAGAACGATGCATGCATATTTTAAAAAAATTATTGACTCCCCACTGTAGCATTTATTAAGAGCTTTAGAATTCTACATAAGATATTAAAAATTAGAGCAACACTTATGTACAAATTTCTACCGTAGAAATATCCATTTTTTAAAAATTCGCGGATCTAAATCGGGTCGGGTCAAATTTGGACATTTTTTCCAAAATTCGCGCAACTTATAGTTCCAGGTTTTTTCGCTCTCAGGTATGTTACAATTTGGGCAGAGGCATGTTACAATTAGGCAAATTCTGTGTTACAAATTCTTAAAAAAATAATTTTTTGTACTTTTCAAGTAACTGTAAAGAAAATATGTATTTCTGCAAGTATAAATATGTGTTACTTAATT